>VWZZ01007033.1:167600-190980 GCA_013399095.1 Psophia crepitans | reverse complement strand
TGCCACCTGATCATCCCCCAGCGAGGCAGCGCGCTGCCCCTCTCCCATGCCTGAAAAAGGCGCGCCAAGTGCCCCTCCAGACTAACAACTCCCAAAAAGCTGGAGCTGGCGCCCTTCCCTACCTGCTGTAAACACGTCGGCCCATAATTGTCGAAAATTTCCCTTCATCACGAGGAAAAATAACAGCTTTTCCTCAGGTTTGGCCACACGGTGCTGCCTCTTGCTCCCCGCCCGCCACAGGCCGCGAGCCTCGCCCCGACACCAGCACCGCGCTTCAAGCGGGGCCGTCGTGCCGCCTGGTAAGCACCCCTGCCAGCTTGCTGTAAGAGACCACGGTTTTTATCTGAGGCGTGTGTATTTTTTATTCCCAATTCCTTACGTCTCCTGGCCTTAATTGTGCTGGCTGCATCGGGCAGGGGAGCGTAACACTTTGGTTTTGTTGCTTGCATAGAGTGGGGATGCATAAAGTAGCGTGAGCGGCGTATGAAAATGCACGTTACGTTGCATAAGTCTAATTGTTTTCTGTTTCTTGATGTGCTGCTAAATACATATTCCAAAACAATTTTTATTTTTTTTTGCTGTGAACTTCTCTCTCTGCAGCTCATGAATAAATAAACCACGAAGCATACCAGACTTCAGAAAAAGGAAAACCACAGAAGGCAAAATGGAAGAACTGTACACATCTAAGCAATGTTAAAAAGCAACATGAATCTTGAATCTAACAAAACGACTGTGATCGTAAGCCCTAAAGAAACAAAAAAATAAGTTGATATTAATCTATTCTAGGCTGCTATTATCAATATGTATTAATTTTTAGGTTAAATCAGAGCAAGGACTGAAAAGCATGCATGACCACAATCATGCACCACTAAGTTAATCATCAGCTGGTGAGGATTCCCAAAGTCTAGTCAAAGAATGATGGGGGGTTTTTTGACATATTACTGATGTTTGTAAATATTGTAACGACATTGCTAGCTTTTGGAAAAACAAAAAAAAGTGGCAAAATAATTCTCTTAATTAGCCAAGTGATAAAGCTACCATACCGACAACACCCTAGTGTTAACACCTACTTTTGACAGTAAAACAACATCCATTATATCACAACTGAATGCATGTACTATAGCTTAATAAAGCATTAAAGTTTATTCGACAGGAGAAACAAAATATACCGATAGTTATAGTAGTAGAAAAGTAATGACTTATGGCAAGAGGAAAGACACTAGTGAGAATTATATGAGACCCTAACACAAGTGAAATCTCCGAGCAGGGATCTCAGGATGTGAGTGTAGATACAACTTCTAAAATGTGCTTCTTGTTACCCATAAATCTGTAGCAGCCTGGGCTGTGTAACATGTTGGCGCTTCCCTTTAAAAATACCTGAAAAAACACCCTTTTTTTTGGTCCTTTTGTTGCCTGCTGTTGTGGCGAAGCGTGGTCCTTACCTTGCCCTGACATTTTAGACCTGTTCCAGCAATGTCCAGACACGTCCAGACGCGTCCAGATATTTCTCCATTGCATTTCCTCATATGATTTTTGTTTTAAGAGTTGTTAACTGTCAGCCTTTAGCTGAGCCGAGAGTCAGAAAGGGTAATTTTCCATAAAGAGTTTATAAAAAATCAATTTTTTTAGAATGAAAGTGAGGGGGTGGAAAACAAAAATCCAAGGAAACAGACCCACCTTTTCCCTCTGAGGTTCTTACTCAACTCCAACTATTTAACCCATAATAAATAAACACGTCCTCAAGTCTTGGCAGGGGAGAAGTGAGTGTCAGTCAAGAGGCTGATGTGCTGTCCAGACGTGTGCAACATTTGCCCGGGAGAAGGACTGATGTTTGTGGGACTGGGAGAAGAACCCTTAAACTGTGGTTGGGGGTGAGGCTGGAGACACCAGCATCTGCGAGGGGCTGCCTTTAGTGGGTCCCTGCTCAGCAGGGTGGTGGTTGGGAGTCCCATTCCTCGGTGCGACCCTAGGCAATGTATAAGAGTTGAGGCACTTCAGCGAGAGCTTTCCCTAAAGAAAACACTCGGAAGTCACCTTGAAATCGCTCTATGATTCTTTATTATGCATGTTTCCATTTTGTGAGTCCTGCAGTTGGAGGAACCTCTAAAGTTCTGATCCCTCACTTGTCCTTGCTTCCACTGGTTTGTTTGGCATGCAGTATCCAAGGACTTTAAAAACCCCATAAATCTACAGGACCTCTGAACACTGGAGAGCAATATCCTGCTCTAAAAAGCCTTGCCCTCTGTCTTGGCATCCAAATTGGAGCAAGGGGTCTTCCCTATTTAATGGGATGTGTTAATTAACCAGACGGCAGGATCATCAACAAGCTGCCATGAGTTCTCTCTACTCCATTTCACAGGTACTTGGCTTACAAAATTGTTATGAAAATTTACCATCCAGCCAAGCCAAACAAACACCACCTCCGATATTATTTTACATGTGTGTCAAAAGAAATAACTTGCCGCAGGCGAAGTGGGTGAAGGAATTTTACGAGTCTGCGTCTGATCCTCCCTCTCCCCTCCCTCAGACAGTTAAAGAAATGTTTGTATGATGAAAGGGGTAAGGGAGCAGAGGACAGCTGGTTAGGAATTAATGAAATGTTTGAGCATTATCATGCGATAATGGATTTAGCTGACTGTTTGCCAGTGTTCAGATCTAGTGTGAATTGCTTTGTGTGCAGCGCTGGGATTCCTAGATTAACCAAACCTCATGAGACTGCTGCTAAACCCTTGAAAGCTGTGACTTTAAAAAAAAAAAAAGGTAATTCTTCATCTGGATGGATAAAAGCCCACGAGATTGTTTTGACTTGCTTTCAGGCTTAATGATGTTTGACACAGCCAGCTCTTAGAGGTGTCTCCTAATGGGGAGTGGCCACGGGAGCCTGGACTTGAAGCAAATCTGAGCACCTAGAAGCCTGGGCGAGGTCTCCCAGCCAGGACACTTGTAAACAGGACATGAAAAATGAGTCTCGACTTTTATACATTTGGCCTGTAACTTATCCCCAGGGTGTCAACCAAAGGGTGAGATATCTGATGGGAAACCCGTGCTCTGGTCTTGAAACTGCTGTTTGTCCTTCTTCCCACCCTCCCTCAGCATATGCTGTCATTAAGCTGGAACTTTAATGACTGTATAAAATCGCCAGTGTCCCTTGATGCTATTTTTTTTCCCCCCTAAAAGCTTTGGGATGCTTCTGGTTTCTGCCTGTCGGATGAAGGCTGCAGACTTGCGGCCAGCTGACCAAAAATATTTTGTCTGGACACAGACAAATTTTAAAAAGGTCCTATGGACTGCGGGATACTGTGCACAGTTTGTGGCTGGGACCCAGGCAGGCAGATTTCCTGGTCAATTTAGGTTGCCTGTGGTAGGCAAAATTGACTTTGAATTCTGAGAGCCAAGCGGTTTCAGAGAGGACCTGCAGGTATAGAATGTGACCCAGCCCTTTGCCCTGTCTCGTGCCCAAGATTTACCCCTCTGGAGCCAGTTGGCTCATGTCACCCTAGAGCAATGTCAACTGTCCTAAACAAACAGGGCGATGCTGGTGTAGGGTCTCTCTGCCTTTCTCCTGGGCTGAAACCTGGAGTAAAAGGTGCTAATACAGCCTGTAAGATGCATTTGCTGCTGCCACTGCTTGTGAGGTCTCATCATGAGTTCCTGCCTTGAAGAATGAGAGTTCCCTATCATTTTCCTGGTTTCCACAGCTGAAAAGTGGTATTAATGGCTGCAAAAATTATCCTGCCCCTTGAATTTATGTGGTCTGTAATTATCTTCACAATAAAACTGCGAGGAATTAAGCTCCGGTGCAGTTTATAGTTGACAAGGGCTGACTTGACAGGCCTTCAAGAACTGTGGCTTTCAGCCCTCATTTAAGTGCCAAGGGTGGTTAAAGTGCCGCTAGCCAGCTGCCGGACTGGTTCAGTTCAGTCACTTCTTCCCTTGCAATGGAGAGATCAGAACCTCTCAGGTTTTTATGCTATTTACTCTTTCTGTTTCTCTCCGCTTGGGCAATGAGCTGAGATTAGTCAGTTTTCCTTCCGAGCTGCCTCATACTAAACCACAGCTGTGATGTTTATGAGGTTTCCATTGCTGCACAGGGATATTTGTGCGTCCGTGTCTCTGTTTTTTACCCAAAGCCAAACTGAAAAACGGATACATTTTCATAATTTTGGGTTTGCATGAAAGCAAAACCCTGAACCAAAGCCTGAAGCACAGGAGGCTGTTCAAGTCTGAGATGATTTCATTCTCATTAGCTTTACCCTGGTGAAAGCTGGCCGGTGTTATTGCCAGTTTACACTGGTGAACAGAGGAAAAAAGACCAGGCTCCTGCAGCCCACCGGAAAGCTAACTTTACTGAAGTTTCACCTGAGAGATCTTGGTTCCTTAATGCTTTCTCTTAACAACACAACATTTCATGAATTAATTTATAGATGATAACTAGTTAGGTTAGTCCAGTGCAGAATAAAATACTGTATTTTATCTGATCGCAACACAAATGCTTAGTCTATAGCTCCAGGCATTCAAACATGACCTCTAGTTAACTGAGCACTTATTCTTCCCTTCTTGTTTTGCAGCCTTTCAGCTACAGCTGGGTTTAAACTACGCAGGTGTTACTGGGCACGTCTGTTTTGATATCCAGGTGGGACCTGAAGCCTCTACAGCCTTCCAGGAGGACTCGCTTTACTCTTTGCTCTGCTAAGGCCTGTTACAACCACGTGTTGTGATTTATCTCATCTCTCCCCTTGCCTAATCGGTCACATACCTAATTGGCGTTTGCAGTATTCTGGGTCCCAGCATAGACAGGATTACAAATTGTTTAGCCCTGTGTCACGAAAACTCCATCTGCAAAAAACGACAGTGTTTGTATTTTTGGAAAATCCTAGGAAACAACTCGGAGCTACACCTAAGCGAGTGACTTCTGCAGCTATGACTCAGTGGTGGTAGCAGAAGGTCCACGAGCAGTCGCAAAAATAGACACTGTTGTGCTGACTGTATTCAGGTTTTTTTTTTACATCCCCCTGAAAACATGAGTAACACTCACCTGGGTGATGGAAAAGCAAGTTGGATTGACGCTGGTTGGCAATAGGATGGAAAATTAGTATGTAAAGAACCTAGTGATTAAGATAATAAAAACAATGTTAAAAGTCTTAGGTGAAGCCAAGTTTTATAGCCCTCGAGCTTTTAATTGTGAAATTGTTGGCTCTCATTTTGTTTCTGAAATAGAAATCTATTTAAATGACTTAAGCAACTCAAGTTTCAAGAATAACCCCGAGCAGACTGTTGTAGTTGTGACTGAGAAACTGAAATGTATTGGGTGAATATTTTTTACTATAACTGCTTGTATTTCCAAACACAACCAAACAACTGCAGGCCCTAAAGTGTTTCATATGAAAGTAATTTTCAACTTTGACAAAAAAAATAAAATACATTTCCAAAGTCCAAAGTTGATTGGAGTGGATATTAAAATCCCCAGCAAAATGCAGAGGTTTTTTTTAGGGTTCTTTTAATCGCTTGCCCCTCCTAAAAGTTTGGTGAAAACTGACAAATTCACAGGTTCTGGAATTAACTCAAAACAGTTACGTTCAATGTTTTTTCCCTTTTTATCATAGAATCATAGAATGGTTGGGGTTGGAAGGGACCTCAAAGCCCATCTAGTTTCAACGCCCCTGCCATGGGCAGGGACACCCTCCACTAGACCAGGCTGCCCAAAGTCCCATCCAACCTGGCCTTGAACACTGCCAGGGATGGGGCCTCCACAGCTTCTCTAGGCAACCTGTTCCAGTGCCTCACCCCCCTCACAGTAAAGATTTTCTTCCTAATATCTAATCTAAATCTCCTCTCTTTCAGTTTAAACCCATTCCCTCTCATCCTATCACTCCCTGCCCTTGTAACCAGCCCCTCTCCAGCTTTCCTGTAGGCCCCCTTTACTGGAAGGCCACAATTAGTACTTTCTAGACCTCAATATCACCCCAGTCATCAACTTTCATGCAGCATTTGATTTTTGGAAGTCCCTCTGCCTGAAGCATAGTGTGGATACTCACGCGGCAGTCCTAAACCTTGTTTCAGCTTGCAGAGGCTGGCAGATAATGGTCACATAATTATTTCACGTAGTATTGTCTCTCACAGGATATCATAGAATAGTTTGGGTTGGAAAGGACCTGTAAAGATCATCTAGTTCAACCCCCCTGCAATAAGCAGGGACATCTTCTACTGGATCAGGTTGCTCAGAGCCCTGTCCAACCTGACCTTCAGTGTTTCCAAGGATGGGGCATCTACCACCTCTCTGGGTAACCTGTGCCTGTGTTTCACCACTCTCATTGTATAAAATTTCTTCCTTATATCTAGTCTGAATCTCCCCTCTTTTAGTTTAAAACCATTACCTTTTGTCACTTCATGCCTCTCCAGCTTTCCTGTAGGCCTCCTCAGGTACTGGAAGGCTGCTATAAGGTCTCCCCAGAGCCTTCTCTTCTCCAAGCTGAACAACCCCTCAGCCTGTCCTCATAGCAGAGGTGCTCCAGCCCTCTGATCATCTTCATGGCCTCCTTTGGCCTCGCTCCAACAGCTCCATGTCTTTCCTGTACTGGGGACGCCAGAGCTGGATGCAGTACTCAAGGGCAAGTCACCCCCCCAGTTCTCACTTCTGACCCCTATAAAAACAGCAGCACTTTCCAGTTCCTTCTCAAGCAATTTCACCATCTTCCTCAAACACTTCCTACATCTTGCTAAGGCTACGACACAACCTGCCGGTGGGAGACATGGAGATTGCACTGCTCTTTTGCAGAGCTGTGTGTGTGAACACTGTGCCAGCAGCAAAGAAACCAGGAAAGTGACAGAGACATGCTTTCCTGCTGCTCTTCTTATTTGGGCAATCCTATCAGTTCAGCAGCTTCGCTTCTTATTTTTAAAGGGACCCTGGTGACTAAGTTCATGACTTGAGTACCTCAGAGACCAAGGGCTGCTTTGGTAGGACCAAAAGTTTTGTATTACTGGTTTTTTTTTTTCCCCATCCTATTATTAGTGAATAAAATGCAGCAGAGAATATTTTCTGAATATGTCAGAATAGAAATAAAGGCCCTTTCTGCTTGAATGGGTCTCAGTCCATTTTTCTGGACTGGCGATGCATTTATGCTGGGCGCAGATCAATGCCTACGTCTCCATAAGGATGTCTTAGCACTCACCTGCCCTGGAGCACAGAAAGACAACAGAAGCTCAGAAGGCAACTATTTGAATGGAGATTAGTTACAACCTGGAGAGCAGACTTGAGAGGTTACGGCTTAAGATAAAGAAGTTAATAAAACCAAGAGGAGAGAAAGTTCCTAGCAATGAGGTTATTTGGGAGGTTTAACAAGCTCCCCAGGGAAGCACTGTTGCTGTGGAGAACTTTGAGAAGAGACCAGGACAAATCTTTCTGAGGAGTTTGGATTTTTCCTGTCAAGTAATCGGTTGTATTTCTGCAAACAAAGGCCCTCCCCAGTCCCAATTAAACAAGAACTGGCCTGGAGGGATTTTTTCCCCCTGCTAGTGGTTTTGGCCAGACCAGAAGCTTATGTTGCAGAATCTGCCAGAAAAAATGTTTTCGCAATGGACATTTTCTTAAATGCCTTTCAAAACTCCCCAGTCAGTGACCTGGGAGACAGGAATCTTCTCTTCAATGATACAGCAGGTACACAGCAGACACCAGCCACCTCCCATTTTTTCTTATCATCTATCAGACCCAAACTGGAGACCTGCTGGTTCTGGCTTCATTGTTCACTCTGGCTTTCACCTTCCTTCTGAGATGCCCAACAAGCCATGACATTATCTTTACGGTTTATTTTTTGTCCGCTGATGAGCAACACTGTATGCCACGACCTCTCAGTGTGCTTTGGTGAAGCTGTGGTTGGAGCCTGGCTGGAGAATTCAGATTATTTGGGGACTATGGGGCACTGAATTGAGCTGAAATTGATTTTGTTTTCTCCTAATAGTCCTGGAAATCACCTGTCAGATGGCCTGGTCCTTTTGTATTGGCCATCAATCACTCTGCTGCAGAAACACTACTTCTTCTGAAAGGGGTGAGTGTGTTTTGTAGCGGATGCCAGCTTTATGTCATCCCTTCTGGCTTGTTTTGAACCCCACTTTCCAGAAATGGGAGATGCTGCTGTACCGCTCTGTTCTCTGCTTACTGCTAATGAAGTATTCCCCCAGACTGCTACTTCCCACAGGTCTGTGCCTTGCTGCTGACTGTAAACTTCAACCAGAAGTTTTCCTGTGGTTTAAACAGATACAAGGTCTCCCCACCAAGTGCATTTCCTCATACTGAATTCCACAAAATCTGTATTCCAGATGAGCCGCTTGCAAATCTCCTCCTCTAAGCACGTATTTTAACAAACTTGCAGCTTTTCATCCACTCCGTGATTTTGATCTCCCTCTGAAATACAGCTGAAGCCAAAACATTTTAAAAAGTTGTCAGGAAAGGGGGCATACTGTTGGACCAACCTCACATCCTTAGAAAATACTTAAAATCCAGAGACAGGGACAGGCCTATACATTGGAGTCCCCAATATTTCCAGGGCGTGGAGGCAGAGGCTGCGTTTGCACACCTGAGGCTGTGTTTGCCCCAGCCCTCTGAGCTCCGTCTGAATTCTGCGCTTGAAGCCAGCCCCAGGAAAACTTACGGCTGTTCAGACATTTGCTTTCGATCTGTATGTGACAAAAAATACTGAGCTGGTCGTAGCAGACCTCTGGCAACTGTGCTGTTAGTCACAGGAAGAAAGTGAAGCTGTGCAGATGATCCATGACCATTTTGAACTCAGCCTGCGATATATAATTTGAACACTGAAGCTGCAACAAGGGAGGGTTAGGGTGGAGATCAGGAGAAGGTTCTTCACCCAGAGGGTGGTGGGGCCCTGGCACAGGCTCCCCAGGGCAGTGGTCACCACCCCGAGCTGGGCTGAGTTCAAGCAGCGTCTGACCAACGCTCTCAGTCATCTGCTGTGATTGGGCTGGTCCTGTGTGGGGCCAGGAGTTGGACTCGATGATCCTTATGGGTCCCTTCCAACTTGGGATATTCTGTGATTCTATGAACCAAAAACAGATTTCACACATTGCAGGGATGGATATTGCACCACCCGTCTCAGTGGCGGTTGGAACGATTTACCTTTTTATAGATCAGAAACAGTGTGCAGGTGCAGAAATTCCCCTCATTTTTAGAGCACAAGATACTTTCTGTGGTGCATGTGTTGCATTCATGGACTTTACTTTCTCTCTAATGACCTATGAGTATCTCTTGTCTCATGGAATTGAGTGTTGTTTGCTTGTTCACAGTTTCCTTTCCTTCCGTTATCCAGCAAAGAAAGTTTGCTTAAGTGGCTTTTGTGAACTCTTTCAAGATCCCCAGAAGGATGATACAGGAAACAGAGAGTTTCCTTTCTATACAAACTTCTAGGGTGTTCCCATAATAGCCTGAAATTTATCTGCACTCAACAGCCTGCAATTGGACAAAAAAAATTAATGAACTGTCAAGGGATCAGACAAAACACAATTAACGTATCAGGGAGAGGAGAGCTTGCAATAAAAAAAGAGTGCTCCACTTACACCGCACCTTTCATCCTGTGTTGCCAAACACTTTCTACGCTTGCATTTCCAGTTACTTTACAAGTTGGCCATGCTTTAACCATTCGGCCTGAAATTTTCCATAATTGTTCCCCGCCTCGAGTTGAAAACATTTTTTGGAGAGGAATGAAGGGGGAAAAGTTACACATTAAAAAACCCAAACCCACCTCTAAAAAGACGCAGTCATATTTTACCGAGATTAAAACTAAAACATTAGTTTTATGAATCTTTAAGCTTTCTCCCTCTTTATTTTGAAGAGCACTTTTGCACTGCAGGAGGCTGGAACAGGAACGAGACACTTGGCGCAGAAGCAGTGCTGGGGATCAGAGTCCGTCGCAGTCTCCGTGAAAATGCATCTAGATTTGCCCAAGTACTAAACCACAGGCAGACCTCCGGTTGCAGGTATTACAGGCAGGCTCGCACCTCGTTTTTTATGCCTTCTGACTGCCGTGCCCGTAGTCTCTGCAGCCCCCTGAGAAGCAGCCCCTGCAAGCAGAACATCTGGGCAGGGCACCGACAAAATGGATTCTCGCCTTTCACGGTTTCACCCTGGGTGACCTGGCACAGAGGGTGAGATCTGGGAGGATTGTAGTACTGGGAGGGAGGGCAGGGCCTGTGTTGAAAGCTGACAAGGTAGAAATGTGAGTCATTAAAAGGCAAAGACCAAACTGTAAAGAAACAATTACTTACGTATTTTAAAAAAAAAATAAATCAGATCTGGAAGGCACGTTCGCCTAGTGGTTGACACTCCCTACAAAAGCACCGTGTTATTCCAAAAGTCTCCCATGAGATGAATAAACCTTGCCAGGAATAATCGCAGATCTGGAATTGTATAATTGCTCAACTAAACGCAGACTGAGAACAGATAGGGAACCTGTGCTTTGCTTTTCCTGCCCGCTTCCTTGATTTCAGGGCTGTGCGGTGCTCCGGAGCGCTGCGGCTTACATTGGCCGGAGCAGTCAGGACACCGACTTGTTAGCAACAGCTTCCCAGCATCTGGTGTTTTTAACTCCATTCATAAAAGCAGTTAGCTGTGCTGCGGCGAGGCGGGCTGCTACGCTTAGCGTACTCCTGGCTGCGAGGAGCAGAAAGCTCTTGACTTGCTGGGTTGAACGCCGGCAGATTTCATACCCTCCCAGCGCTGATCCAGCAGTAAAGAAAATGGCTTTAAGCCACTTCAGACTCCAGCACTGCTATCAGTACTCTGCGGTTACGGAGAGCAAAGGGCTACAAAAGGCAGTGAGGGGAGCGAGGAGATGCAGGCAACAGCTTCACCTCCCGTCTTGGAGGGGTCTGGCCCATTTTCTCAAGCAGCACAGACCGGCAGAGCTGTGGTGCCTTTATTTTAGTGACAATTCACGGTTAACCAAAAAATCTTAATCTTCTGCAGCCTGACATAGCAAGTCCGTATGCAGAATGACCTGTGTCTGCATGGCCAGAAGCAGGAGCGGATGTGAAAATTGTTTGGTTAATACCAATTAGCACAGCAATAGTTTTTATTAGTTTTCTAAAACGGCTTGGGGAAATTATTATTTATTTCTTTTTAATTAGGACACAAGATTTGTCACTTCTAAAATCAACAGCCTCATGTTTACTGAGAAAAGGGCTGTCTTTTTAGTGGGGAGAGCCCACTGAAGGACATGGTTTAGTCCTTTACTGAAAGACATGGTTTAGTGGTTAATAGGTGGGGGGGGACGGTTGGACTGGATGATCCTTGAGGTCTCTTCCAACCTTAATGATTCGATTCATATGTTTTTGCAAACCAAAAATCTCCTGTGAAACGGTACTATTTAAAATAGTCCCTGAGAAAAAAATAAAGAGGTTCTGCTATAAAACTTCACGATGCGGAGAAAGAAACTGAGGAGGATGGTTCATCTGGGACTTCGCGTACTTGGAAGGTTTGGAAACAAGAGCATGGCGGAGCTCCGCTATGTTTGCCTTGCAGGAGGGAAGGTTAAAGGGATTTGATCGCTCCCAAGAAATACCTGCGGCAGAAGAAGGTGCCAGGTTTGAGCAGGCTCTCTAATCTGTTAGCCGAAGCGCTACAAGAGCTATTCGCTACGGACAGAAACAAGAGAAGCTCTCGCTGGAAATAAGGATCAGAGGTTAATTAATTATATGAACATCCTACCGAGGGAGCCGTCCCGTGAATTCCTCCTATATGCCGGCTCGGGGGCGTTCCCAACAGATGTTTTAGGTGTCCCACTAAGCTGCTCGCCACGTTGTTGTGGAGATAACCTGCTTTTCTACTGATCACAAAGGGATGGCAGGGCTCCTGCCTCGGGTTCCCAACCCTCAGCCGGGGCTGCGAACACCTCCCAGGTGCCTGCCGGAGGGCTGTGCCCTACTTTTGTGTTTCTCAGCGGAAAAGCCACCTCAAATCTTTGGAAAAAAAGCAAAACAAGGACTAATTTGTGCACTTCCACTACTCTGTTTTCATTTACAGCTGAATTCAGCCACACTTTGAGTGTCTATTTAAAACTTACTTCCTCCCCACTCGCCTGTTTCTCTCTTGGGGTGCATGTTCCCTTTTCTGTTTTCTTTTCTTTTTCTTTTAGTAATAGTTTTGCGGTGGTTTCCCAGTCCACCTGACAATATACCCATCGCTCCGGACACAACGGGACTGAGCCGAGCAGAGTTTACACGCAAACACTGGTACGTGAGTTTTGGAGCCTGCCTCGCGTCCAGGGAAGAAGGCGGCAGACTGTGACAGACTTTCCTTGGCTGCGATACCGTGGCTGTGGAAAATTCGTTGGTGAGCCCTGTTCCCGAGGACTGGCCAGCAAGGTCAGGGTTTTGAGGCTGTAAGGGCACGGCTTTTCCTGCTTGCAGCCAGTGTGCACGCCAGCCTTGCCTGTCCCCCCTTCGGATGTCACCCGATTGCTGTCACATGAGCAAACTGGGAGTGGGGGAATGCCCTGGGTGCTCTCAGTCATTGGCTGCCCAGCCTGTTTTCTTGCATAGTAAATCTATGAACAGCCTGACGATCGCTCGAGGTGTAACTTAAACCTGCTCTTCGCAGACACGGCTCCTGGCTGAACTCGCCTTGTCCCTTGCAGGGCTGAGCAAAGGAGTTTGTTTAAACCAGCCTTGAAGACAGCTCTGCCCTGTGTGGTGATGTGCAGGGAGGTGCATGACAAAGAAATGAAATGGATGCAAAGAAATGAAATTTTCCCAGGCACAGAAGCCAGAGCTGATGCTTTTTGGACATGGAGGGCCTAGGCTTGGTGGACATCGAGCCTTCTCTCTGGGCAGTTTAATCTCACCAGCCAGAAGCCTGTACGGATTTACCCTTCCATATGCAACTGTTTGATAATCACGTTGCCATGACTACGTTTGAATCTTGCAATAAATGTGTAATTTCACACATTTACATCAAATGGAACTTCAGGACATACAACTGCAAAAGGAAGCAAGCTGATCTCTCTCCATAAGCACTTTCCATTTTTAACACCATATTATTGTATTCATTTGGGGTGTGTTGGGGGGGTGAGGGCTATAGGGCAGGTTTGACAGCCAGGAGGTCAAGTTCTTGAGGTCTTCTCTAGACTAAGGTTTCCTCAGTGTTGGCTTCAGGGCAGTTGCCCTGCTGGGGTCTAAGCAGCCATTTCCAGGGCAGCGCTGGCTCAGTAGTCACTCCTGCCACCAGTCTGCCTGGGAGCTGCAGGGTGCTGCCAGCTTTTGCAATTAAACAAAAGACAAAGTTGAACACAAGGTCCTGGTGTGCCCGAAATGCAGGGAGAAGGACTGACAGTGAGGAGTGGAGCATGAGGCTCTGCTCAGGGATCTCATGCTCACCTCTCTTCCCAGTTTGGTCCTTTCATCCCCTTTTCAGCCCAATCCTCTCATATCTTCCTCCCTGGCTCTTTGTCTCCTCTGTTCCACCCTCATGACTGCTTCTTATCTCACCAGCCACCTTGTCCCAGGCTCTTTGCCCCACTCTTCCCAGGCTGCCTGCCCATCTGTCCCTCAAGTGCCTTCACCCAAGTGCTCTCCTACTTCTGATGGCTCCTTGTCCCACAAACACAATCTCTTAGTCCCATGGGCAGCCCTTGCCTGTGCCCCCTTCTCCGCCTCTGACAAGAGGCAATGGGCACTTAAGGGTTATTCATAGAGGGGCGGGTGGGGGCAGCAGAGAAGATGTACCCAGGGTACAACTTCAACCAGCAGCATCTAAATGCGGTGGTGGATGGCAGAGATGCACTCACTGAGCATCTAGACTCTGTCCCTGCTGATTTAAACAGATATTTCAGGAACTCAGAACTTGGACAGTTCTGCCTTTGGTGGTTTATTTCCTGTGGAGCTGGAACAGAGTCAGCACCAAGGCAGGGCTGCAGCTGGGCTCCTCCTTGCTCAGAAGCAAAGAGGTGCTAGAGAGTCTTTAGCATGAACAGAATAAGGGCAAAGCAAACGTTTCACATCACTATGAATTTCCTGTTGTGTGGTGAGGAAATTTGACTGAGACAAGTGCCCAATACTGACAATTTCTGTGTGAGAAACTGGAAAAGTAAAAAAAAAATTGGAAAAGCTTAAGATTTTTTTTTCCCAGTTGTTTATATAATTGGAAAAGTTAAGTAAGCCTAATTATTGAGGTTATTGGTTTTAATGAGTCACCACCTTGCTATTATTATTCCTGGTTTCTGTTGCCATAGGACGAGAAGCTGCAGCTGGGCTAAGCTGTGCTGCACAACAAACCCTTACATTTGCTATTCCAAGATTGGGACATAGGAAAATGGGTGGGCTCAGGCACACAGGGGAACAGGGGGAGGGAAAGGGATGTTTGCCAGCATGGTGTGTGACAACCTGACCATTGTGCAGATACTGGGGGCAAAGATGGGTTTCTATCAGGGACTGGGGGGGGGCTATCATAGGATTGATTTTTGGATGTTTCTGAGGAGCCTTTCTAAAGACATGGTACAACGTATGAGGAGGTTGGCCACAGAGGTTGCCATCATGGGCTGGTTGTTGTTGGGAATGGCCATGGTCAGGGAAGTCACAGAGCTTGGAGAATGAAGACCTGAGTTTGATGTTTTGGGAATCATAGAGTCATAGAATCAGAGAATGATTTGGGTTGGAAGGGACCACAAGGATCATCTAGTTCCAACCCCCCTGCCATGGGAAGGGACACACTACACTAGACCAGGTTGCCCAAAACCCCATCCAACCTCACCTTGAACTCTGCCAGGGATGGGGCATCCACAGCCTCTCTGGGCAACCTGTTCCTGTGCCTCACCACCCTCACAGGGAAGAATTTCTTCCTAATATCTAATCTAAATGTCCCCTCTTTTAGTTTAAACCCATTCTCCCTTGTCCTGTCACTCCCTGCCCTTGTAATCAGCCCCTCCCCAGCTTTGCTGTAGGCCCATTAGATATTGGCAGGCTGCTATAAGGTCTCCCTGGAGCCTTCTCTTCTCCAGGCTGAACAAGCCCAACTCTGAGCCTGTCCTCATAGCAGAGGTGCTCCAGCCCTCTGATCATCTTCGTGGCCTCCTCTGGACTCGCTCCAACAACTCCATGTCCTTCATATGTTGAGGACCCCAGAGCTGGATGCAGTAGGAGGGAGCCAGTGGAGGGATACAGACTGGAAAACCAGACAAAAGGGAGACAAAATCTCCATGCCGGTATCCTGAATGGGTGAGAGCAAAGCATGACCAGGGCCCATGGAAGGTACTTTATTAACAGGGGAAGGAAGAAGTATGTGAGATACTTACCTGCAGGGCTGGATAAAATGGGCTTGGAAAAATCCACAAGGTTTGACTGCAACCTAAATTCACGGACCTTGAGAGAGATGTATGAGGTGGCATTCAGGAGATGGTAGATAATGCATTGTGTTGCCCAGTGTGTTTTTAGAAGGTTTAGGGAGAAGGCTTGGGAGGAAAGCAATGTCAAAAATTGTGTTTCATCCAGGCTGAGCTTTAGATAATAATTGGACATCCATGAGATGTCCCATCACCCAGGATGATAACTTTGGACTGACCTTTCCTTAGAGAAAACCAAAGCAATCCTGCAGGACGACTTGGGATCTCACTGTAGGAGAGCGTGCTTGCGTGTGCGTTACTGCGTGTGCTAATTCTGATCTGCTCGGATCAGGAGGCACCACAAGCCCACGGGGCGGAGGCAGGAACATGCTAACCCGCAGTGTTTCATTGATTGGTTTCAATCGATCGGTTGTGTGGAAACAAAGCAAATGAAGTTTCTGGTCTCTTGGATGTTGCAGAGGGTGTCGGATTTGCTTGCAGCAAGTTCATCTTATTCAGCTGATCTTGCATTTTCGGTTCTCTCTCCAGGATGGTAGAGAAAATTGTTTTTTTGAGATGGACAGCTGGCCTCAGAAACGAAAGGGAAGATCTGCTAGAAGAATAGTAGTGATAGGACAAGGGGTGATGGTTTTAAACTGAAAGAAGGTAGATTTAGATTAGATATTAGGAAGAAATTCTTCCCTGTGAGGGTGGTGAGGCCCTGGCACAGGGTGCCCGGAGAAACTGCTGAGGCCCCATCCCTGACAGTGTTCAAGGCCAGGTTGGATGGGGCTTTGGTCAACCTGGTCTAGTGGAGGGTGTCCCTGCCCATGGCAGAGGGGTTGGAACTAGATGATTTTTAAGGTCCCTTCTAAGCCAAAGCACTCTATGATTCTATGAAAGGGCTATCAGACAGATCTTCTGTCCCTCTCACATGCATACAAGAGCATCTACTAAAGTTGCCATGGGAGCAAGCACAGGAGGGGTGTGCACAGAAGTGAGCTGCCTCACGAGTGTGAAATGCATCCTTGAGCTATTGTTCTTTCTCCAGTGCAGTCCCTCCCTGTTAGCCTGACAAGAAGAGTGGCGCGGTTTTTTGTCTTCCAGTCTGCCGATCCATGTAGCTTAGTGTCCAAAGCCTGGGAGCAGAAGGAAATCTTCACCTTTCTTAGAGCCTGAATGCTGGACTCCACCAAGGCTCCAGAGAGAGCGTGGACTTGCCTTGGCTGTGGATGACCTTCATTCTCTTTTGCATTTATTCCTCCTAGAGGATCAAGGAAGGGGAGGGTGAGCTACAGCTAAATCCTATTTTGGATTGTCCCTTCAGCCAGTGAAGAATGAGCTGTGCGCCTAAATGAACCCAAAAGGCAACGTGGCGTGAGGCACATCACATCCAGGCAGGATGTGGTGGCCTCTTCCCAAGTGCCTGAGCTGCCACACGCTCTGGCCATGCTCCAGCACAGGCAGCGCAACCCAGGGACCCTGGGGACAGCAGCAGGGGCTGCTGCCAAGGCACCGAGCCCTGCTGTGGGCAACTGAAGATGGCAAAACGGCAGGTCGTGAATGCTGTCTGGAGTGAGCGACCTGGATGTGTCTGCCCAGACTACATACAAAGAGGCAACGTGGTCCTGGCTCCGTCGCTCACTGGGCTTTGTGCCGGAGGCCGAAGCGGATGCTGCACAACGTGTGGAGAGCCACAGCTCTTGCCCAGTCGCAGAAGAGGCCACTGTTCTCCGTGGTACCCAGCGCGGCTCTGTGAACCCATCTGCACAATAGGCTTGTCAAAATGGATGCCAAGAGCATCCAGCCTCTCCGCCGTCACTGCCAAAGCTTCCTGATGCAGCCCAGGGCAGCTCACTAAGGGGGAAATTCAGATGCTTGGGATGTTCAGATGAGAACTGCATAATATAGTAGCAGTTGTCAATGTTTTTTCACTCTTGGGGCCACTTAATTTTTGGATGCCAGCATGCTAAGCCCCCCTTGTGCAGCACCGCTGCAGCGGTTTTCATGGGTCACCAAAGCAAAGTTAAGCTGGTTTTTTCTTTCTGTGTTTATCATTTTCTCTGTTGGCTTGTGCATGTGAGAACTGTTATCCAAAACTCCCTTTCCTCCCTTCCGAAGCACGCTGAATCCTCTGGCAGTGGCGAGTGGCCCACGGGCCGCCAACTGAGAAGAACCTAGCTTGCCCTCTCCCTCCCCCAACAGGTATTTGATGTTTGTGAACACAGGAGTCCCCAGGTAATGACACAGCCGTAATCCCAGCCAGAAGCTGCTCCTGTGCCTGACAGTTAGCTAAGAATTATCTCAAGTACCCTGGAATGGGGCTGACAGGACCAGTACAGGAGGCCTAGAAGGTTCTTCGGTCTGCCTCGGGCATTGCGCAGGGACAGGGCGCAATCCACTTTCGCGGGACTATAGGATTTGCTGCTTCTCTCCCTTGTAGAACTGCGTGATGAATCAGTTTTCCCTAGGCATGTGCCACTTCTGAGCGTTATTTAGTGTGTCCCGTTACCAGTAAAGGAAAACACTCAATTTCTCCTCAATATTTTTTCTTTGTTTGGGGCTCAAATTTTATATCCCCAGTCCTTTTTTTGGCAGGTTAAGACTAATGGACTTCCCAGGGTGATCAAGATCAAGGAAGAACTAGAGTACTGGTCTTCTACTGAATGAGACAACACAGGGGAAATTTTTGTTAGATCATCTCGGATAAATACCTTTTTTTTTTCCTGCTTTTCAAGTCAGGTCAACGTACAGAGTACCAAGGGGCAGACTAGAGGGAGAGGCAGCGCTGCTTTTGCTTCCCCCTCCCTCCTGCTTACAGAAATGAGGAACCTGATGAGATTGCAGGCTCAGGTCAAAAAGCAGCATCTGCCAAGGAGCAGAGCTGCTCCCCTGGAAACATCCCTCCAGTTCTCCCATGTGGGGAGGGAGAGACTCTGGACATTTAATTCTCTTAGTTAGGGACGAATAACACATCTCCATCTCCCACCAAGAAGTACAATTAATGTATCTGGTGATACATCTTGGCTGCCCCAAGATACTGTTCTGCAGTGAAAGTTGATAAATTAAGCCAAATAATGCCTTGAAAAAATCCTTATTTTCACAGTAGCTCAAACTCCAGGTCAGAGTGGGCACAACCTACGTTGGGCCAGAATTGTGGGGGATGTCACCCCTGACTTTACTGGCACTATTCCTTTTCCCTCCACATCCCCTTTTTAGCACCAAGAATTTAGTTAATTTAGCAAAGTATCGCTGGTGCCAATGACTGTTGCCAGTGCTGAAGCATCAACTTCAGCTGCTTCTGCAGTGCAACCCACTGCGTGGAAACCAGGAAGAGTCAATGTGCCCTTCCTGGGAAGGCTGTTGCAGTGATGAGAATCGCAGAACCACAGAATGGTAGGCGTTGGAAGGAACCTCTGGAGATCATCTAGTCCAACCCACTTGCTAGAGCAGGGTCACCCAGAGCAGGATCGCGTTCAGGTGGGTTTTGAATATCTCCAGAGAAGGAGACTCCACAACCTCTCTGGACAGCCTGTCCCAGTGCTTGGTCACCCTCAGAGAAATTCTTCCTCATATTGAGATGGAACTTCCTGTGTTCCACTTTGTGCCCATTGCCCCTTGTCCTGTCACTGGGTGCCACTGAGAAGAATCTGGCCCCTTCCTCTAGACACCCATCCTTCAGGTATTTATAAGCATTGATCAGATCCCCTCTCAGCCTTCTCCTCTCCAGGCTGAACAGCCCCAGCTCTCTCAGCCTTTCCTCACAGGAGATGCTCCAGCCCCCTCATCATCTTTGTAGCCCTTTGCTGGACTCTCTTCAGTAGTTCCTTGTCCACTGCAGAGCTGCTTCCCAGCAGGTCAACTCCTAACTTGTACTGGTGCCTGGGGTTATTCCTCCCTAGGTGCAGGACCCTACACTTGCCCTTGTTCAATTTCATTTGGTTCCTCTCTGCCCAACTCTCCAGCCTGTCCAGGTCTCGCTGAATGGCAGTGCAGCCTTCTGGTGTGCCGGCCACTCCTCCCAGTTTTGCATCATCAGCAAATTTGCTGAGGGTAACTGTCCCCTCATCCAGGTCATTGATGAAGATGTTGAACAAGATCTGACCCAGCCCTGACCCTTGGGGCACACCGCCAGCTACAGGCCTCCAACTAGACTGCGCCGCTGATCACAACCCTCTGGGCTCCACCATTCAGCCAGTTCTCCACCCACCTCGCTGTCCACTCATCCAACCCACACTTCCTAAGCTTGCTGACAAGGATGTTATGGAGACAGTGTCAAAAGCCTTGGTGATGTTGAGTTAGACAACATCCACTGCTCTCCCCTCATCCACCCAGCCAGTCATGCCATCACAGAAGGCTATTGGATTGGTCAGGCATGATTTCCCCTTGGTGAATCCATGCTGACCACTCCTGACAACCTTCTTTTCCTCCACATGCTCAGAGATGAGATCCAGAATAAGCTGTTCCATCGCCTTTCCAGGGATGGAGGTGAGGCTGACTGGCCTGTACAAGAAGAGGAAGGACATGTTATTAGACTGGTAAATATGTTCCAGGTTGAAGGCCTCACATTTCTGTGGAAATGTGGGATCTTGCCTGACTTCAGCAGAACTGGCTACATGGAATGGTTTACTGCTGAATTTTGTGTCCATGAGGATACACCGCTCAGACTCTGCTCACCAGCACAAAGACACTCGGTGATATGTGAGAGCCCTCCCACCTCTTACAATTAAAAAAACCAAAACAAGCTGGCACGAGACAGTAAGCGCTGCCATGTGGTGTTCAAGGAAAACCTGTTTGCGTGGGATGTGCTGGAAAAATTGCTCAAGAACGGCGCATTCTCATAAAAAATGATCTGGCTGCCGTTCAGGTCACTGTTTTTGTACTGGAGCTGCAGGCTACGTGGTTGCTTCAGCGTACACGTGCAGCCGCTGGCAAGGTGTTTCTGCATGTGATCTGACCCCCCTTGCTCTGGGGTGTTGGAGGTCTTGGTCCTCACCTAGTTTTGAGTCTGGATCCGTCTTCTCAGAGCAGCTTGCACTGACACAGGACTTCGTGGCAGAGAGGCACTCTGTGGATGTCAGCCCAGGAGAGCAGCTCAGCCAAGATCAGTTTGCTAGGGATGCTTGGTCCCTCCATGGTGGGAAGGTGCGAGGACTAAACTGCTGCACCCACCTGAACAGCAGATTATAACTAGGTTTCTGATCCCTGCCAAGTAAAGCAGTGACCATTCTTCAGAGGTGGATGAAGAGATTCCTGGAGATCCAGATCACGCGTCGGCACTAGGTGCTGGAAGAACTAAAGGACAGGAATGCCCAGTTGTTAGCTGGAGCCTCCTTCCAACCCCTGCTTGACAAACTGTCAACAAACGGCAAAGGGTCAGCCCTTGCTACGTCTCCTTTTCCACCTGAGGGTGAAGGCTGAAGGTAAAAGGCAGCTGGAAGGTCTCCTGCAGGCCATCAGCCTTCCCTCAAGCACCCTTCTTCCTCTCCTACCGCCAGACCTCCAGCCTTTCTGACAACAGCGTCGTTGTTCTCCTCTTGGTTCCTGTCATCTTCACGACTAGAAACACCAGCACGACTGCCACCGAGGCCTGCCGCAGTCAGCCCCTGTGGCTTCACAGGGTGAGGTTTAACAGGCGTGTTTTAATACGGTTGCTCAGTACAGAGGGCCCTTTGTCCTCAACAGCATGACACAAAAATAACACGGACCGTAAATTTAGTGCAAGAACTGTAGTGAAAGAAAAGGAAATGAAGTAGCCGTCCGTGGCAGAGCGCTGCTTCTGCAGAGGAAGGGCCCTTGTGCGGCCGAATAGTCCGATTACGATCAGGCCTGGAGCAGCCGCTGGGAATTCGGAACAGAGAAAAGGTGTGCAGGAGGAAGGTTGTGCTTTGGGTCCCTTGTGCTACTGCTCTTAAAAGGTCAGCCTTCACAGCAACTGCTCCTCTGGAAGGAGAGTTAAAGCCAGAGTTTGCAACGTGAAGTTTGGGAGAGAAGTGGGCAAGGAGAAAACGTCCCTTTTCTTGCAAGAGCACAAAATCTCTCGTCCGTGGCCCTGTGCCCTTGCTGGTGAGCACAGACACTGCAGCGTTAGCGTGGGGAGCCGTCCCTGCCGTCACGTGCCCCTCTGTGTGTCCTTACATACCTCTTGCCCCCTCCACACCCCAGGAGCTGTCCCAGCACGCACAAATCACAGATTCACAGGTTGGTAGGGGTTGGAAGGGACCTCTAGAGATCATCGAGTCCAACCCCCCTACCAGAGCAGGTGCCCTACACTAGGCCACACAGGTAGGTGTCCAGACAGGTCTTGACTATCTCCAAAGGAGACTCCACAACCTCTCTGGGCAGCCTGTTCCACTGCTCCATCACCCTCACTGTGAAGAGGTTCTTTCTCATGTTTGAGTTGAACTTCCCCGGGTCACCTCCTCTCCGGGAGGGTTCACAGCTATTTGCCCTCCTTTCCAATCTCCAATCTGCCCAAATCAACACCACCAACTCGCCCTCCGTGGTATTTTCGGTATGTGACCTCAGCTGGAGCTCAGACCTCTCATCCTCGCTGCGTCCGCGCAGGAGGTCCCCTGGCCGCACTGGGCATTTGACCCCAGCTTTTGAGGCAGAGGCCCCACTTGTAGCTTTGAGATGCCCGGTGCTGTGAGCATTGAGAGCTCTGGGGATGATCGCCACGTTAAACCCGGCCGGGGCTCTCCTTCTGAAAGCACAGCCCTGTGAAATCCCCGTCACCGCAGCTGCAGTAGTACCATGGCTGCAAAGTCACACTCGGGGTGCAACGAGCAGTTCACGCCATCTCCCCCCGAACACGCGCACGCGCGCTGGAAAGCAGGGCGTTCAAAACCTCCCCTCTGACCGAGTGGGTTCGCTGAGCGCCGCCCTGCTTGCGCGAACAGCGTTTCTGGAAAGGCCTGGCATGCAGATGGTAGGCAAGGCAGCCGGTTCCAGCAGTGCCCATCACCGTGGCGTCTGGGCTTTGCCAAACAGGCTCTATCTTTGAAAATATTATTTTCTTTTTTTTTTTAGCTAAGACAAGAGGAGCCCTCTAAGCTGAGGTCTCTCCCCTCCTGACTCTCTCAGAAGGCAAACCATGCAGAACCGTGTTCCCCTGCCTCGAGATTATTGCACCGTTTCCAAACACCGGCCGGCTCTGGTACTTCTGCATCGTAACCAGGCTCCCCGGCTGCCTCCGCCAGCTGCCAGCAAACATCCTCTTCCCGAATTAACCCGACCAAAATCAGCTGCAGCAGAATCCGCATAATTGCTCTTCTCGCTCCAAACAGCGCGACTTACAGGGGGGACTTTTCCTGCAGTAGCCAGACCTGGAACATTCCTTATTCTTAGGCTAAGGGTGGCTGCGGTACCTTTATTCTCAGCTATCGCCTTTCACCTCGCGTGCTGCCTTTAGCAGCACCCACCGCCTGCAGCCATCCCACAACCTGCCCTCTTTCCATCCTCTCCCAGGCAAGCAAGGCAAGAAGCTCCAGAGAGAGGGGTTCATTTTTTTGGGCAGCCATCTGGCAAGAGCTGCATCCCCCCTTGGAGACAGGCATGCAACTTCCACCTGCGCTGGCGGGCGCGGAGCACTCACGTTGGCGGCAGCGCGGATCCTTTCGAACAGCTTAGCTGCGATTCATTTTTAACCCCGGCCAGCGGATCTAAGCTGCTCTCCCCAAGGCTGAGACGGAGGTGCCTGCGTGACGCCGAGGCATCCGGACGCCGGCTTGCCCGCCGACATATCAAAGCAACGTCGTCGTTAGCAAATATACCGACAAACCGAGCGAGCGAGCGCGAGCAGCGAGCGCTGCAGTGTGGGGGATCCCTGCTGTACGGGCGGGCAGCTCATGCCCCTCTCGCTGCGCTTGGCTTTGTTGCAGCCCCGTTGAATTCAGTGTTGCTAAGCCGGGCGTTTTCTGCCCGGGTTTAAAATAGCATCAGGAACGTTCCCCGTTGATTTCCCAGGCAGCGCTCGCCGAGCCGTGCCGGGTACCAGGGCTCCCGCAAACCTGCCTCCATGCAGCGTGTGAAAACCCTCTGCTTGCGTTCTCCCT
>VWZZ01007033.1:116833-167128 GCA_013399095.1 Psophia crepitans | reverse complement strand
TCAGGCAGGGGAAAAAAAAAAAAAAAATAAAAAATCCCTCCTGATATATGTAATGGTTTATGACCCGGAGGTAAAGTGCTGGTCCACAAGTTCCTCTGCTTTACAACGCAGGATTTTCTGGGGTGAATTTTACAGGGAGAGGAAGTTTCTCTTCTGCCTTTGGTGTTGTCGGATACCTGTTAAAAAGCAAGCAAAAGGTGCATGCGGGGGGTAGGCAGGAACCCCGGCCGCAGCAGCGTGAGGTGGAGGGCACGTGAAGGGTACCATGATGATTAGTGGAGATGCCTTCATAACATGCTCACTGATGCTTTTTGACTCAAGCCGGTATCTCGCTGTTACAGACACCACATGGTTTGAGCAGATCCTGACTCCGCCGGTCCTGGCTTTGCTGGGCAAGGTTGTTGAGATTAAGCTCTCTTCCAGCTGGCTGCTTCGCAACTCCCCAGGTCGGCAGAGTGCTCTGCTGCTGCCAGGTCCTTCGCATCAAGCATTTCTCAAGCCCCACCGCCTGCCTGTTGGGAAGGGGGGTGTCACTGTGCTGAAGCTCCGGGCTGGCAGGGAAAGGGCAGGAGCTGCTCCGAAGACTCAGATGGGCTGAAACCTTTTGGTGTCAGGGAGTCAAACAGCGTCACGTACCTCTGAGGTCTCTGTCCTTGTTCTGGGGGGATCCTGTACTCTTTAGTGCAAGAGGACCGTGGCACGGCCAGGAGTTTTAATGTCTGCGTTAGCCTTAGCTAATGGTTGGGAACCTGCGTGGCACAAGGTTAGATGCGGTACTGAAGGACATGGTTTAGTGGGTAATAGGTGGTGGGGGGACAGTTGGACTGGATGATCCTTGAGGTCTCTTCCAACCTTAAGAAAAAAGAAAAAAAAAAGAAAGGACGTGGCATTGGCCTTTAGTCTTGGCTAGGTGAAAAGTGACTGCGCTGGAGGAAAAAGGGAAGTTAGATTATTTTCTTAGAATCAGGCCCCAAGGCTTGTGTGGCTCGGAACCCAGCGCAGCTCTGCAAGTGTCTGCTTATAGCTGTAGCTACAGCAAACCTACTCCTTTTCCTTCTCCTGAAGCCCAGGGCTAGCGGTCACCTAGGTACAGACTCTCTGCGTAACCTCGGTGCGTGCCTGCGTCTCCCCAGCCCACTCATCTGCACAAAGCTCCTTTGCAGCTCATCCACACGGCGAGCGGGGTCCCTGCTTCCCACGCCTGGCCTCGTTCTCTGCTGGCAGCCGAGACTGGGAGGTGGGTTTTGATGTGGCTGAGACAGCCTGTGTGAAGAGGCTTGATGCGGCGGGCTGCGGGGAGAGCCTGGCTCCCTCCGGGTGCCGATCAAGCAGGTTGCAGCAGAGCAGCGTGCTGAGCTCTCCTGTCACCGTCTGAAGGCCAGGTTTGTTCTCCTGCATTGGCAGCGGGACCCCAGGGGAAGCTTCTCCCACCTGCACTCAAGGTCTGGTGGAGCTTCAGGCAGCTTGTTGTCCGTTCGAGCACGCTGGCTTCAGCTGTTGGATGTGCAGGGTGCCCCACTGGTGGTGGGAGAGCCAGGGAATGAAGCAACCATGCAGGGCCAGAGAAGATGCAGGAGAAAAGCACATTCAAGGGCAAGTTTTGCAAGAGTTCTGGCCTGGGGACGTGGTCCCCTGGGCCTGGTGACCTCTGAAGTCACAGCAGGTCCTTTGATGCAGAGGGCAAGCGCTGCATGGATCCCTTGGAGGCGTGGGCAATGGGGATGGCGGACCTCCTGTCACCTCTGCAGACCTGCCTCTGCCTTCAACACGTGAGGCAGCCATGGACATGTTTGGAAGCTACACGCAAGACTGAACTAACCTACCTCAGATAGGTGCTTGGATTAATTAGTCAATACATGTTAAGTGCTGCAAAGATTTAAGGCTCTGCTTAGTTGTTAAGTAACTCAATCATCAGGGCTGCGTGGGTTGCTTGAGGCAGATAGTGGATGAATCAGCTGGTCTCTGGCAAGTGCAAGGTAAGGAGAGAAAAAACTTTCCACGGCTGGGTGACAGGGCAATGGGTTGGTTAGGGCACAGCAGCAGTTACTGAGGTCGCTGGCACTGGGAGCATTTAGAAATACCTAGAAGAGAGGTCAGATCCTGCGCAGAGCAGGGTGCTCTGGGAGGTGCAGGGGTCTCTTAGGCTCTTGAGGGGAAGGCAATGAATTCATAGCAGAAAGAGCTGAAAAGACCACGAGAAACTTCTTTGAGCTCTGCAGGCTCTTCAACTGCACAGGCTGCCCAGAGAGGTTGTGGAGTGTCCTCCTCTGGAGTTCTTCAAAACCTGCCTGGACGCCATCCTGTGCAACCTGCTTTAGGTGATCCTGCTCTAGCAGGGGGCTTGGATGAGATGATCTCCAGAGGTCCCTTCCAACCTCTACCAGTCTGTCAATCTCTGATTCCATTATGGCCAAGCCACCCTGAAAGAGGTGAGTTTAGGCCTGAACTGAAATGCTTTAGTCCTCCATTCAGGGACTGGTCCCATGTTATAGGCTTGGGTGGGCCACAAAGCTGCTGTTGAGGGACAAGCTTACATCCTGCAGGTCAGTTCTCCATGCAGCGATGCAAGCTGAGAGGTCAAGGGCTCCCAGCAGGAACAGTGGTGCAGTGTGGTCCATCCTGTTCCTCCTGGAACAGGTTGCCCAGGGAGGTGGTGGAGTCACCATCCCTGAGGGTGTTTAAGGAAAGGTTAGATATGGTACTTAGGGACGTGGTTTAGTGGGTAATAGGTGGTGGGGGGATGGTTGGACTAGATGATCCTTGAGGTCACTTTCAACCTTAATGATTCTATTCTATTCTATTCTATTCTATTCTATTCTATTCTATTCTATTCTATTCTATCCACCAGCCTGAGACATCTCTTCTGCCACAACAGGGTGTGTCCCATCACTCAGGGGTGAGTTTCAGACCCAGACCCACGTCCTTGTTTCTGTGCTAGCAAATTCCAGCTTTCACAGCCCCTCCATTTGCCCCTACCTTTCCTGCTGAGCTTTGCTGTCTGCTTCTCTCCATGTGGGAGTTACACATGTATGCCACTGACTGCTCCTGGAGACCTCTGCACAGAGAAGGAATGGCCTCAGAGTCAGCTAGGGGTTGCTCAACCTTCTTGTGAATGTGTCCCCCTTGAAGCAGGAGCTCACTGATACTGAGGCTTTAACCCCAGGGTTAACCCCTGGGTGGAGGTGACTTCCAGCCATCTATGACCATGGCTCCTCCAGCCAGGTAAGACGGGGAACTCCTTGACACTGTGCCTCATCCACAGACACATTCCCAGGGCTTTCTGTGAGGCTGGATCTAGGAAGAACCTACCTGCCCGGTATCTGTCTGACTGGAAAAAGCCTCTGAGCTCTTCCCTGGTGAAACAGTCATAGAATCACAGAATGTTTTTTGTTGGAAGGGACCTCAAATATCACCTAGTTCCACCCCCCCCTGCCATGGGCAGGGACACCCTCCACTAGGCCAGGTTGCCCAAAGCCCCATCCAACCTGGCCTTGAACACTCCCAGGGATGGGGCCTCCACAGCTTCTCTGGGCAACCTGTTCCAGTGCCTCACCACCCTCACAGGGAAGGATTTTTTCCTTACATCTAATCTAAATCCCCCCTCTTTTAGTTTAAACCCATCCCCCTTGTCCTATCACTCCCTGCCCTTGTAAACAGCCCCTCTCCAGCTTTCCTGTAGGCCCCTTTACGTATTGGAATGTTGCTCTAAGGTCTCCCCAGAGGCTTCTCTTCTCCAGGCTGAACAACCCCCGCTTCCTCAACCTGTCCTCATAGCAGAGGTGCTCCAGCCCTCTGATCATCTTCGTGGCCTCCTCTGGACTCGCTCCAACAGGTCCATGTCCTAATTATGTTAGGAGCTCCAGAGCTGGACGCAGTACTCCAGGTGGAGGTCTCACAAGAGCGGAGCAGAGGGGCAGAATCCCCTCCCTCACCCTCTTGGCCACACTGGGTTTGATGCAGCCCAGGACACGGGTGGCTTTCTGGGCTGCCAGCGCACACTGCCGGCTCATGGTGAGCTTTTCATCAACCAGCACCCCNCCCCACCTCTCCAGCCTGTCCAGGTCCCTCTGGATGGCATCCCTTCCCGCCAGCATGTCGACCGCACCACACAGCTTGGTGTCATCAGCAAACTTGCTGAGGGTGCGCTCAGTCCCACTGTCCGTGTTGCTGACAAAAAACGTTAAACAGTGCTGGTCCCAGTACCGACCCCTGAGGAACGCCACTCGTCACTGAGCTCCTCTTGGGCATGGAACCGTTAACTGCAGCTCTTTGGGTGTGACCCATGCAGCCAATTCCTTATCCACTGAGTGGTCCATCTGTCACATCCATGACTCTCCAATTTACAGGCAAGGATGTTATGCAGGACAGTGTCAAATGCTTTGCACAAGTCCAGGCAGATGACACCACTTGCTCTTCCCTTATCCACTGATGCTGTAACCCCATTGTAGAAGGCCACCAAATTTGTCAGGCATGATTTGTCCTTAGTGAAGCCATGTTGGCTGTCACCCATCTTCTTATTTTCCATGTGCCTGAGCATAGTTTGCAGGAGAAACTGCTCCATGATCTTGCCCGTCACAGAGATGAGACTGACCAGCCTGCAGTTCCCCTAGTCTTCCTTTTTTTCCCTTTTTAAAAACGGGGGGTATGTTTCCCCTTTTCCAGTCAGTGGGGACCTCACCAGATGCCCATGACTTCTCAAATATCATGGAGAGTGGTTTCATAACTTTACTTGCCAGTTCCTTCAGAACCCGTGGATTCATGTCATAAGATCCCATGGACTTGTGCACCTTCAGGTTCCTTAGATGGTCTTGTAGTTTGGGAAATAGCGAGTGGGTTGGAACAGCCCACACTGTTGTGACAGGACTGCTTGCCTGAGCCAAACCTCACACCCAGGGCTGGGACAGTTGCACATGTCTCATGTGGTATAAAGGTCTGAGCTCAGGAAGGAGACACAGCCAAACACAAGCCCTGGGAAGGGCCGGCAGGACAGCGTGGAGGCACTGGAGGAATGCCATAACCATCGCTCGCTCTCTTACTAGCAGCATAAGTGTTTCCCCACAGGATCCCATACCCCAATCCCGTCCTTGCCCTGCAGCTTTCCTTGCAGAGCAGCAGTATGAGAGGCAAGCAGCCCGGGGAAGTTCTCTGGATCTCCGATTAGACCTGCCTTAGTCTTGGAGAAGCTGGCATCACCAGCCTGCTGTCCCAGCACCAGCTGCGGAGCTTGGCGTAGGTTTGCAAGGCACCCCCTAACCTCAGCCATCGCCCACGTCCTTACAACCTGCTTTAATCCTTTTTTAATTAAATGCGGAGGGGTGTGATGGTATCAGGAGGGTGGGAGGGGGGTGGCCTGGGGTGTTTTGGGCTTGGTGTGTGTACCAGCCAGCTGGGTTTGTTATGAGCCTGTCAGCTCTCACACGCTAACCTTCCCTCTCTTGCTCTTCTCGAGATCCGGCTGCAGCCCAGGCACGACGTGGATCATCCCTGCGGCTCTTCTGTTGCTCAGGGATCCTGTGGTGTCCCACCTGGCAGGAGCTGGCATATCAAAGACATCCATGAAATTGGAGGCTGAAAGGCAAAATGACTTCTCTGACAGCACTGAGCACTGGGGAGGAGGTTCGACTTAAGCCAGAAAACAGCACTGGAGAGAGAACCAGAGCAGAGATGACGCAGCCACGGAGACGTGGGAGATGGAAACTGGGGGTAAGGTCTCCAGCTGGCAGGTCACTGAGGTCATGCAAAAGGCTCTTAATGGGGTTTGGGTTTACTGGTGCCTGTAGGTGGGTGTCACAGAGATTCAACAACCCTCTTGCCTGGGGCTTGGAATTGAGGACAAGGCAGACCCAGGCTTCCTCCCCCCACACGCACCTCCAGCACAGGGAGCTGCAGATGCCCAGCGTGTCCCCAGGGATCTGATGCTCCTGGGGAGAACGAGCTGCACACTGGACCTGAGCACAATGAAAATGTCTGTCTCCAGGCTGAACGCAGTCTCTCGCTGGAAGGATGAGATACTCTGGGGACAGATTACCTGCATCTACCATGGGCCAGCAAGAAGGCAAGACAGTTGGAACTGAGGTCTCAGGCTGCTAGCACTGCCAGGATCACCGAGAGTGTGTGTGCTGGGGGTCACTGGAGACTCTGACAGCACACGATGTTGAGTTCTAGTAAAGATACACCCAGATATTAGCATCCTCAGGACCTGTGTGTCTGTCCTGCACTCCTGCTATGATTTCTTTTACAGAAACCTGCCTGGCAGAGGCAGGATGCTGGTTTGTCCTTTCCCGGCCCTGAGGTGGCTCTTCTGTTGTTTGAACATCTGAGAAGATCTCGTGTAATGTATGGCCTTGAGGGAAATCAAGGAGATCAGAGCAGGGAACAGAGATCGGCTCTTAGCCGCTGGGGATGACAGACACAGCTGTGCCCAAGGCCATGGGGAAGTGCAGAAGCGAAGGAGATGACCTAGATGAGGTTGATGCAATGAGATGCCAAGGGGTGAACAACACCCTAGCCACACTGAGAAGACCAAACAGTGTCCAGTGATCTGGAGCAGAGGCCAGATACGTTCAGACACAGCCAGACACCCTCCTGTCTTTAACTGGTGGAGGCTGTGAACCACTGTGACCAGCCACCTGGGGTAGCTGGTGGACAGTAGGTTCTCCATTGCTGGAGATCTCCAAATCAACGCAGCAAAATTATTACTCAAAGGGAAGTTGTGGGCTTGGCAGAGGCGGTCAGTGCTGGGTTTTGCAAGAGGGCAGATTGCTTGGCACGGTACACACCATATGCCTTAAAACCCATGACTGTGAAACAGCAGTTGGTCATTGGTCCCTCCTAGCCAGAGTCATTTTTAGAATCTTTATGGGTCCATTACATGGAGAGCGAGGTGCTCTGCAGCATTGCTTACAAAATCTTCAACATAGGAAGTTCCATCTCAATATGAGGAAAAACATCTTTAGTCCGAGGGTGACCAAGCACTAGAACAGGCTGCCCAGAGAGGTTGTGGAGTCTCCTTCTCTGGAGATATTCAAGACCCGCCTGGACACGATCCTGTGCTGCGTGCTCTAGGTGATCCTGCTCCAGCAGGGGGGTTGCACTAGATGATCTCCAGAGGTCCCTTCCAACCCCTATCAATCTGTGAGTCTGTGAATCTCTATTTCCTGTGCAAATAAACATGGCAAGAATTTGATACAGAGAAAACGGGGCCATCCCTCAGCCTTGACTTTGAGCTGGCCACAAACCACTGAGCGAAAGAGATGCTTGAAAGGAGGGAGACCTGTAGATGTGCAATGTCTCTGTCTGCAGCACACCTGTTTCCCTGCAAGAAAAGCTTGCAGGGGGCCTGCCCTTAGCCCACCCCCATGTTTCCTGGACCCTTTCCCAAACTGCTCCCCTGGCACTGGGTTGTGCCCATGCGAAGCAGAGCAGGGCCCAGCAGAAATGCCAGACGTGCTTGGTGAGGGGAGCCTGGTCTTCGGGAAGCTGATGCTTAATCCTAATTAACCCAGAAATTTTCCTGCTTTGCAGTGCCATGGCAACCGCTCCCATGCTGTCTAGCAAGCCGTGGCCAGGCACCGTGGTGCGTTGCAGAAACTCTTTTCCTCCTAAAAGCAGGAGCTCGATTAACTGCTTGACTCAGTAGTGTGACCAGGGTGTGCTGCTGTGCCCGGTGGAGGGGTTTGGGCCATGATGCTGCGAGGCAGCTTCCTGCTCATGGGAGGTGGATGCATTCTGCATAAATTCTCCTTGCTGCCTCAGACTGCTGTCCTCTGTGGAAGCTGGGAAGTCTGGCAACAGCAGGAGCCTTTCTTCAGCAGAGGCTCTGGGATGGAGAGAAGCTGCTTACGGCTGGGTCATCCCAGAAGCAACCTCATGGGAAAGGTTTTAGGACTGTTTGAAACCTTGGTTGGATGAAGGTCCCCTCAAGTGCTGAGATTTCTGTCTCCTGGCTGCCCTCTTTTTGGTTATCCTTTAACAAGGATAAGGTTAAAAAAAAATCCTGTAGCTCAAGGCCTCATGAAACTTCCCCCTGCGACTATGGGAATGCTTCATTTTGGGCTTTTGTTGTTGGCTTGCTCTTTTTTCCTCAACATCTGCGTGTTCTGGGGTTGGCATCAAGTCAATCGCTGTTCACTGAAGTCAGCCTTCAGCTGGAAGCAAGTGCATTGATTCATCCCCTTTCCCTGCTGCAGCCAGATGTGTGCTGCTCTCCTGAAGTGATGCTGCTGGTTTTGGATCTTCTCCCCCTCTTCTCTTGGGGCATCCCTGCCCCACAGCTGTGCTGTGCTGTCTGTGACCCAGAAGAACCTCAGAGATGGGCTCAGCACTCACCATCAGCTGGTTCTGCTGGTAGCGATGTGGATTCTTGCAGGCACCAGGCTATGTGAGAGAGCAGAGCTAGTTCAGAACTAACCTGCCTCTTGTTCCTGGGGACAAATCCATCACAACACCTACGCTCCAGGCAGCAAAGAGGGAGTGGAGCAGGGCAAATGCAGGGTCATATAAAATGGCATTTCTTTCTTCATTCCTCAAAGAGCAGTTCAGCTGTGCAGCCCCATGATTCTGCTTGGCTGCTGCTTGGCTGCATTCACGATGGCTTTTCCCCATGGGGCTCATTAAAACCGCAGCGTTTGCCACTATGGTGATGTTGGCTTGGAAGAATGGCCATAGCTCTCTTGAGAGGCAGTGTGGAGCAGAGCAGCATCTGCTTTCTTTAGGCCATGGCTAGAGAAAGGGTTAGGGAAAAGAGAAGCATGACAGGGTGTCAGCTGGGGAGAAGATCAGGACATGGTGGGAAGAAGTGAAGGTCTGCCCATCATAGGGTATGGCTACAAAACCAGAGCTCCTGACATATCCATCCTCACGGGGCTGCAGGAGTGATCAGCTTGGCCTGGTACAAAAAGGACATAAAACTATTGGAGAGTGTCCAAAGGAGGGCAGCAAAGATGGTGAAGGGTCTAGAGGGGAAGATGTATGAGGAGAGGCTGAAGGCCGTGGGCTTGTTCAGCCTGCGGAAGAGGAGACTGAGGGCAGAGCTCATGGCGGCCTACAGCTTCCTCCCGAGGGGGAGCCAAGGGGCAGGCGCTGATCTCCTCCCTCTGGTGACCAGTGATAGAACCCCAGGGAACAGCCTGGACCTGCCCCAGGGGAGGGTTAGGGTGGAGATCAGGAGAAGGTTCTTCTCCCAGAGGGTGGTGGGGCCCTGGCACAGGCTCCCCAGGGCAGTGGTCACCGCCCCGAGCTTGGCTGAGTTCAAGCAGCATCTGGCCAACGCTCTCAGTCATCTGCTGTGATGGGGCTGGTCCTGTGTGGAGCCAGGAGCTGGACTCGATGGTCCCTATGGGTCCCTTCCAACTCGGGATATTCTGTGATTCTACGACACAGCACCCCAGCCGCAGACTGGCAGCTCAGACTGGACTTTGAGACATCAGGAGATGCTCCGTGAATACAACCAATTCTCAGCATGGAGAATGAAAAACTCAGCGTGACCATAGCTGAAACGAATGGGATGTCCCTGCCAGGGGCAGATTTGGCTTTCCGCTTTCGAACTTGTGTCGCTCTTGTCTGGCCACCCACAGAAAGAGGCCGCTGCATTGCAGAGTGTGCGCAGAGCGGGTGGCAGCCAGGCTGAACTGCGTCCTGTTGCAGCGGCACTGTGGTGTGTGTCACCTCTGTGGTGGTATGTCACCTCTTTCAATCCTCCCCCACTGTCTCAGACAAAGGGACATTCTGCCGCTTGCTTTAGCCCAAGTGCGGTCTGCGGCAGGCAGCGAGAGCAGGGAGGGAGGCACTTTTCATGCCCCAGGGATGATGGCCACGTCAGATTCTGGGACAAGGATGTCTCCCAGCTTGCCTAGAGTGGAGCTCAGGGACAAAACAGCAAGGTGTGAGAAAAAAGGGCTTTTTAAGAGCCTTGATTTTTTCCCATAAGAACGTAACGACTGTGCTGGGTGGAGAGGCTGTGCTCTGGTATCTTGGTCTGCAAGGGCCACCAGAGAGGAGGAGACAAATGCAAGCGCAGGGATCTTGGCAGGGTTTGAAAACATCATGAGAGAGACTTACATGTGCTCAGTGGGAAGGAAGAGCTGGCCGGGGATCTTTCCCCTCTCCTTGCATCTGTCCAGGGCTGAGCAAACATCAGCTAATGTTCCCGACCCTTCCGTAAGACAAGGAAGCCTTCCAGTGCCACCATGGTAAGTGCAGTGGAAACCACAGCTGCAGTGACTCACGCTGCGTAAAGCCACTGCTCAGGCAGAGCTGGCCTCAACATCTACCAAAGTGGCCCATCGGGAGCAGCACGGAGCTGTGTTTCCTGCAGCAGGTCAGGGACAGACTTCAGAAGGGAACCCAGGCATCCTGTCTTGCAACCTCCTACTCTCCCTTTGGGCCACAACGAGCTCAATCGGTCAGGGCAATAACTTGCCAGTGGAGGCTGTAGGGGTGAGGAAATAACTAAAAGCTGTTCTGGGCTCCTGCTTTGGAAGAAGAAAAAAATCCCCATGATGTTTTCTTAATGATTTAGAAGCACCCTTTCACCTCCGAACCCCCAGGAATGCATTTCTTACGGAGCAGAAAGTCGGTCTCTTCTCCAGGATGCGCTGTGAAAGGGTGAGGCAACAAACACAAGTGGTGGCTTTGGGAAATGACACTGGGACAATGCAGGGACGCATGATGTGAGACCTTGTACGGGATGAGGTGGTTTAATTTGAAAACCAAACCAATCCAAAACCTGTTGTTGCTCATTGCATTCAGACCTTCGTACACACAAGCAGCAATAAGCGTGTACCCACCAGTCTGGCACCAAAACGCTTGTGTCCGAGACGTCTGTCCAGGGTTCCCTGCAAAGCCCCGGAGGACAAGGGATGCCAGCTGTTGAGTCTCCCCATCCTGTCCCATGTCTGTGAGTCACCAGGATCTACTCACTGGCCTTTGTCTCCTATCCCAGGCGTCCTGAAGTGGTGCAGGGAGGTGTGTTGGGATCTTCCTGACTTGTTCTGCTAGGTGCCATCACGAGCTTGTTTCGTAGCCCTTCCCGTGCCATTTGTTGCCTCTAGTGCATCCACACAAAACATCCCCATTCACACCAATCTGAACATTTCTGTCACGGTGCCCTGCACAGCAAAGGAAACATTTTTCACCCTGAGAATGGGTAAGGGGGTCGGCCTCTTCTCACAGATAACTAGTGACAGGACAAGGGGGAACAGCTGCAAGTTGCACCAGGGGAGGTTCAGGTTGGAGATGAGGAGAAATTTCTTCTCGGAAAGGGTGGTCGGGCATTGGAACAGGTTGCCCAGGGAGGTGGTGGAGTCACCATCCCTGGGGGTGCTTAAGGAAAGGTTAGACACGGTACTGAAGGACATGGTTTAGTGGGGAATAGGTGAGGGGGGGGTCGATTGGACTGGATGATCCTTGAGGTCTCTTCCAACCTTAATGATTCTGATTCTAAGTGCTGGGACAGATGCATAGGGACACCGTGCTGTCTCCACACCTGGAGTCACCTGGGTAAGATCCTGATCAAAGTTTGAAGACAACCCTTCTTAGAGCAGGAGATTGGACTGGAGATGCCCAGAGGTCAGAAAGGACCTGTGATTCTCATTATTCTGTGATTCTCAGATAGCACAGGAAGGAGATGTTTGTTTTGACGAGGAAAGGAAAGAGAAAGGAGAAGCGGTGACTTCAGTGTCGTTCATTAACCTTAATGACACACTTTGAATCGTCATCAGCTGATTTACAGGGCACTGCTAACCACTGGCTGCAGGAGAAACTGTGCACTTTGCCTTTTCAGGTGTCACAAGGAGAGGCTTGTGATGGCTAACGCACATACCCTGCCTCCTTCAGAGGGTTTCAGAGCCCAGCATGGAGACAGATCTGTATCCTACCTTTTTGCCAGAACTGGAGGCATAAGAGAGTAGGCAGCTCGCCCAGCTCTGCAGTGATGCGCTGGCAGATGCCAGACTCCTGCCTCCCAGCCCTCTTTGTCTCCAGCCATGCTATCTCCTACGACAGTCCTGTGCCAAACCACAGATGTGGTATTCTCCAGGTCTCTCTTCTGCCAGCAGCCTCAGCATGTTCACCAAGGTCTCAAAGCAGGTCCAGCCCTGGCTGCAGGCAGAGGTGGTCCCCACCAGATGGGAATGCTCTCTATCTCCTGTCCATCTGCACAACCTGATGTGCGTTTGAGGGTGGGCATCCTCCAGCTTTTCTGCAGAGGCTGGTCCTCTCTCCTGGTGTTTTGGAGGGGACAGAGGGACCGTGACCTCACGACGCTTTGCTCAAACCCATGGATCCCAAACCACTTCACTTGGCTCGCCCACCCCTTTTCACAAGATGTGTAGAAAAACCCCTTTCTTTGGACTTCTGAAAGCTCTGGGTTAGTGGGGTAAAAATTGTTGGGCAGGGGGAGAGTTACAGACATGGACAGTGATTGCATAAGGGGATTTCCTTGCTGCTTAGGAAACCTGGCTGAAAAAGAAAGCCAAGCAAAAAAAACCCTTCTTGAAATCAGCTTCCTCAAAGAGCTCAGGGATGTGGTAGCTGGGCAGGACGGACCCTGCCCCAGCTCAGCCACCCAGGTTTCCTCAGACGCTCTCCCAGCCTGCCCCGCAGCCCCAGCTGAGTCTTCCTTTTGCAGCAGTGATTTGTCCCCCACCTGCCTCAGAAAGTTTTATTCATCACCCAGCTGTTGACTAACCCTCTTGTCTGAATTCCCCTGAAGGCCCAAAAAGACTCTGCTTATCTAACGCTCATTTGACTGGATAATTTGCAGGTGGTTTGCAGGCTCTGTGGAAGTGTCCTGCTTTAAGTCAGTTCAGCTTTTCAATCCCCTTGGCTGCAGCATCAGCAGTTTTCCTTGTATTTTTTTTTTTCTCCTGCCTGGTGCAGGCTCTGACATTTCTACTGCCCCAGCACCATGTTTATCCTGCTGAGACCCAGAGGATGGAGAGGTGCCCCTGGTTCCCACCACAACCCATGTGTTACTTTCCCCGGCCCCATGGAAACTCAGTCACAGGGGATCATTTGCAAAGACTAATATTCCTTAAAAGCCTTTTTTTTTCTTTTTTTCTTTTTTTCTTCTCATCCTAGACTATTTGAAAGTGGCTTCCTAGAACAGGCCTGGCTTCTGAATACAGCATCACAGAATCACAGAATCACAAGGGTTGGAAGGGACCTCGAAAGATCATCTAGTCCAACCCCCCTCGCCAAGGCAGGGCCACCTAGAGCACATCACTCAGGAACACGTCCAGTCGGGTTTTGAATGTCTCCAGAGAAGGAGACTCCAAGCATCAACAGCTTCTTGCTGCGCTTTCCCTTCTTTGAGCCCTATTGATGAACCCCGCAGCTGTTTTCTGGTTTGCTGGTGGGGTTGGGTTGCGTTCTCACTGCTGGGGAGATAAGCTGCAGCCTTCCTGTGGGCAGAGCACAACAGGTATTTAGTTCCAGCGCTAACGCTTTCCAACAAAAACTTTGTTTTCTGCGACCGATCTCATGCCTGGCTTTGGAACACACTTTCAATGAGTCTATTCACTGCCCAACCGCCTGCGCGAACGTATGTCAGAAATTAGTCAGACAATCGCCTTGTGTTTACTCTCCTCCTCTCAGTCTGTGCCCTGCTTTTCCTGAAAATACTATCTGGAAGTGGCAAAATCATCTTGAACCTCAGAAATGACTGAGCTGTCCTCACAAAGCTTTTCAAGGCCAGAACCTGCAGTCGCTCATGAATACCGTAGTCAATAGCTAAGGATGGTGCTTTCTAATATAACTGGAGATAAAAAGCTAATACTGCCTTGGTTTCTCTTGATACACTTTTCCCTCTTCACTCCTCCGAACCTTTGAATTTTTTACCCATTTCAGCCAAGTCTGGTGAAGTGCCAGAGACTGTAGATACCAAAATTCCTACCGCTTTTGCAAATATTGGTTGCTGGATAAAGGAAAAGTCTCTTTCAATGCCTCCACTAATGGAAAAACAATGCTGTGAGCACACTACTCCAGAGCAGAAGTCTCTCAAAATCTCTCTGCAAAACCCCCTCTGATCTCCAAAAAAACAGGTTTCATTGTTCCATTTCTCCAAGGACAGCTTGTCCATTTCAACAAATAATTTGCAAGGATTTGCTAGGTCCTCAAGTTTGCTAGGTTCTTTCCTGTTTCTTCTTGGGCTTGTAGTTCCCCACTCTGTAAGTCCTGGATTGGAGGATCTGATAGAGCACTGAAACTGTGCCGTTGCAGAAGGATAACTTTGTCTCCTGGGTCATACTGGTGATTGGAAGGAGGACCACAGCAGTATCCTTCAGCCATGGTACATGGTTCTGTGCTGGTTATGTCAACTCCTTTTGCTGCTCACGAGAACCAGCTGCAGCTTCAGAATGAGGAATTTATTTTCTGGAGGAAAGTATTAGATGAGTCATGGTGAGGGGACATTGCACTTTTTTTAGCCTTGAAACCTACTAGGCCTGAATTGAAGCCAAAGAAATGGCAGTGAAAGATAACATGGGACTTTTAGATTGCAAGTGGATCAGCCTGAATATAAGGTGGGATCTTTTCAGAAATGAAGATTTCAATAAAATCCATCTGGTTTCACGTTTTTGCTCTATAGGGGAGATGGTGCCTTTAGGAGGCCCAGACACCTTAGCAGGTCACAGCTGTGTTGTACGTCAGGACTCTTGCAGTTCTGTGCCTAGTGGGAACTCTCTGGGCATACCCACCTCCTGCCCTTCCTTCCCTGTCCCGTTTCTTCCTTGCTCCATCTTTTCCTCCTTGTGCTCGCTTCCCTTTCCAGCTCACAACTCTGTTCCGAGCTGTCTCACAGACGCTGACCTCCTCCCTAGCGACCTTGCTGTCACAGCCTCCTTCTCTTTGCGTCCCGTTTGCCTTCATCCGATTGCCATGTTACCTTCTGCTCTCTGAGAGGAACTCTGCCAAAAATCTCCCCTCCGTGCTGTCTGCTTGCCAGGTCTGAGCAGGAAAACACCGTTTCCTGCTATTTCATTAGCAGCTGTCAGGGAGGTCTCTCCTGCTGAGGGAAGGCACTTCACCGAACTACATCCCTCACTCAGCTGCCTTAGAGGAGATCGTGTGTCCTTGCTGCTCCTTTCAGTCCTTTATTTTCCCTTTGCAGATGCATCATGAGGAGACAATAAGAACAGACATGTGAGGCCCATCCCAAACCCACAGAGGTATCCTCAGGGCCCCTCCACAATTTGGCTTTATCTTCCTTGAGGACAATATATCTGAGCCACCAACTCAATGGGAAGCCCCAGTGAGGGCAAGAGATACCATGGCTTTCCTGTGAGACAGCAAACTGTGTCAGCGCCCACGCTCTCCCAGGGGCTGTTGTTACCCACACAGCAGAGATCTTTTGTAACAGGTTAGTTAGCGTATTTGATGGTTTTATAACTGGATGTAGTCCTTCAGGACAAGTATGTGGCTCTTGATGTCATTTGTCCTGAGCCAGTTGCTGTCTGTAGCTCTCTGCTGACGAAGTGGTGGTGCCCATGGTGCCCACTGCTGTATCTGTTTGCAGAAGTGATGCAGAGAAGTAGCTGGGTGTTGCAGATTGTGGCAGATTCAACCATCATAGTCAGTTGAGAGAAACATGCATGACCAAGATATCTCATCCTAGGTGATGTCTCCCCATGGATACTAAAGAATCTAGGTGACAAGTTGACAGGCAGACATCCACTCCAGTCTGCAGTGGCCTTAAGATTCAGGCAGTAATTGCCCTCATTTTCAGATCTCATTGTGGTTTAGGATAAACTAGGAACTAAAGGGACCATCTGGCAGAGGGAGTAGCTGAATTACTAGTCCCTACGGGAGCTTGGATGAGCAGGACGGTGTCTTAGTTCTTCAAAGTTCTGGCAACCATCAGCTGAGGTTTCTTTGGCAGTTCTGCTCCCACAGGTCTTTCAGCCAGAGTCTTGCTCTGACCCCTTCTCCTCTGCAGGTACAATCCTTGTCTTTTATAAAGGATGGGACATGTGCGAGTTTGTTAGCGCTTTGCCTTGCATGTTGGGGACAACGATTCATGAGTCAAAGAGTCTTGATGCACTCCTTCAAATATACTCTTAGAAAGTAACAGAAGATAACAGGTAGGGATGAGTCATTAAAGGGTTAAAATCCCCTTTCCAGCTCAGTCAGGCGATGCAGTCCATCTACCTTCCCTTCCTTCCCATTTGATGTGTGCTTGTGCACTTACACCGGAGCATCTTGTTTAATGAAAGGATTGCTTTTGATAGATGAAGGGTTCTGATTACGTAATTGCCCTTGTAAGGACAATTACATAATTGTAATTGAACAGAGGAGAATTTTAGCAATATTGCTGGCTCTTATGCAAGACCGCTGCCAGTGTTTACTCTGCAGAGATGTGAATCTCCTCTGCCATTTGGGCAGAAAATGATGCCTTAATCTTTTAAGACATTTATGAAACATTAGATTATGCCAGGATCAGTGTGCTATCATCTGTAAGAAATTTACTGGCTGATTGGATTGCACAGAACTTTTCAAGGCAGATTTTATCTTCAAACGTTGCATTTCCATGCTGGAGGAACAGCAGATACCAAGCTCTTAAGAGCCTTGGATAAATCATGAGGTCCTAGTTTTCAGCAGTTACTATCAATGGGAAGTTTTGTTTGTGCATCTGTTAAGAATAGAAGCTGTACGGCTGATCACTGGTCTCCTAGATACATTTTCACCATATTTTTCAGCTAACAGGAATTAAACAGAACCAAACTGCACAGTAATGCCGAGAGGCCATACTGAGTCTTAACTGTTCCCCAGAGAGCTGTGAGATGATTTAATGACACAGGTTTAGTGTTCTAAGTAGTGACTGGAGAGGTGACTTAAGAGCTAACTCAGGAACATGTTAAGTTGTAGGACACTGAACGAACCTCAGCTAAGTTTGCTCTGAGCTTCTGGCAGGTGCCAAAACTATTGTCCAAATTTGAGAAAAAAATCCAACATGTCTTTGCTTTTTTTTCTCCGCTCCTTTGGCAAACTGGAGTCACTGGAGGTTTCTGCGACGTATGGTTGGATGCTTGTTACAGTGCAGAAGAGCATCTGGGCTTAACAGCCTGGTTTTCAGCCTTGCTTTGTTGGTGGCTCCCCATGTTTTCCAGTGGAGGTGCAGCCCATCGGATAGTGATTTCAGCCAGCTGCAATAGGCTTGTGCCTCTGGGTGAGCCCCAGCACCCAAATGCCTCTGTGAACGTGAACCACAGCCTGTGTTGTAGCCTTCACCACCTCCTGTCTCCGAACAGGCTCTCTTCTTGCTTTTAGTTACATCTAACACAGTCATTGAGGCACTAGCCCAAGTTGACAGGTCCTACTGGAGAGATGGTGTCCATTTTCCTGTCCCTCGCGTGGCAGGGCAGGAAATGGTGCCTGTGGGAAGCAAGCTAAATGGTTACTTGCACAGGGACAACCCATAACGTTTAATATGGGGCACTGGAGAATCGTACTGAGAACCTGTAGATCCTAGGCAGATCCTGCAATGTCTCTCTGCAGTGGTCAGGAGGGGTTGGTAGACACCTGTGAGGCTTTCTGAGATGTCTGCTTCGCACAGAGCCTGTTTAAGGCCCACCTTGATCAATATGAATATTTAAGCCTAGACTGGTGCCATGGTGTTTGCACAGGACTGAGAATTATTGATTCAAAGTGTTGATTTGATCTTGACCAGAGACCTGGACCCACGTTAACCAGCTTTGGAGGCTCAGGATGTCTCTTCCAAAGCAGTAGAGTTCAAAGCTTGAGGGTATCACAATTAGTGCCATAAAAATGCCGTCCTTTTTAAAACACCCTTGAGAGTACTTGCAATCAAGTGCTCACACAAGCATAGGACATATGCAGTATTATTATATAATAATCTTCTTGCCACTCTCCTTACTGAAGTAGAATGCTGGCCCAATCTACCAAATGTTGACCTTTTTTAGGAAGGCAAACATGTGATTCTCACATGCTTCCATGCCCAGTAGAATGAAAAAGCAAAGCTTGCTACAACCTACAGTTAAAAGGAGATAGCTGCTATCCCTTGGAAATCTGCTCACAGTCCCTGCACTGGGAGCTCCTCTGCAAGGCAAATGCCCATCTTATGCTTGGAGGAGCACAAGAAGAACCAAACATGCACGTGCATGCACACCTGGACAATCTTGTGTAAGACACTGACAGCACTTTGTAGCTGTATCGAACTCATATCAGCAGATGTAGACACCCGTACGTACACAGACCCCGTGCTTGTTTCTTGTGTTTCATCAGATGTGTGCAAATGATAAAACATCAGCCAAAGGTTCCCCTCCCCACTTCCTTCCTCTCCAATAACCCAGCAATGGATCCGCTTGTTCTGGCTGTTCCTCCTTTTACCTGTAGGGAAACTGAGGCAGGGGATGGCAGCGCTGGGGGCAACAAATGTCTGGGCCTGAATGTTCCAAGGGCAGGTTAAACTGAGAGCTCTGCTGGTTCAGGCACTCTGGAACTTGCCTTGGGGCAGGTCACCTCTTCATGTCCTTCCCAGTCCTTCTCTTAGTGGTTTGAAGATCCACCCAGTTTCTTTGGAAACAAGGCCCTCCCATCAGTGACACACAAATTTCTCTTAGTCTTCCTGTTTATGTCTTACCGATCCTCGTGTTCCCACAGTGTTTACGGTGCTTGGGGCTCTGGGGCTGGGAACTGATGATTCAGTGAACGACATGTACAGAGCTCCTTGAACTGCCCATGGTACACCTTGTAAAGGGAACCCTAGACCAAGCCCTGCTGCTGGTTCTTGCTCCTGCACAAATAACGATGGGTTAATGCTGTATCAGCTCTCTGACCCATTGGGTGTTTGCTCTGCATGCCAGGCTCTTTGTTACACCAGGCACTATCTCTCCTCCTGCAAACCTCTCCTAAGAGCACAAGGTTGGTGGCTCACCCACCAGAAATGTGACTACCCTCAGTGAATGGCACTGGGGATGGGGAGTGAAGAGGTGCTCCTGACCCCACCACAAGAGGGGGACCAGGATGCCCGCTGGCACCTTTCGGGGCTCAGAGAGAGTGCCAGCACTGTGGCATGGAGATTATGTTTGTCACCAGGTCACCAGGTAACTGCCGGGGCTCCCTGGGTGTGACAGGGACTCGTGCTGTGGGTGAGAAGGAGTTAATTTCTCCTTGGGTGGGGAGAGCAAGGAACTGGGTGTGGGTAAGGAAAGCACATAGTGTGAAACACAGGAATGGCATTACCTGGGAGATCTGTGGCTGGTTGTGGACCTAACAGCGGTTTGAAACCCCCTCCAAATAACCCAGCCTTCCAGGAGGACTCTGCCGCAGCAGGGCGGGGAGTCCCTGGGTCAGCCTGGCGTGGGGTCGCAGAAGCAGGACGGACAGGCTGGGAGTCCTGGCAGTGTGACACCTCCCCAGGCACTGAGGTCCTGAGAACATGGTGTCTGTTCCACCTTGACTTTGCGCTGGTGTAAATGATTAAACAGAGTGCTGAGTAACACAGAGTCCTTCCCGTGGCTCCGGGCCAAGGGGAGGAAATCACAAACTCCATCTAGCAAGCATCGCCAACGTTAACAGGGAGGAGCTGTGTTTTTCATACCTCTCACGCACCATTCATGGTCCTATGTAAAGATGTGTCTGTCCATGATGTGGGCAGACCAGCTGGGCAGAGGGATGTCATCTCATGAGATACATTGGATGAAGGACTTGGATGCGCAGAAAAAGTCAAAGCATCCTGGGATGGGGAGCCAGACTGGTTGTGTAGGCATAGTCCAGGGCTCAAAGTAGTCATCCTTACGAAGCACATAAGGAAAGGAGACTGTAATCGCAGCGGGTTAGCTGCTACCACCTGCCTGGCTTACAAATAAATACCGATCATGAGTTTTGTTGGTAAAAGCCCTTTTCAGAAATGGGAAGGTCAGTCCCCGCTGAAGAGGGACCAGAGACAATGCTCTGGCCCTGCTGTGTGGTTGCCCAGAGTTGGACTGAGGTGGTGGTGTGACCCAGCCACCCTGCTCTGGCGGGCTTTCCACGGCCGGGTCTGCTCAGGCCAACCTGGGCTTTGCTGCCAGGGCAGAGCCCTCCAGACCACCTGACACAGAGGAGATGTGAGCAAAGGACAAAGGGCACAAATGCTGGAATCAACAAATCCCTGCCCCTTAAAGTGCCCTTCCTGACATGAGGCCACACTGGTTCACATGGAACAATGTTCATGTGGGGGTATCTGTGCTTTGTTGCAGGAGCCTACGATCGCAGGATAATTCATGCTGGAGTGGACCCTGGGAGGTCTCTAGTACAACCTGCTGCATACCTGGCGGGAGGACAAGGAGTCCCTCTTCTCATGTGTCACTCCTGGAGCAGAGGGTGGTCTGCAGGACCAACACTGGTTTCTGCAAAGTTCCTGACTGGTAGGTGGTGAATTACTGTTAGAGATGTGGTCACACATGCAGCTGGACTGTCTTCTCATCCACAAATGTTGTAGGCTTCCAAGATGCATCAAAGAGTGCAAATATATGCAAAATATATATGTAGTATTTGGCTTATCTTGAGATTTTACATCCAGACATGAGATTCATATAGGAGTCCAGCATTATGAGTTAAATCAGGCGCTGAGCATCACGGCTTTATAGTAAAACAAAACTTTCATGTTGTTAGTGATGTAATTCACAGATTCACAGGTTGGTAGGGGTTGGAAGAGACCTCTAGAGATCATCGAGTCCAACCTCCCTGACAAAGCAGATGCCCTACACTAGGCTACAGAGGTAGGCATCCAGAGGGGTCTTGAATATCTCCAAAGAAGGAGACTTCACGCCCTCTCTGGGCAGCCTGTTCCAGTGTTCTGTCACCCTTACCGTGAAGAGGTTCTTTCTCATGTTTGAGCTGAACCTCCTGTGTTCCGGTTTTTGGCCATTGTCCCTTGTTCTCTCACTACCCACCACCGAAAAGAGTTTGGCCTGGTCCAATTGCCTTCCACAGTATAGATATTTCTAAACACTGATCAGATCCCCTCTTGGCCTTCTCTTCTCCAGGCTGAAGAGACCCAAATCTCTCAGCCTCTATTCATAGGAAAGATGCTCCAGGCCTTTTATCATCTGTCTTGCCTTCCGCTAGACTCTTTCCAGGAGATTCCAGTCTTTCTTGAGCTGGGGAGCCCAGAACGGGACAGGGTACTCCAGATGGGGTCTCACCAGGTCAGAGTGGAGAGGAAAGATCACCTCCCTTAATCTGCTGGCCACTCTTTTTTTAATGCATCCCAGGATGCCATTGGCCTTCTTGGCCACAAAGGTACACTGCTGGCTGATGGTCAACCAGGACCCCTAGGTCCTTCTATGCAGAGCTCAAATAACGTGTGGTGCTTATGCTTAGGCAAGTGGGTTAGCTGTACGTTTAGTCAGTTAAATTGCTTACTAGTTTCCACTGACAGTGCTGATTAGCTCCTTGGTGGCTGTAATGTAAGACCAAGCACCTAACGCCCATGGAGACACCTACAATTAAGCATTTATAACCTGCAGCTGCCTCCTGTCCCCAGATGCCTGCTTGGATGTCATGTGGGAAGGTTGTGATGGAGATGGGGAACGCCTCTGGATCTCCTGACTCTCTGACCTGCGTGCTAGCACCCATTTGCTCATGCCAGGGTGCTGACACTGACATCTCGTGTCCTCACCTTCTTCATCTCCATTTCAGCATCTCCCCAAGATGCCTCTTGGCTTGTGTTTTGAGGCTTGGGGCACCATGGCTGGCTCAGGTCATAGAAAGCCTAGAATAGGGGTGTCCTCACGCATGCCCAGTACTCTGAGGTGCTTCAGGGTTACAGGTCGATGACAACCGCCTATAATAACAGCAATAACACTATTACTCTTCTAATTGCCAGAGGAATGATAACAAATACTATTATTAATATTAATAACAATGGTAGTAAAAATAGGCGTTAATATCTGCTGGTGATTACTGTTACTCTTCCATCATTTTAATTATCATCCCTGCCATTAGTCCTCCTGAAATTGGAGGGCAGTGATTCAGCATTGTGAGACACGTTACTTTCAAAAGGCCACCAAGAAAATGTTCAGCCTGGGTCAGATCGTAGGAAAGAAGGTAGGGGTGACCTGCTGCACATCTGTCTGTGAAGGTGCTCAAGGCTATTCCTGAAAGCAGGAAAAAAAAATCACAGAATGGGCAAATTCTGGAAGTGGAAGAGATGCACAAATGTGTAATTTCCAGGGATGGCAGTTATAGCAGGGATATAAGGAATATTTGGAGTGCAGCGGAGCTGGTGGTGGTCATGGGTTGACTTCTGGCAGTACATCAGAGGGACGCTGCTTAGAATGGCAAGGATGGCATTTGTCATGTTCACTCTGAATGTTTCCCACCTGAATTTCCAACCCTGTGTTTGGACGACAGCTTTGTGTGCATCGCTGCCTGGCACCGCAGGTCATCCTAATCGTGCAGTGATAGATGTACAGGTAGGAGGATGTTTTCCTGGGAGGTCAATGTGCCTCCACTGCAAAGTGTGAGGTTCCTGAAGCCGGGGGTTTTTTGTCCATTTTCTAATCATAGAGAAAAGCTGTGTTTTAGTATTTCTGAATGATATTTTTGAATCTGTTTTGAGAAGACTGTTTCCAACTTGTGAAATAATGATTATTTTTTTTTAACACAAAGTCAGCATATCATAACTGAACCCCAATTAGAAAAAAAGAAATTCCTCTTCCACCCTCCTCTATATCACCTGTCACATAATTTTCTTCTGTTAGAAAAAAACCCAAACCCAAACCCTTTTGGAGTATTGTTGCAATGTGGAAGAAAGCCAGATTCTGAAAACTAAAACCTGGGAGCAACAGCAGATCCTGTCCACGCGGTCTTCTGGGATGGCAGGCACAGTCTGGCCCATGTCTCTGTGTTCCATGGTATGCAGTACAGATGATGAGGGGCATGGTCACAGGGGCAACTTTACCCACAGTGGAGGACAAGGGTTCTGGAGGTCTCCATGAGCAGGTGGGTCCTGCATGTGCACGGAAGTCACCACTGGGACTATATACCACCCTGCTTGATGTTCTGTCACCAGTAGTTAATATCCTGGGTGCTTTGGAAACTGAGCACTTAAGACTCATTTTTAATTGTTTGGAGATTATGCCAGCTCTGGGATTGTATCAGAAACTCGGCAACGTTGCAGCTTGCAAACTACTCTACTGACATGTGCCGCTTACCGCTTTATTTCCTGAATGGGCTTTGGCTAGCGCTGCGGGAAGGACTAGATGTGAAGGGAAACAATCTCAGTTCTGATTACCCTGATCGTGCCTGAGCACTCGTTATTGCCAGGTTGGCTGCTTGCTATTGCTAATGTATCACTCCAGCATGAGGATGCTCTTACCACACTCCTGCTGCACATGCTGACCTTGGCAGGTTGCACCAGTGGTGCCACGTGCTGTGAAACTGGTGGACGTGCTGTCTCCTCTGAGGTGGCACACAGGAGGCCAACATCTGTCTTGGTGTTGTAACACAGAAACTTGTTTCCAAAGGAAAAACAGTCTAGTTGGGCTTTTGAGGAGCAGAAGAGAGAGTACCATGCCAGGACTGCATGTGGCTGCAGAGCTGACAGGAGGAGACAGCATGTTACAGACCTCCCCACGATGGGGCAGAGAGAGCTTGTGCTCTGCTGAGGGGTGCTGGAGGAGACGAAGGGAGGGTTGCTGATGTTTCAGTCCTCCCTGAGATAAATTCACACCAATGCACTATCAGAAAAGAGAAATAGTCGCCTGGGGACAGCTTGATGTGAACACGTAACCCTGGCTCAGGGTACGTTGCTTGGCTGATTACACCACAGTGGCTAAAATTTTACAGCTGTTTCTAGGGAAAGGATTTGAAGAGCAATAGCTTGAACTTGCTGATCCTGCAATATTTCGCACAGGAGCTTGGGACTGCGTTTGAAATATCTCAGATGTACTTTGCTGCTAACAGTATATGGACACGCCTTTCTAAGCTGCCATCAAGCAGTCAGCAAATCTTCCCCTGGCCAGATAACTGAATAGCACTGCGTTCAGGCAATGCCATTCTCCTGCGTTTTCCCACATTTTAGTTGGTTGGTAGGAGGTTTGTGTTCACCCCAAATTTACTTTTTGTGGACCTGCAAGAACAAGGGCCAAGGTTCAGACCAGGTTGGTTCAGCTGTGTTCTGTGCGTGCAGATCCCTGTGTGGCAACATCTTTCCCCATCGTGAAGATGTTGTTATGCTGTCAGCGGGAGAAGAGATTTTGCATGTGTTGGGGAATTATAACAGAAAAGTTGAGATTGGCAAAAATGGAGATTGGATGAGGACTGGTGTAGAAGCACCAGAAGGGACAAACAACAGAAGGACTGCAAAAATGTCAGGTGTAAATGGCCGCTAGATGAGAAAATCAGCAAGATCCAAGCACAACTATGTGTACTGTCCCGGGACACCCAGAATGGGAGACAAAAGCCAGTGAGTAAATCCTGGTGACTCACAAAGGTAGGACAGGCTGGAGAGACCTGTCAATGGCAGCTCCTCTAGGGATAAAAAACCCAGCACACTGTCACCATCCTGGGAGAAACCCAAGACATGTACTGAGGACTTGATAGTCATTGTCCCTTGTGCCTGACGCAGAGAAAAGCTGAAGGCCGATGGACTGTCCATGGCTTAAGATGTGACATTCAACAGGATCCCAAGAGGATGCTGGGCAGGAATAAGCCTCATTTGTTCATATTTCTGTAACCAGCGAAAGGGTGTCCTTGGACGTAAAATTGGATATGAAATTGCCTTTGCCTCTGAGTCACTCCTGAAATCTCTCCCATTGCTATTTGTCAGATGCAATCACTCCACAAATAGCAAGCCGTGGCAGAAACAGCAGCTGTGGCCCAGGAAATACGCTGTAGACTTCAGGAAAATGGTGTCTGTAATGTGCCCAGCTGATGCAGAATTAATCAGGTTTGAAAAAAGAACACGGCTCTCGCACCCTGGGGGACTGTAGCTAAAAATTCCTGCCTATGCGGATCTTCCCATCATGCTCCTTGACATAACTTCTAAAGGAAATAAATGAGTTTATCTCCCACATTGCCTACAGATCTTTCACATGGAAATAGTGGGATTAAGGAGATTAAGATTTAGCTTCAACTTGGATAAAGAACAACAAAGAAGAATGATTAACACTTGAAATGGTTCCCAGTCATTAGATCTGAAGTCCAGTCTTTATATATTGCCTCTAGTGAGAGCTTTTCTGATGTGTTCATTGCTGTCACCTCTGATTCCATAAGAGAACAGGAATAAACCAAATGATACCCTACACTCAGGTGGGGTGGCTATAAAACATCCATGCTTGGGCCATGGAGGGTGTAGAAGGCATGGAAGAGAAACAGGAAGCTGGTGAGGTTTATGCAGGAAAGGATGTAAGAATGTGTCCTCTTAAGAAGGACAGGGAATTGGGGAGAGCAGGGTTACGGAGATGGAGAGCAGTGGCTAAGGGTTGGGGTCTTGGTTTGAGGTGAGCAGGAAGAAGATGGTAGGAGGCCATAGGCTTGGAAGGGATCTGGCTTGGGATGGAGGACAAGACCACAGGAGGAGTTTTGTGTTAAGTCAGCTGCATCTCGGTATTGGTCGGCAACTGTGGTGGATTGACCCTGGCTGGACACCAGGTGCTTACCATATCCATTCTATTGCTACCCTCCTCAGGTGGACACGGAAGAGAAAATATAATGAAAAGCTTGTGGGTTGAGATGAGGACAGGGAGAAATCATTCACCAATTACCATCATGGACAAAACAAACTTGACTTTGGGAAACTCTGACTGCAATTGCTCTTGGTGCTTTCCCCCCCTTCTTAAATATGTTATCACAGAGGCGCTACCACCATTGCTAATGAGCTCAGCCCTGGCCAGTGGTGGTTCCATGTTGGACATGGCTGGCATTGGATTTATCAGGTATTGGGGCAGTTTCTAGCAGAGTTTCTCACAGAAGTCACTCCTGTAGCCCCCCTCCTACCAAAATCTGGCCATGCAAACCCAATAGAGTGACATGGGGGCGAGAAGTGGCCATAGACCATGTGCCTTGTTATAGGTCTGGTCCAGGCAACAGATGTGGTTGGACTTAAGGAGGCAAAGGGTGTAAGTCTGTAGTGATGCAGGTGAGTGGGTGCATGTTGGGAGAGACGGTGGTGCGAGGGACAAGAAGACTGCCTGAGAGTTTGGGCAGCAGTTGTGTGGCTGGCTGAGAGTGAAAGATTTCTCCATGTCCCTGGTTTTTGTTCAGGCTCTTTTACCTTAATTTTGATGTCAGGGGAGCAATGGGACACCCAAATTTGATTTAGATGAAATAATAACTCTTCTGTACTCTTCCCTTCCTCAGTCAATCTGAAACTGAATGTGGGATTTTTCAGTGATATCTGAAATGTTTGGGTCATTTTACCACTTTAAGAAGATGCTTTCAGTACGTGTGGCCAGGCATTTGGACATCTCAGGCTGAGGACTCCAAAGCAAGGTTTTCAGCAGCAGCAGCTGGGAGTCGATGCTGAAATGCTCTGCTGGGTTTTTGGAAGTCCTTAGGTTCCCTGGGGCCATGAGTCTCAATACCAAACCCGACTCAACCTCCAGCAGTCTGGGGAGCTTTCTGCTTTTCTCACTTGGAACACCCCACATAAATTTGGCCTTGCTAGTGCTGGAGAAGCGAACATCACGCAGTTCACTGTAAGGATGTTCCTCTCCCTCTCAGTGCCCATCGAACTGCCCTGGGGAAGACCGTAGGCTATGTTTTGCCTGTGTGTATCCATGCTGACCTGCAAGTGAAGGACACAAGCTAGCACGTGACACCTGTGTGTGAAAGCAGAAGTGTCCAGCCCCGTACAGACTCCAACATTACAACCAGGAAGTGGTTTCCCCTTTAGTCCAGGCTGTCTTTTCCCAGTAGCAGTATGAAACAGCCTCCCCGGTTCGTTTGAAGGCTGCGGCAATTCAGTGCCACCAAGATCCCTCTGCTGCCAGTGTGGAGGCACCTTTTGAAGGACAAGTTTCTGCTCCTGCATTATCATTCCCTCAAGGCCTGGATCAGGAGGCCAAGCCACCAAGAGATGACATTCTTTGGGGTGGCAGTTCTCATTACATGTGCAGTGTTGTGGCTCTGGCTGGTTGAAAGAGCAGGTAGATCCTTTGCTAGTAAAAGCAGGGAGCCAAGCAGGATGTTAGAGCTCTTGGAAAGGCAGGGGACAGGCTGGCAATGAGCAGAGGCAGCAAGTACAACCCCAGGCTATTTTAGCAAGTTCAACACTGGACTCTTAGCATTGTGAATGGTTTGATGTCTCTAGAGCTTTTCTCCATGTACACAGGGATGTGTCAGCCTTCCTTGGTCCTGGAGGTGTTACAGGCTCAGATCCAGGGGATGTGTAGGCCCCATGTTCAACAGAGTAGGGCTGCCCATGGCTTCATTACATTCATTACGGCAGACATGGGGACGAAGGTGGGGGTTTGCTCAGTGGGAGCCCCGTATCAGCTCCTTGTCTAGATAGACAGGACAGGGCAAGGTTGTATGGTCTCCATCCTTTGAGATTTTCAAGACCAGGCTGAGCAAAGCCCTGAAGAACCTGGTGTAACTCCCATAGCAGACCTTGTTTTGAGTAAGAGGTTGGATAACATGCTGGTGACAATGCAGCAGGATAGTTCTGGGCTCCGCTTTCCCAACAGATGCCAGTCACTGACTCTGGTGACATCGGTGACTTGAAGCCAAATGGTCTCCTTAGCTCCCAGACTCCAAAGTGGCTCAACTGTCCACAGCATGGCATTTTTCAGTTAGCTGGGCCATAACTGAGTCCAGTTTCCAGGCTCACTCCCAAAATTGGTGTGAGTAGAGCTGTGTTAGAGGTTGGGGATACGTGGCCAGCACAGGTCAGCTGGATTGTGTACAAGGTCCTTCTGAATTGCAACCCACAATGCAATTGTTCAAACCACATCCCAGGGTAGATGGACTCCCCACTATCACCACTGGCTTTTTGAGGACAGCCCTTCCCAGTGTGAACCACGAGGTCTAAGGACATGGAGCATGATCTCAGTGGGCTATGGTAACTCTGCTTGCTCATCCTGCTTTTTCTATCTGAGAGAGCAAACTCACCACTCTGCACGCATCCAATGTGTTGCTGCCATTTTTAGTGGTTGGTTGAAAGTAGAAGCTCTTCTTGGTGGCAGAATTAGGTGTGCAGAGCTTCTTGAACTCCTTGCAGTCTTGGTCCAGTGACTGTTGGGACTTTTACCTTTCAGAGGAGATCCTGCTCCTGCCCTGCAGGATTCAATCCTTCCTACTGAATCCAGGCTTGCTTTCCAAGCAGCTGGCTGCTCACAAGTTGTGGTGCTCAGTATCTCTAACTTGGATACAGCATATGAGGTTACAAAGGGGCCTGTGATCCCTGTTCCAGGACTTGCATATCCTTGTACATGTTCATAGTACTCTAGAGACCGCAGAACAGTGCAAACCACCTTGAAGCCTTCCTCCTCTTGGCCTGATCAGCAGGTCATTGTTGGTTTCTTTACAGAATAACTTGGTCCCTTTCTGTGCTGCACCATATGTTAGATGAGACACAGATGTTTGCTCTGACAGTGAGTCATTACCACAGTTGTAGCTGTCAAGAAAGTGGGTGGTTTTTGCAGCTGGATCGGGGAAAGTCAAAGCCTTTAGCATACTTTAAACCACAAAAGTTCATGTGCTTTTTCAGAAGTCTGGAGTCAGCCAGACTGATCAGTCCCAGCAAAGGAATCCCACTCTGTGGCCAGTGCAATAATAATTTTACAGTAAAGGGGCTTTGAATACCTTCTTGCCATGCTGAACAGGGGAAGGCTTTGCCTGTTTCTGCTCTGCCCTCTCTGCCCTGCCTGTTTATCCTACCTGAGGTCAGGGACTTACCGTGTGTCTCTGTATGACAGCACAATGGGGCCTTGCTGGCTTCTGAGGTCTCCAGATGTCACTGCACACAGCTGTGTGTCAAAAAAAAAAAAGGTTTTGCAGAGCGTTGAAAATTCATGAGCTTTTAAGCAGAGCAGATCCTGCTGGTGCAGAGAGGCAGCCTCTGCATTCGCCACTCAGAGCCAGTCGAAGGCAGTGAGAACCAGCATGGGAAGAAGTGGGAAAAGTGGTAGGAAGAATCAAAAAAATCTAGATCACTTGAGCAGAAGTAATTTCCCTGGTCCATTGCTGTCATGCTGTTTAGCAGCTGCAGAAGTGGTTGTTCTTAGGGAAGAAATGGAGCTCCTGGAGCACTTTTTCCTTCTCTTGCACTAAAAACAAGTAGGAAATATCCTCTGGGATTTTCAGGGATTGTGAGTACTTCATTTAGAGAAACAGCAGAGGACACGAGCAGTATCGCTGCTCTCTGTTATGGGCATGCACTGAGAGCTCAGACTGTCATACAAGTCCTAGGAGTTCATTAGCAAGAAGATAAAGCTGAGGATGTTGGAAAAAAAACAGAGTAAAGGAGAAATACTGAGTTAAAGCTGTGCATGCATAAGTAGGAGTCAGGGAGGGTGAAGGAGAATGGTTTTCTGCCCTTGTATGGAGGGCATGGAGAAGTCCGGGGTCAGAGCACTTCTGCAGAGCACGGAGGAAAACAGCACATGCCCCCAAGGGATATTTGTGTTCAGCTCTTTGGGAGAAATAGCCACCATAAACCTAAAGAAGGGAAGTTATCCATAACCCAGAAAATACAGGGAAATATTTTCCGTGCCACTATGGGAGACCAGGAAGTTATTTTTGGTTTCTGTAGCACAGCGAGTATCATTGGGAGCATGTGCAACAACACGGTTTTCAGCAGCTCCCATTGTATTTGCTCCCATTGACCTTATCACTAATAAGTGCAGGATGTGAATTATAACGGCAAAGATGTAATCGGAGAGGCCTGGAGACAGCTCGTCTGCTGGGGACGAGCAGTTGCCATGACAGAGGCTTTTGCTGTTACTCCTTTTCGAGCGGAACACCAGGTAAAACAAGGACTCTGCCGCTTCTGTTGACTTCAGCATAATTTAGGGGAACAGTGACCTCACTGTTTGCCTGGATGTGGGAAGAGAGGACATTTTTATGATTGTGAAGGACAGAGAAAGTCATGTTATTGCGCTGATGATGAAACACACTGATATTCTGCACAGCACTCAGGCTGGGACACTGGATGTTATTATTAGCGATTAAGTCACAACACATGCAGGGATGCACCAGAGGTAAAGGATCCAGATCCTTCCTGATTTACAGCAGCTTAAACAACTTTGGTGATGCTATACCCATTCATACCATGTCAGAGTCAGGCCCAGAGTTTCCGTGAGGGGTAGCACCAGGGGTTTAAACCCTACAGATATTGTTTCAGCTGGTTTTGTAGGGATAAAACAAGCAGCCTATATGAGTCATGACATAAAATCTACATTTTCCCTCTGCTGAGTAGCCTGGCCAAGGTGCAATGGGAGTGCTCAGCAAGGCGGAGATGTTGCAGAGGGCTTCCGAAGGGCTTGGAGACACAGATGTCTTCCAGATGCCTCTGCCTGACTCTTACAGTAAGTGCTGTGATCTGGGAAGGTTAGAGAAAGGAGTCTCTGGAAGTTTCTATGAGTGTGTCCTTTTCTCCTATCCTCCACTTTTGTCCCTGCTGTGAAACCATCTTTGAAACAACAGACCTGGGCTGGTGGCAGTCTCCGATCTCCAGAGACAGCTGAAGAAGATGGTCTGAAATTTAGCAGCAGTGACGGATGTAGAAATTGTTCCAGGTCGCACTGGTTTGAAAAGAAAAAGGAAGAAAATATACTCTGCAATGATATATGTGGGTAACTAAACTGCCTGTGGGAGGGTTCTTCAGGAGATGGGAATGCAGCATTCAATCTGCAAATGTCTGTGTGTCCAGAAGGACAGTGGGAAAGAGGGACAGGTTAAAAAGGGATGGGACCAGCAGGCAGTAAGATCATTAATGTCAAATGTATCGGTAGCAATGACTCTTGCTTTAAAAGCAGGGAGCCATTGTCATTTTAACGAGACAGATCTTTATATCGTGATAGCACCTGATTCACAGCACCGGCATCCAAGAGTCAAGACTTTCAGGTGGAAATGAGAAACAGCAGAGAGGAGGATTTTTCCAAAGTGCTGAAGAAAGAGATGTAGGGAACTGGGGATTTCAGGCCTCATGCACTTGAAAAAAAAACAAACAACTCTGGCTTCTCCTTCTGGTTCAACTACTAGAGGCGTGGACTGGGTAAGTGAATCCCAGGCATCTCGCTGTCTCTTTTGCCAAGATCCCACAGTATTTCAAAAACATTGCACGATCTTGAGGGGGATCTGACTGCTGTTTTATAAGGGGAGAGACAAAACAGGATTTTGCCTGGCTGGTGTCTGAACAGACATCTGCTACAGCTCAGCCTGTGCTCTCCTTCGAGCCAGATTCTTGCCATCTCCTCCAGCCATAGTTCAGGTTGTATTACTCTTATGGACTTCCCCAATTTGCACAGTGGGCGTTATCCACAAAAGAAGACAATGACAGCCAGTATCTCTCAGCAGAACTTGTTCCCCCTGTAGACAACCTGCTACTTCTGACCTGTCCCTGAGTTCCTCTAGGCAGAACCCAAGCAGCCTTGTCACTTTCTGAGGTTTTGTAACACATCACTAGTGACAGCAAGGCTGTCCTTCTGCAGAGCTTCATGGGGTGAAGCACAGTCTGTTGAGTAGAACAACAAAGCAAAGATGTGGGAAGGCACAGGGCATGTGTCATGTCAGTCTCTGGCTGTATTTTGTTGCCAAGGGGAGCTGCTTCAGCGCCAGCCCAACCCAACCTGGAGCAGAGCAGCAGATCTCAGTGCACAGGGGGTTTTCCTGAGGAAGGGAGATGCTGGGGGAGTGGAGAGACCAGAATCAGTGGCTCTGGCGGGAGGTGCTCACGAGATCTGGACCAGAGCAACTGCAGTCACCCCTACACCTATAAAAAGCTGCCTGGGGAACGCAAGTGACCAGAGTGTGGCACAGCAGTTTGTGTGGGAGGGCACGCAGGAAGGGCCCGGTGACCTGACCAGCTCAGTTATCCGGTTGACAATCCTCTCTGGGGAGATGTTATAGCAGTCTTCCAGCACCTGAAGGGGCCTACAGGAAAGCTGGAGAGGGGCTGGTTACAAGGGCAGGGAGTGACAGGACAGAAGGGAATGGGTTTAAATTGAAAGAGGAGAGATTTAGTTTGGATATTAGAAAAAATTCTTCTCTGTGAGGGTGGTGAGGCCCCGGCACAGGGTGCCCAGAGAAGCTGTGGCTGCCCCTGGATCCCTGGCAGTGTTCAAGGCCAGGTTGGATGGGGCTTTGGGCAATGTGATCAAGTGGAGGGTGTCCCTGCCCATGGCAGGGGGCTTGGAACTAGATGATCTTTGAGGTCCCGTCCAACCCAAACCATTCTGTGATTCTATGGCGCTGTGATTTTCTGTGTGTGTTTTCTTACATGTGAACATCTATATATCTCAGCAAAAAATTTTTGCCAGTCTTACGGCACTGTAGAAGAGGTTTGGCCATGATACACCCATAGCTATATTTTGCAGTAATAAAGAGTTGCTGACATTGCCATTTACATAAAAAACCCCTGAACGTTAGCCATTAATTCATTTCTTTGCATGATCTGCCCTCTCCAATGCATCCAATGCCAGAAACACTGTCAGGCCAGTGTTTGTGCTGGATCAAGCTGCTCTATGGCTTGTGATAGCACAATGCTTCATAGCTTGTGGAACACAAAAGATCTCATCACAGTCAAGTAATGAGCACAAGGATGGATGACCTGCGGGGTGGGTTCTCACTCCGTTCCCCATTTCCCCTGAGAAGGGATGCTTCTAATACCCGATGGTAATAGCCGCAGTGACAACAATGGCAAAGATTTAAATCATGGTCTTTAGCACTGGAAACAGACACTTAGAGGAGACCTCATTTTGCTTTAATGAGGGTAGAGTCCTAAGAGCAAACTCTAGTGATCTAGTGACCTTCAGCAGATTTCCATCCTTTGTAGCACAGAACATGAAATATTCTGTGCCTTGTTTAGTCCTAGCTGTCTCTGTGGACCTGCTGCTGGGTCAGGCTGTGCAATGTAGAGTGGGGTTTGTACCTCCTTGTACAATGGCTATACTCCCCATAGAGCCCAACTCACTCTCAAGCACCAAAAAAATACCTTAAAATGGCTTTTTTTTTTGGATCTGTATAAAACTCAAGGTCTTTGAAAACTTCATTGTTTGAGATCTGATATAGCACTCCACATGGGTCATCAGGCTCTCCTCAACATCTTGACGCAACGTGGGACAAACCCAGGTGCAAAGTTTGTATAAACACATTGCATCACCAGCTACTGCCCTGCCCTCGGCTGCAATGAGCCAAACTCCCAGGTTCTCCGGAGCGCCACTGATTTTTCCATCTGCCTGTTTCTACAAGTGGAGAAGGAGATGGGACTCAGTGACTGAATCTAGATCCAGGAACGCAGTTCCAGGTGCCTCTGTGCCTCAAAATGCTGGGAACGGTGAGAGTGAGGGGAGGCAGTTTGCAAGTATTGTGACAATCTCGGTGCAGAGATAAAGTCTTGTGGTGTGCACGGAGAGACTTTCAAACAGCATCATCCACTGTAGACTGAATCTGAGCTTTGCAGCAAAGTAGAAGACTCTTATTTTTATTCCTATAGTCGCAGTAGTGTACAAATAATGTATCTATATTTGTGCTTTAAAGGGCTGTCAGAAACACTCTTCGGCAATTTGCTGTGGAAATAGGAGGGAAGGGAAGCTGATCGTCAAGGCTCATATGTGCTTGCTGTCTGGATAAACTTTCTGTGAAGTATGAGCTAAAACTCAAATGCAAATTCATGGCGCTTGATCCAGTGCCAAGGGAAAGCTTGAGTTCAATTGCTCCAAGGTGCGTCTGTGTAGACATAGGCAATTTGAGGTTAACTGAGATGAAGCCACTGCTAATTTCACTTATTGTTTATAACCTTGGGCAGTCTTGAACCTTCTCCCAGAACCAGAATGTCAGCTGAAACACAATGGCTGCCTGTAGTGCACAGGAAGGGTGAAGTCTCCAAGCAAATTGCCTCAGCTGGGGGGATTTTGGAGAAGTTACTGTCTTGGGTGCACAAAGGCTTCCTTCAAATGATGAAGCACCTACTTGGTTCAGTTCAGGCTTTTATGGAGAAACAGATCATAGAATCATAGAATGGTTTGGGTTGGAAGGGACCACCAGGATCATCTAGTTTCAACCCCCCTGCCATGGGCAGGGACACCCTCCACTAGGCCAGGTTGCCCAAAGCCCCATCCAGCCTGGCCATCAACACTCCCAGGGATGAGGCATCCACAGCTTCTCTGGGCACCCTGTGCCAGGGCCTCACCACCCTCACAGTAAAGAATTTTTTCTAATGTCCAACCTAAATCCCTCCTTTTTCAGTTTATACCCATTACCCCTTGTCCTGTCACTACACTCCCTATGAAGCAGCCCCTCTCCAGCTTTCCTGTAGTTTTCCTTCAGGTATTGGAAGGTAGTGATTTGGTCTCCCCGGAGCCTTCTCTTCTCCAGGCTGAACAAGCCCAACTCCCTCAGCCTGTCCTCATAGCAGAGGTGCTCCAGCACTCTGATCAAACTGTGTGGCCTCCTCTGGACTTGCTCCAGCAGTTCCATGTCTTTCCTGTACTGAGGACTCCAGAGCTGGACGCAGTACTGCAGGTGGGGTCTCAGAAGAGCAGACCAGAGGGGCAGAATCCCCTCCCTTGCCCTGCTGGTCACACTATTTCTGCTGCAGCCCAGGACACGGGTGGCTTTCTGGGCTGCCAGCGCACACTGCCGGCTCATGTTGGGCTTTTCATCAACCAGCACCCCCAAGTCTTTCTCCTCAGGGCTGCTCTTGATCCATTCTCTGCCCAGCCTGTAGTTGTGCTTGGGATTGCGCCGACCCACATCCAAGATCATCTTGGACGTTCCTGAGAATGCAGTTTCCCATCCATTGAAACAGCTTTGCTGGCTCCTGTACTGTCAGCAAACAAGATTATTTGGGATTCAGCTGGACTTCTTCACAAAAGCCACTAGTGCCTATTTGCCTTCCTTATCTTTGGCTGGGGTCATCCTCTGCTGGTGAGGTTGACATGCGTGGTTTTGCCTTCTCTGGGAATGAAGGAGGACTCCTTCTCACCCCATTTCTGTATGTGCAAATGATGGGCTAAGAGTTTCGAACGAAGTCTGAGCTAGGATGTCCTACACTATTGCTATCTGAGGTGTTATCAATCTCCCCTTTTCAACCACCATGGTCTGAGACTTGCCAACAAACCCACGACCTCAGGAGGACAGCCTGTCTACCTAACAGCCCTGCCTCCTTCATTCTGCTCCTGCCAGCTTGTGCCAGTTCCTCTCCCTGGAAGGGTGTAGCTGTATTTACTCTGCTCTGCATGTCTTTCTGCCCTCCCATGTTATGGCTTTGGTGTCAGCTGAGATCTAAAGGGTTAGGCTCAGCTCACCAGATGGGTGTGACTGTGAAGAGTATTAGGTAGATCCTATGCTAGCAAATGTAATAGATACAGTCAATGCTTATGCTGAAATCACCTCCAACTAGGATGTAGATAGCACCCCACAGATACGAGCCAGATTAATCCTTCCTGCTGGAGTTTTCAGAGCTTCCACTTCCTAAACAAGGCCAAACTAAAGTGCAGAGAAGCCTGTAATGTGTAACAACGAAGTAGCATGGAGCAGTTATGGGGGAGCTCAACTCTGCAGACACATCTTTGCAAGTCAAACTAGACTACCCAAAGGGGTGAATTTAAAGTGTGCTCATTAAACCAGAGATGTAGAAATGTTACTTTAATTCTCACAGTGTCAACACAGAGGTTTAATGCGGTCTAAGTGAAAATGTGTCAGCATACTGAGAAAATCATAAGATCTCTAAGAGTAGGGTGATGAATTGAGAGCAGCTCTGAGGAGAAGGACTTGGGGGTGCTGGTTGATGAAAAGCTCACCATGAGCCGGCAGTGTGTGCTGGCAACCCAGAAAGCCACCCGTGTCCTGGGCTGCAACAAAAACAGTGTGGCCAGCAGGGCGAGGGAGGGGATTCTGCCCCTCTCCTCCACTCTGGTGAGACCCATCTGGAGTGCTGTGTCCAGCTCTGGGTTCCCCAGGATGGGAAAGACATGAAACTGCTGGAGCAAGTCCAGAGGATGCCATGCAGATGATCCGAGGGCTGGAGCATCTCTACTCTGAAGACAAGCTGAGGGAGCTGGGGTTGTTCAGCCTGGAGAAGAGAAGGCTCTGGGGAGACCTTATAGCAGCCTTCCAGTGGCTGAAGAAGCCTACAGGAAAGCTGGAGAGGGGCTGGTTACAAGGGCAAGGAGTGATAGGACAAGGGTGATGGGTTTAAACTGAAAGAAGGTAGATTTAGATTAGATATGAAGAAGAAATTCTTTAATGTGAGGGTGGTGAGGCCCTGGCACAGGTTGCTCAGAGAAGCTGTGGATGCCCCATCCCTGGCAGTGTTCCAGGCCAGGCTGGATGGGGCTTTGAGCAACCTGGTCTAGTGGAGGGTGTCCCTGCCCATGGCAGGGGGGGGTGGAACTAGATGATCTTTGAGGTCCCTTCCAACCCCCAAACCATTCTGTGATTCCATGTTTTAGGTTAGAGGGTATAAAAGGCCCCAGAGCCCTGATGGACAACAGTGCCGAGGTGGCACTGTATCATATATCCATATGGATATTTAGCCAGATGTAGCCAGTCACTGTGCTTCCTCCATGGAGCCCACATTTCATCTGCAAGTCTGTGGACCCACCACCTCTGAAACAGCAACAACCCCTGAGATACAACACTGCTTTGCTAGAGGGAAAAGGGGAAAGAGGGCAGTTTCTGGAGTTGTGTGGCTGCTGTGCACAACTGTTTCTGACTGTGATGTACCACCACATTTTTCTGTGTTAACTTGTCACTCTGAAACAGATCAAATCATGAGCCAGGTGAGGTCCCTGCCTCTGTAGGTTGGGTTGTAAAGGAGACTGCTTATGTCAGAGCCTTGGTCTGTTTTGGGCCTGTGTGAATTGCTGTGTCACCGTTTCGTTGTGGCTCTGTGTTTTGAAACAGGCTCTTCAGCTGCTGCTCCTTCTCCTGTTTTATTTGGAGCGAAGCAGCAGAGAGTCATCGTGGGCAATTTTGAATGTTCTTCCTTTGTGGCAGTTTGCCCGAGAATCAGATGAGTCACAGGCAGGTTACATGCCCTGTCCTCATGAGTCTGAATTAGAGGCAAGGCTCCAGGATTACTGGCAATTGTCTCCATGAGCCACCCACCGAATTGTGCATTTCACAGGGCTGGAGGCTGTGATGGCCTCCTAGTCCTTTGAGTCCTACTTAAAGGGGGATGAGCTATTCTCTTTTGCTCCACCAGCTGGTAGCAAAACCTGTTAGGTCTGCCTGACCTGTCAAATTGTTAGGGTTCAAGTGGATTAGGAAAGGAACGTCAAAAAATGTTCCCAGCATATGGATGCCTCATGGTCTTGCAACGGGCTATGTGTCATGGAGAGAGGTATGTGCAATCAGGGGTAGAAGCGAGATAATAGAAATATTGGCTCCCTTGCTGCATTTTGTGCCATTAAAGTTTCTGTGCCTAAGTAAAACCAAGGAGAAGCTAAGCATTGCAGCTTACAAGCCAGTCCCCAGAGTGCTGCGCTGCCTCAGGGAGGTCATCCTATTCTTTGGATGATCAGAGAAAGGGGGGATGTGTTTTGTGAGAAGAGCATATGGATCACTTTGTCAACCGGGGCTGAAAGATGCTCTTTGTAAGCAAAGCGAAAGAGCTTTGGGAACAAAAGAGGTATTTATGTTAAAAGATACTGCTAACGGAGGATGAAATGGGAATCAATTGGACATGGGCATCTTTGGCTTTGGAAGGAGAATAATATTTCTAAGCCTCCGAGATGTTTTGGGAAACCTTTCCGAAGAAAGGTATCGGAAGTATTCCAGTGTGCCACAGGTAAAGCTGAGGAAAGGACTGCACAGGAGAGGTGACATCCTGTAGGCAGAGGTGAAAAGCGCCTGGATGAGGGTGTGGGATTTGTTGATGTCCTCAAGAGGGCATCAAAGGGGATGATCATTGCTGTTCTCAGTTTGCTACATGCCGCTTTGACTGTGTTGAATTATTGCCATGTTTCAGGGTTTCCGCAAGGAGAAAGGAAACCTTTCCTCCTTGATGCAGAACTTGGCTTCGGGTTTGATTTGTTGTAGGGGCTTTTTTCTCTCCTTTCCCTATTAGCACTGGACTGGCCCAAGTTAAAACTAGGCAGTTGGAAGGGGTGGGGGGGCAAGCACTCATCCTTTTAGAAGGAGAAAGGAATGTTTCAAGTGCCCATCTCATCCACACATCCAAAGTTTATCCCAGAGTCAGACCTAACCTTAGAGAGGAACTGGGCTGGGTCCTTCCTTCTCTGTAATGCAGAAAGGGTGAGTGACATCATTTGACATGGACCCATGACCTTGGCAACACACTTGCTGTCTCCTGCCTGTTTGCAATGACACATTGTCCTTGGAGGCTTTTAAGCCTGTATTTCAAGTTTCTTCTTGTCTGTGAACTGCTTGGGATGTGCATGGAGAGCAGTGGTGGAGCAGGACTCTGAACAGAGCTTCTTGGCCTCTTCAGACATGCAGGTAATACCCGGGGAAAATGCATAAAGGTGACCGTGGTGGTTTGGTCTGGAGCTCTGCACTCCAAAGCAAGTGGTTCACAGGAGTGATATGTGGTGACTTATTTCCATCAGGACCTTTTCCTTCCGCAGTTACTTGGTAATCCAAAGGAAATTCCTGATGCAAGCATTGCCTAACCAGGAGGACTTTGTGTTTGAGAATGGAAGGGATAAGTCATAGCCTTTTTTCCCTCTCTGATTTACTAGCAAGCTGAGAAGATGACAAATAAAACACAGTTTCAGGCAGGAAACTGTTGGAGTCTAGTGCAGTGTGTAACCATGCAGATTTGTACTGAAGCTGAAGCGTTCCCATACATGCTGTCTGTGATAGTACTGACCGAGAGCGTTCCCGAGTCCTGGATCCCAGGCTGGATACTAACCGCAGGTCATGTGGGGGCCTGGGCTTGGGCCGGTTGTCCTCAGGGGGGATGAGCTGCAGGCCATTACAGCATCTCTGGCCAGGTGTGTCTGGGACACCGAACGCAGCCTGGCAGGCGCGTCAGGAGACAGGCAGTGTAACTGTAGGATGAAAGGGATCATTTAGAGAGAATCAGGGCTACAGTGTAGAGAGGAAGGACTTGTAGCAGGAGAGGTTATCCCAGGATGATCCAAGAGTCATCTCTGCAACAGCATCCCAAGACGAGAACAGGGAAACGCTTCTTGTAAAAATGCCAGCACCACCCGAAGAGGAGCAGGGTCTGTAGCAGGCTGACATCCTTTCAATCCGACATCCTCAGCTAGGGGAGCTGCCCCTGCGCGGCATCATCCAAAGACAACTTCCAGCCATGTCCTCGTCGCAGGCCCTGGCTGCCGCTGGCTTTGGGGCCATTTGGGCAGTTCAGTGCCCAGAGCGACCGAGTGGATGGGGCCAAATGTTTAGTGCCGAGGTGGGTGAAAGAGAGGAGCATGTTCTCGTTCCTCATCTCACTGACCGAGGGAAGCAGAGGGTGCCTGGAGCAATCTTTGGGGTCCCTCCGTTGTGGAGCCCAGGTCCCTTACTATGGCCGTGGTCCTAGCGATATTCCCCTTGCCCACGGCAGTCAGCGCCTTGCCTGGGCCCCGCTCCCGGCCGCAGGCAGCCTGAAAAGCTCCAGCACCCTGGGCCCTGCGATGGAGGGCACGGAGCGGAGGTCCACCCTCTGAGGGGACGAGGTCTGAGCCCCGCCACAGAGCGGCCGCGGGTCCTGTCACTGAGGGGACGCGTAGCCCCCCCCGCTATGGCGGCCCTCGGCCTTTCCCGGAGCGCCATCTAGCGGCGGCCCGCGGCGCCCAGGGCGGCCGTGGCAGACGGCGGCGCCTCCCCCCTCTCTGCCTTCTCCCCTCAGCCGCCCGCGTTACACCTTCCACGCAGCGAGACCCAGAAATCAGATCCGAGCTCGCAGCTCGGGCAAGGGCTGAAGAGAATGGAGAGGGAGAACGGTCCTGCGGTGTGTGGGGCGCTGGCAGGGGTGCTGAGGAGCGGCGGGTGGGGGGATCATGCAGCTCTCTGTCACTGCCCTCCTCTCAGGAAAGGGCAAACAGCAATTCCCTCCCCAGGTGCTGCCCTAAACATGCTTTGTCGTGGTCTCTGGCATAGTTTTTTTGCTCATCTGCAGCTAAAAGTAGCACCAACGATCGTCACCAGCCATCTGGTGAGGGTGAAGCTGCAGGGCCAGAGGCCCTGGAGCAGGGGCTACGCTGGGGCGCTGGTGACTGACCCTCAGAGGTTTGGGGACGGGTGTACAACAGGCTCTGAGGGGGACAAGAAACCCTTTCTGTCCTGGGCCACGCACAAACTACACTGTCTGTTGCCAGCAGTGGGCTGGAGCTCAGGGCCAGGGGACCCCACCACAGATCTCCATGGGGTCCAGCACCCCGAGGTGTGCATGAGGTAACCCTTAGGGCTCCTCGGTCTCTCCCAGTGAGGGGAACTGAGCCCAAACTCCATTAATCAAGAGAATGATTAATTTTCTGAAGTTGAAGGAGGAGTGTAAGTATCTAGACTGGCCTTCACCCAAACAGGGGTGAGAAACTTCACCTCCTGCCCGTGGCTGGATGTTGGTGCGCCTTTAAGGAGGGCACCCAGGCTTGTTTTCTTGTGATGGAGACTCCACAAAGTCCCTTAGAAACCTGTTTTTGTGGGTAATTCCCTTCAAATGTAATACATTCCCCATGTCTTTGTCTATTTAGATGTGCTCCTGTGATAATTCTCATGAAAAACAGTTGTCTTTTTCTTATACATTTGCCAAAACCCGTAACCAAGGTGGCTGGTGGACCAGCCAGTTGTAAGCACAAAGCATACTCGATGGTTAGCACGAACTAGCAGCCTTGTGCAGCAATGCCTACTTAAATGTACTGTAGAGATGCAATGGTGTTGCAGGGATGTGACATGGAAACCACAAAATATACGACTTTGGCAGCTGACTTGAAGGAGAGAGTCACGATCTAAGACCAGGAGGAGTTTGAGCAGTGTAGGGAAGAGGGACCTGGGGGTCCTGGTGGACGGGGGAATGACCATGAGCCGGCAGTGTGCCCTGGTGGCCAGGAAGGCCAATGGTATCCTGGGGTGCATTAGAAGGGCTGTGGTCAGTAGGTCGAGGGAGGTCCTCCTCCCTCTCTATTCTGCATTGGTGAGGCCGCATCTGGAATATTGCGTCCAGTTCTGGGCCCCTCAGCTCAAGAAGGACAGGGAACTGCTAGAGAGAGTCCAACACAGAGCCACTAAGATGATCAAGGGAGTGGAACATCTCCCTTATGAGGAAAGGCTGAGGGAGCTGGGTCTCTTTAGCTTGGAGAAGAGGAGGCTGAGGGGTGACCTCATCAATGTTTATAAATATGTTAAGGGTGAGTGTCGGGAAGATGGAGCCAGGCTCTTCTCGNGTGTGGGGGGGCCCCCTCGCGGTGGGGGGGGGGGGGGTGTTGGACTAGATGATCTTTCGAGGTCCCTTCCAACCCTTGTGATTCTGTGATTCTGTGAGTTTTCCTCATCCTCCCAGCAAAATGGGATTTCAACCGTAATTTTCCAGACCCTTGGGAGCTCCGTAGGGATTTCGGGCTGTGTTCAGCAGAGGGCAGTGGTTGGTTTGGTCACTACTTGGCTGGCAGCGTCAGACTTCTTAAACCACTGCCACGGACTTTGCTGAAATCATTCTGCTGCAGAGAATCTGAAAATAAGCTGTAGAAAAGGACGGTGCAAGCAGATCCTCCCTGCCTTGCATCAGTGCAATGCAGAGGTAATTGTGGGTCCGTGAAATCGCTTGGGGAAATTCAGCAAAACTCCCTCTTCCCACACTGTTCCAGTTTACAAAACTAGAAAAAGAGTTTCTAAGGAAAAAAAAAAAAGATTCCTTGAGCTGGTTTAAATCTGCTGCTTTACTGCTGTTTTTCAAGAAGTTTGGTGTTTTGTTATCCGCAAGTATTTAATTGAAATAAATAAAAAAAACCCCCAACCCTTAAACCTGCTGTATATGTTTATAAAATTTCCCCAAACAGTATATGTAACCAGTACTGCTCATGTGAGCGAAGAATACTACACAGTGTCTCGTCATCCGGGCATGCTGTTCCCGTGGGAAGGGAAGAGATGGGGGAAAATGGAAAAATGGGAAAATTCCTGCAACGCGAGGATACCAGCCACCTGGACCGAGCAATGTGTCCTAGGTGGCCTTGGGAAAGTTACTTAAACATAGCAAAGTTGGCGTGGAGCTGCTCTGAGCTGCTCCAGAAAGCCTGGGAAGGGAACGCCGGGGGACAACTCCTGTGACGGTCCCCCTGCGGCTGCTGGCACGCCAGATGCTGCTGCGGGAAGGAAGCCAAGGCCGGGGATTCCTGGCCAGTTGCTCTGTAGGAGGCTGATGACAGCTGACGTGACATTGAACTTGGTGCAGAGCTACCTTGGGGGTTCTGGAGTAGCCCAGCTTGAGGATCCCGCCTCTGTGCAGGAGAAGTCAGATTCCAGTTCAGTGACACTGTGTGCACTGGTGTGAGTAAGGGTGGACGAGAGGAGAGGGGAGAATGGCTGTAACGCAAGTATAAAGGCAGAGCAAAGCTTGTGAGGATTGGGACAGACTGGGACAACTGGGAGTGAAGTTCAAAAATAAAATCAAGCATTTAGCCATGACCTGCCTGCCCAGCTTGGGCCCTTCATCTCACCGTGTGCCTGCCATGGCCCTCTTCCCTCCCGCCCCCCAGATATATGGTTTTTTTGAATGTGAAACCTAGGTCAAAATCCTGCTCCACATTCAGCGCTGACTGCTCTGGGACCAGGCACAGCCCAACAGGGCTACTCTTAGGGTACAGAGGGGACATGTCCTGGTGGCACAAGTGACAGTCTCACTTTACCTTACAGGAACAACCCAGAAAATAGCAACTGTTTGAGCAGTTCCTTGCTTCTGCACTTCTGCAGGCAGGATTGCTCTTTGGAGGGAGGGATCAGGGCTGATGAATGGCTCAGGAAAAATGAACTGTATATGTTAACTATAACTAATACATTACATATCATATGTGTTCCATCTGGGAAGAGCTGTAAGAGCCTGGAAAGACGGAGGAGCCCACGGCAAACGGGAGGCCCATTCTGGTGTAGCACCCAGTACAGGTGTAATGCCAGTCCTGCCTGGTGCTGAGCATCCTCTGTTCCTGCTGCAGGCAAAAGGGATGAGCCACTTCCTAGGATGAGGCCCAAGTCTAAAAAGAGACAGTGGGATATTTACTCCTGCATCCCAGCAGCTTTATCTTTTCTCCAGTTGCTGGAAAGACCTCCGGCAGGCTGTTTCCTGTGATTTTATGCACCGCTGGCTGGGCAGAGAGGCCCCCCTGGAGAGCCATTAAAACATATTTAATCTGTGAAGGTTTTTGCTTCAAAAAAGCATTTCTTTCCCTCCCCCCCCTTTTTTTTGGTGGAAGAAATTGCACCTTGCCATGAGTGGGAAGGAAATTGTGTCCTTGAGGAGATGGAGAGAGCATGAAGAGACCCCTTGTCCCTTTGGGCTTCCATTAAACAGCTAAACCCCCAAAAGTTGTCTTGTGTTTTTTAACTGCTCATGTCGACTGGTCATGCCCACACTGCCGGCTGCTCTCCCACCGTAAACATGGCTCATGGGAAAGAGAAACTCCACAGACCTCTTGGGATGACCCTTGGATCTGGTGTACACAAACTCCTGACATCTCTCACTAGAAACTGCATGAAGAGATTGTGCCTCAGTCTCCCTCTTGCTTTTATCCCACACCTCGCTGCTGTACCTGGGGTCTCTCTCTCGTCTCCCTGTCTCTTCAGGCTGTGTACCCTCCTAGGAGGGGCCTGCAAGTCCTCTCCCCAGCCACACTGAAGTGTTTCTTTCTTTCTTCACATGCACACACGCCTGAACACATCATTGCACAGACTTGTCCCTTTTGGATTATGGTGCTTTTGTTTTCACTGTTCCTCAGGGTGTTGGGTCCTTGGGTGTTCAGATGGGTACGTAGCTCTCTCAGACCCCAGGGCAGGGGGTCAAGAGTGCTTTTACTTCCAAAGACACCCACTGCACCACACTGCTGGAGCTGCAAGTAGAAAGACTCCCAGGAATAGCCCAGAACCCTCCGCTGAAAACCTCCCTGGCTGCTAGTGGGTGCTGGGTTCGGATTTGGGTGATCTCTGATTTGCATCACATAGCAGGAATTCGTTGGTGTTTTTAACAGTCCACAGGCTCCTGCTGCCTGCCACAAACAACAGGACTTCCCTGCCTGCAGCTGTCTCTGTCAGGCTCCTTTATTCACCCCGTTTTTCCATCACACAGTTATAACTGGAAACACACGCTCTGCATTGCCACCCATACTTGCTCCTCGTGGCTCTGCACACCTATGTCAGTGTGCAGGTGTCCTACTCTGTTCTGTGCAGCTCTCCCTTCGGTCTCGCCCATTTTCTCGTTCAGCATTGCTGCCTCCAGGATACTCTTGGCAGAACCAAGTGATTTTTCTTGCCCCTCAGGAGCTTGCAGGACAAGCTCTGTTGATCGTGAAGGTTAAGTTGCAAACAGCACATCCGCATCCCCTGTAGTGGCAGCTGCTGCTGCTGGTATTAAACATGGCACCTGTAGAGACAAGGTGCAGAGAACACACACCACCATCCCTCCTCCCTGCTGCTTCTCCAGTCCTCGTGGGCTTGGAAGACACACACACATGGCTGCCAAATGCGGAGTATGTGGGCTATGCTAAGCAGGTCTGGCCAGGTAGGGTAGGGACTGAAAGGAAGCCAAAAATGTTAAGGATACACATTGGTGCTGGCAGATCTGGAGCTCTAAGTGGTGGGTAGAGAAGCACTGTGGTCCCATGGCCCTTGAGCACCAGCTGTGTCCCCCAGTCCACCTGCATCACCCTCTATCTGCCCCAGTGTAAAGAAGGGGTTTAACCTACATTAAATCAATTGATGGACTAACACCCCTCTGTCCCCCATCCCCATCTTTCTCTGATGGCCCTACCTGAAAAAGGCAGCTGAAACGTCTGAAGAAGCTTAGCAAATAACCACCAGAAAAGTTGACCCTGGAAACATGCCTCATAGGAAGAGACAGAGTAATTTAATTTTTTCCAAGTGCAGGAATGGAGCGTTGTTTACAAATACCTTTGCTGGGAGAAAAAAAATCTGGCATTGGGGGGGTGTTGTAATCTGTTAGACAAAGACAGAGCAAATATCTGTGTCTTGGAATGTAACACTGCAAAGACAAAGAAGAAGCTTTATCTCCTCTGAACCTCAAAGGGATGTTAGAGCAAAACTGCAGGCTTTTCTGAAAAAGGGGCTCCAGTTTAAACGGGTTGATGCTGGGATGACTGGGTGAGGCTTTTTCATCTCTGTTAGGCATGCAGTAACCTTAGAAAGAAGTCCTGCTGGCTTCCAAGTCCTTCCAGCCTTGGGAAGCAGCTAGGTCATTGTGCCTGGTTTGATATTGCATGGGTTAACATACCCTACAGCAGCTTGCTGAAGCCTCTGCAGGCCAGGTAAAGCGTTAGCAGTGGCAGATCTGTTAGGATTGTATAGATAAACCATCCAATAGTTTGCTTTAATTATGACAATACCAATCTGTTTGCTCTATGCAGTGTTTGTCATAAGATGAAGCATGGTTACCAAAATTATCGTGTAGACTAGTCTGTATATAATAGCAGGCCAAGAGGTTAGAAGAGGAAGGGTTTCCGGGTTGGGTAGGAGGCACAAAGTAAAGCTACCAGATAAACAAGCCATAACTTCTGTCAAGAACCTATCAACAGATTCCCACCACATGCACTGCGAATGGGCAGCTGTGCAGAGAAGTCCGTCTGAACCGGCGTCTTGAGCACCGCAGTGTTTTCCAAGCGATGCTGGCAGGACGGCATTTCCAACTCTAAATAATATCAATCAAGAGAGGCCTGCCCTGGGAAGCCAGGATTTGGGCAGTCTTGGAGTTATCCAAAATGTCAAGGGGTTGGATACTGGGCTTTGGTCTAGACTTCTGTCTAATGAGCTTCACAAATGAATTTATAGGGGTCCTTCTCTGGCTGGAGAGATGCTGCATGTGAGATCAAAGGAAGGATGAGCCAATGGCTGGGCTAGGGCCCAAGGCTTTCGTGCTGTGCCCTACTCTGGAATGGACTTCCCCTGGGCAAGTCTCTTGGGGTAATCTGTTTAAATGACCTGCAGTGATCTCCACTTTTCTCCTTCTGTAGAGACAAACAAGCACTTCTAGTGCTATTTTAGAGGTCTCTTTTGGAGGACATGGAAGTAAAGCTGGTCGAGTAAAATCTTGGCTGTTATTTTGATTCCTGAGTGCTTGAACCACACAGAGGGAATTTCGTTTGGTTGCTTTAAGGTCATGTCAGGCATGTCCTGTTAGGGTCCACCGAGGGATGAAAAAAAAGCCAACGGGTCTTCTGCAAGAGAGAGAGGCGAGACCATCAGGGCATCCCCAAAAATACCTCTTCTGGGGCTGGAGTTCAGGCTTGTGCTTGCTCTTTGTTCCTACTGAAGTGAGCAAAAGTGACATGGTTGAAGAAGCAGGTGTGTTTGGATCAGAGCTCTAGATTGATATTTTGACAAAATAAAACCCCCTATTCTGGCAGATCTACACATTCATGGAACATTGTTCATCTCTACATGGCTGTCTGAGAGTCAGCTGGTGCTCACGTATACTTCATGACTCATATGAGAACCAAACCCTGGATCACATTTGCCCACTGAGGCATGGCATTGCAGCCCATTTTGACCTCTACCCACATTTATCTTTCAATAAGCAGCTTCAAGACAGGTCTCCAGAAAGTTCTCCTGAAGTAACACTCCCCTCCTTACAAGAGACCTACATGCTGTACCACCTGCTTAATCACATCTTGTAGTTAAGAGGAGAGTGCTCAATGAAAATCAGTGCTTCAAGTCCCATTCAGCCCTTTTACAGCAGCTGCACGTCAGATGTGTTACCTGAGAGAAGTGGACTGAGTAGGTGGTGGGGCTGGAAGGAGACAGGTGAAGAGATTTCTTTGTCCAGCTCAAACTGAGTCAAAAGCACATAACATCAAGAGTGATGGGGGACATGCTTGTCCACATATCCCTTTGCTTCATCTCTCCTTGTGGTCCTAAGCACGTTTCATGTTTTTGGTGGGCTGTTGCCAAGATGGTCTTATATTGTCAAGTCAGTGAAGAAAGCAGACCAGCATGGGCTGCCAGTTGTTTAATTTCCTGCTATTAATGGAACTTAAACTAAACATCTATGACAAATATTTACCTTTGCTTTTCTGTGGCCCAGTGTTGACAGGTGATGGACAGCAGTCTGCCCTTCCCAATATGAAGACCTGGGTTTATTAAGGCAAATACAAGAAGGGTAACGGAGCTGGGAGAAGGCTACTGACTTTCTCATTGGGATTGCAGAAGCTCCTCTCTGTGAGCTTCCACTGAGATTGCCATGAGGTGAACAACGACTTTCTTCTACATGTAAACTCAGCTTTATTTCATCTGACAGACTCTTTCTTGTTGCCTAGGCAGCTGAAAAGTAGAACCTCAGCCCTGAGTTGGGCTGTTACCTCTACATACAGCTGTGAAGGAAAAGCAAAATCTCTTCTGTTAGAACTCAAACCCGTACCTAAATTAACCTGATCTCTGGTGCTACAGTCAAGCATCCTGAAGAAGGATAGTTTCATGAACTAAGACTTTTATATACTGCCAGCATTGACAGATTATAAAAACACTTTAAAAGTCTCACATCTCTGCCAGGGAAGTTTTGGTGCTTTTTGCAACATCTGCTGGGTATACAGGAGGGATGGAGCTGGGTCTAAGCAAAGCTAGTTCTTTGCCCAGGGTAAAGGACTCTTCTGGTCCAATGTCCTCTTCTCAGCTTGGTATAGGACTGTTGTGTAGATGATGAAATGGACCAGCCAGCAGTCAGCAGAGGAAGACACCAGCCTGCACATCTCTGAGAGCAGCTGACTTGTGACTACACACCCTGTGATGGCAAAAAAACACAGGATGGCAGGACTTGGGACTTTGGGACCTCACTTCAGATAAGGCCTAGAGACCTGGGGGTGCACAGGGACGAACAGGGTCTTGCAGCAAAGGGAACAGGGATGGAGCAGGCTGAGGACATGAGGAAAAGAAGGCATCAGAGAGATTGGACGTGGGTGAGTGTTGCAGTGGATATTCCCCCCTGCATCTTTATTAGGTCCCAAAAGCTGAGCAGTACCCACCACAAAGCACTGAAATACTGCAGTGAAGTGATCAATCATTTCTTGCACTTGGGGACGTGCTGCAGTCTCCCAGTCTGGCTGGGATGCCCTGCAAAGCCTGGGACGTGTGCTGTGATGTGACATTTCAGGTGGCACCATCTGGCATAAGCATCACCCAGCACTTCCCATGACAATCCTGCTCATCACAGAGCCAACATACACAATGGATACTGCTACTGGCCCTCGAGCACGCACACCACACCAGATCCCCTGCTGCACCCCCTGCACCCTCTTCCCGAGGGAGGAGGGATGAATGCCCTTTTCCTCTTTCCCAGCACACAGGAGACAGGTCTTCTACCACAAGACTACAAAAGCTCAGACAGATGCTGGGAGATCACTCTTGTCCCTTTCCTGGGCCTCAGCATGGGAAGGGGATAAAGAGCTCTGCTTTTAGACTTTTTTCTTCCTAAAATGGGAGTCTTCCAGCTCTGATCCAAGTGCTGGAATCCTCCCCAGAGCTCCTGTTTTGGGACCAATGATACCCAGAAGGGGAAAGGCAAGCCAAGCCCTCACTTGTTTTTCTTTGTCATCCTTTGCTGGGTATTAGGTCCCTGTGTGCCCTGGCCACTTTCCCCTGGTTTAGCTTCTTCATCCTTGTTCTCACCAGCCCTCCCCTCTGTGGAGCTCCACTTGTTGTTTAACCCATTGGCTCCCTCTCCTTTCCTTCCTCTGTTATTGCTTTGTCTGGGGCTCTGGTTCCTCTGCAATTTCTTCCTTGTCTTCCCCTGCTCCAGAGGAGCTGTGAGGATCAGACCTGCCTTCTCATCCCAAACCCTTGCCCAGAGCCACTCCTGCCCTTACAGCTGGAAGGAGGCCAGGTACTGACAGGGGCAGAATAGAATAGAACAGAATAGAATAGAATCATTAAGGTTGGAAGAGACCTCAAGGATGACCTTGAGTCCAACCGCCTCCCCACCCCCCACCTATTAACCACTAAACCATGTGCTTCAGTGCCGCATCTAACCTTTCCTTAAACACCCTCAGGGACGGTGACTCCACCACCTCCCTGGGCAACCTGTTCCAATGCCTGACCAGCCTTTCCGAGAAGAAATTTCTCCTAATCTCCAATAGCAGGGTGGCAGGCCCATGTCTCTTCAGTACTGATGCAGATGACGTGCTGATAGCCCTAGCGTGGGCAATTCCACTTCCCTCAGCCTTTCCATAAGCCCAGCCTACGCCCGCTAACGGTACCTGTTAATGCTGATTAGGCTGACTAATGAGACTCCTGTGCACACGTCTGAGGGGCAGCAAAACCCAGAGGGTTAAGGAAGGAAGAGACTGCCTTTGCACGTAGGTGTGCTGTTTCCTCTTTGCAGGTATCAAGGAGGTTGTGGAGGGAGGGCAGAGCTTGCTCAGAGCCCAGGAGGAAGCCAGTCTGGCAGATAACCCCATGTGTGGAGTCAGGGGCTGCTTTTCTGGTGCGGAATTGGAGATTTTCAGCTTTACTGCACCCAGCTATGTTTGCAATGTGACTGAGGGCTGGTTATTCTGCACCTCTGCTTTGTTACAGATTTCTGGACTGTAGCAGGAAATGCCGTGCAAAGACAGCAGTGCTTTGAAACACGGGCTGGGCTGGATGCAACGAGGGTGAGACACACAGCAGGGAGAGAAAGAGACAAAATTTTATTCCTGGATACCCATCCCCTGGCATGCCAAAAGACTACAGACATCTGTGTGTTGTGACTCAAGCAGGTGAGGTCATGGTTAGCAGAGATCTCTTGTCACAAGAATGGCTGAGATCTCAAGAAATACATGTGAGATTTTTCGTGATCTTTTTTTAGAATCATAGAATCATTAAGGTTGGAAGAGGCCTCAAGGATCATCCAGTCCAACCGTCCCCCCACCACCTATTACCCACTAAACCACGTCCTTCAGTACCATATCTAACCTTTCCTTAAATACCCGCAGGGACGGGGACTCCACCACCTCCCTGGGCAACCCGTTCCAATGCCCGACCACCCTTTCCCAGAAGAAATTTCTCCTCATCTCCAACCTGAAC
>VWZZ01007033.1:88990-109582 GCA_013399095.1 Psophia crepitans | reverse complement strand
AAGATGATCAAGGGAGTGGAACATCTCCCTTATGAGGAAAGGCTGAGGGAGCTGGGTCTCTTTAGCTTGGAGAAGAGGAGGCTGAGGGGTGACCTCATCAATGTTTATAAATATGTTAAGGGTGAGTGTCAGGAAGATGGAGCCAGGCTCTTCTTGGTCTCATTAAGTGATAGGACAAGGGGCAACGGGTGCAAACTGGAGCATAGAAGGTTCCGGGTTAACATGAGGAAAAACCTTTTCACCGTGAGTGTGACAGAGCACTGGAACAGGCTGCCCAGAGAGGTTGTGGAGTCTCCTTCTCTGGAGACATTCAAAACCCGACTGGACACGTTCCTGAGTGATGTGCTCTAGGTGGCCCTGCCTTGGCAGGGGGGTTGGACTAGATGATCTTTTGAGGTCCCTTCCAACCTCTAACATTCTGTGATTCTGTGAACAGGAACTGGGACACCCAGTGCTCCTAGGGACAACTTTACTCATCTCTGGATAGGTCCCAGTATTGCAGTGATATTGACTGTTCAATATTTATTACTATTGGATTGGTCAGGGAAACAGGTTATGGGAAAGATATACATGTTGCAAGAGGCAAACTCTTGCAAAGTCAGTTACAAGAGGCAGTTTGAAGCAGTTTGAGGCACTGGGTATGTTATGTTCCCGTGAAATGGAGATGGCTGTCCCATGGTGAGATCCCAGGGAAGCAGAATACTCTAGGATGCCCCAGCTTGGACCAGCCTGCCATTCTGAACGGTGACACCAGTGAGTGCCAGGAAAAGCTGTTCACTAGACTCAATAAGTTCATAGTATCTTTTCAGCTGGAGGGGCAATAGGCATGTGAGTGAGGAGACATGGAGCAGTAACAACAGATCCTGCTGTTCATGCTGCAGGTTTTGCTGTTTTCCTAGGATATATATATTTTTATTTTTTTTGTATTTGCATTGCTTAATTGGTACAGTGTAATTTAAAATGTTTACCCACCATTGTGGACAGAATTTTCTGTCATCCTTAGCCTCACATGCCTTATAAACATGGCTCTTAAATCATTGTAGTGACTTTATACTGGGGTGAATTTCAACCTGGATGCCTGAAATAGATTCTTTTTCTATCCTTGGAAGCATCAACATTTCAGTGACTGAGTGGATGGACTGATAATGGGAATTAGGACAGCAAGCCCTGATTTCACAACATGCCAGGAAGAAAAATCAAGTAAGAATAGTACAGCATCATAGTCAGGTTCTGCTTTTTGTCTTGGCTGCTCTTCAGGGAGAGAAAGCAGAGCATCAGAGTTTGCTGGAAAGATGTTCATTTTCACAGCTTTTTTGTATGCTCAACTGCAGTTTAGGGGATTTAGTGATCCAAATGAAGGTGGAACATATCCTTAACCTCTCCCCAAACCCAGGCAATGTGTATGAAAACATTTATTTTTTTTATTACAGCTGAAATAGCGAGAGGAGACTTCACTGCTTGAGTTCTCTTCCCTGAGAAGGTTCAGACTTTTTCAGAAAAAAATGAATAGTTATAATGACCAGTGCACTGGAATGCTTTCTTTCCCAGTCCATTGGATCTAAAATCTTTCCAGTGTATAGCTCTGGAAAGATCCCTCTCGTCCTTTACTCCTAAGCACGTGCCCAAGGAGCACATGCTCAAGCCCCAAAAGCTTTCATAGAAAACAGATTTTCTGCTTTCTAAGTCATCCTAGGAATGTCGCATTACAATGTCCAACATGTAAAGAAAACCACAGTGAAGAATCTGTTGCTAGCAAAATGTCTGTATTAAAATACAAAGAAAACTTTCCTGTTGGGAACAGTAATTAATAGACTCTCTTTTGTATTCATACTAACAGTGCTGTAAGTTCCATTTTCCAAACAGACCACAATGTTCTTGAGGAATTAATTCCACAACTGCCATTCTGAAATGACACTGTCAGCCTAAAAAACAAAGAGGTCAAAGACAATAGTACTGTGCACCCCAGCAATATTCCAGCATCATTACACTGGCTTACTGCAGTGTGTCCCATTAGGTGTGGGTTATATCTGGACACTGCTTGGTGATGGCAAGCTCACATGGCTTCCTATTGTGTTTGAGAAGGCGATGATTGCATTGGAGCCTTTGGTGTTCTTGTTCATACCCAGGATGTCCACACTGGTTTGCTCAGGTTCAGTTTTCCTGAAGATGTTTTTCATGGTTGACTGAAAGTTATTGGTGACAAAGCAGTAGACAATGGGGTCCATGCAGCTGTTGAGGCTACTCAGAGTCACTGTCACATGGTAGACGAGGAGGCTGACATTATGGGGCATGTCTGGGTTGATGGAGATTGCTACCTGTCGCACATGAAAAGGAGTGAAGCAGATCATGAAGATGATGAGGACGGTGATAAGGAGTTGCACAGCCCTCATTCTCCTCTCCCGACTCTGGTGCATGAGGCTGGGCTTGGACAGAGCACACATAATCCTGGTGGTGAAGAAGATGATTATGATGAGGGGGAAGAAGTACTCACAGACCATTAGGACCAGAATCTTGGAGAGGCAGCATGCAGCAAACTTTATTGCCATGGTCAGGATGGAGAAAGTCACCACAGTGGCAAAGATCCAAATGAAGACGCAGATCCCTTTGGCACAGGTGGGGTTCCTCCATTTACGTGAGGCCTCCACCTGTACGATTGCCAGATAGCGATCAACACAGATGCATGTCAAGAAGAGGATGCTGCAGTACATGTTGACAAAGTAGCCAAAGATATGAACAAAGGAACAATTCAGGCAGTCTCCTGCACTATAGAACATGATGATCCGGACAGGCAAGGAAAAGCCCACCAAAAGATCAGTAACAATCAAGTTGATGGTGTAAATAACAGAGGTGGTTTTTGTCTTGGTGCGGAAGCAGAAGACGTACAGCGCCAAGCTGTTCAGCACAACACCCACCAGGAAAATGATGGCATTGACTACCATCAGGGCAATCCACAGGCTGTAGAATTCTCTGTACAGTTCTTTGTCGGGGTGGATGAACTTGGAGAACAAGTACATACTGGAGTTGGGTTGCTCGGTGGAGTTGACAGAGCCAAGGGCTGGCACTTGGGTGGAAGAGGTCGGCATGGTCACTGACTTCCCAGTGATCTGGAAGAAAAGAAAGAGAGGGATTTTGATGGTTATGTCAGCATTCCTTAGGGCTCAAAATATTGTCACTAAGAACATTTTAACCAACGTATTTGTGTATCTTCAGTAGTTATATACATTGCAGTACTCTCTGAGCATCTCATCGGTCAATATGGGATTACCAATCATCGCTAGGAAAATACCTGGGTTTATAATTACTGTCTTCCACTGGTTCCAGTGCATGTTTTGGAGAAGACACACAATCCCCATTTCAAGTTTTGCTTCCTCTGCCCTGTGCAAAAGTGGTTTTACGGCCTGATCAAGAACAGAGGAATGAACTATGCTGAGAGGAGCAAAGGAGAAGGGAAATTTGGGGAGACCTACACGTTTGAGCCAGCCACGTGACAAATGGCCCAGAGAAATAGTCAGGGTTACCGAGTCCAAGCAGGGTGCATTGATGTTCATGGAGGACACAGGCCAGTTTCTGCTGTGACAGGGAGGGTCAGGACAATATGTAACTCCTACCAACTCTTGTTTCCTGAAGATGACACTTATTCTTTTGAATCCTTCCTCCACTGGAGCAGCTTCTTCCTGACAGGAGGTTCTTCCTGCCCTGCCATGGGAGCAGGGCAGTTCTGGCAGCCAGAAGACATTTGCCCAATCTATTGGCACAACCATAGCCCCAGCATCAGATTTATAAAATATCACATCCCTTTCCTTGGCCAGGTGATCCCATTAGAGGCAGCAGCATTTTCAGGAACTGTAAGACTTTCCTAAAATCAAAGGACAGCTCAATTTTCCAGGGAAGCACAAGCAGGTTGTGTGGCATCTTCTAGAGATTTGCACTCACAGCAACAGCAGCCGGGAGATTTCAAACCAAGGGCGTCAGCTGCTACTCCTGCCAGGGTTTGACAGTTTAATTTGCAAATCATTCCTGACTTACACACTATTTTAAACTGATTTGTATATTAAAAAGATAAAAAAAAAGTCCAATGTATACAGAGACTTGGCTGGTTTCAATAAAAATAAATGGTTGAAAAATGTCTGGAATATCTCAAAGCAGCTGAGCGGGACTTTGAGGTTAAAAAAATCATCTTGAATCAGCAGAGAATGATGCTGAAAGACTTGAGTTATGAGGGTTTGAAATCTCTGCTACCAAACAGCCAAGTGTGGAAGGACTAGGAGGCAAGGAGCAGAAAACACATCTTCCAGTGCCCACAGGAACCGCAGTGTGCCTAGGCCGTGTGTCTCAATGAGGAAGGACTGAATTGTTAAGGGGGTCTGGATATCATGCTCCAAGCACGCCCCATCCTCTGACAGTGGCTTTCTGCCTGCACTACCCCTTTTTGCTGCTTATGGGAATTGGGAGCATAGACCAAAAGCGTCACATTGCCTGTGAGATGCTCCAAGCTGTTGGTAGCCATGTAGAACACAGAAGAAGCTGTCTGGGTCAGAAGCCTTCCAGTGCAAAGTGGATCTTCAGGAAAGTTCCTACTGGTCAAAAGCAAATGTTTTGCAGGGACAGTTCTGACTGGGTGCAGAGAACATGACAGCAGGTCTGAGTCTGCCTGACACGTGCCAAAGCCTTTCCCTGCTCAGCCACCAAAAGTTTGCTTGTTGGGCTAATGACCTACAAATCCCTGCTAGCCATAACTCTTAAGCTCTTGAACACCTCCACACCTCCTGACAAAAGCAGAAGGCTTCCAGCTCTCTGGGATAAAGAGCTGGGGAACTGAGATTTAGAAGAGGAGATTCCCAAGTCTCTGTGCATTTGCTGTGCACAGCACTCCTGATGTGTCTCAGCAGTGCTGAGCAGAGGGGAAGGATTACCTCCCTCATCCTGCTGGTGATGCTCGTCCTAAGGCAACCCAGGCGGCTTTTGGCCTTCTTTCTCATAAAGATACATTGCTGGCTAATGTGCAACTTGGCATCCATCAGGGTCACCAAGTCCTCTGCAAAGATACTTTCCAGCTGGTTGACCTCAGGATGTCCTGGTACATTCCTCGCATCCTGGTAAAGCCTCTAGTGGACCCTCTCTTATCTTTCAACATCCTCCTGAACAGTGTGGTCCCAAACTGGACACCTCACCAGTGATGAATTGATGGAGGTAATAACTCCTCTCCATCTGCTGACCATGAGCTCCCTTTTCTGCATTGCGCACTGCTTGGTGGTTCTTTTTCAGCCTAAGATCCACTATAATACCCGTATCCTTTTCAGTAGAACAGTTCTCAGCCTGTACTGGTGAATGGGGTGATAGGATATGACCAGACAGGCTTCTGCGGAGGACTGAGTGACCAAAGTGTGGGTGCTTTCCTGATTCTTCTCACTTTGGAGAAGGCTGGGAATGAAGTATGTTTAGTAAATGGTCAACGTTCAAGATCGTTCAAGAGTCTTCATGAGATGCTACAGCCTAGTCACGGTTACGTATGGTTCATTGAAGCCAGGTGAGCATGAAGCAGAACATTTGTTGAGAAAAACCAGAGATTAGGACTGAGAATTTAGAAGACCAGGTATGAAGTTCCCTCTGGAAATTCTTGGAGAAGGGACTTTGCCATTGTGATGGAGCTTAGGTCTGTTGGCCTGTAGTCTGGTGATTGCTCTAGTTTCTTCTTGCCTCTCATCAAGTCTATGAAAGTGGTGTAAAATAAAAAGCTGGGTTTTAATATCCTTGAACTTGGAAGGATATTTATAATCAAACAGCAATTTGTTCTGTTTAGGCAGCCACACAAGCCCAAGTAGTTGAATTGTCCATTGGAATGGCTGGTGCTCAACCATAAAGCACTCCTTAGATCAAACTCAGTGCCAGATCACGCTGCACGACTGAAATCCCGAAGTCTGGGGTCAGATCACCTGTGATTCCCCAAAGATCTGGGCAAAAAGGAGCAATCCTAACTTCTGCACTTAGGCCATCTCCAGCAGGAACATCTCGTGTTTCACAAATGACCAAATTACCTCACCCTGCACTGAAGTCCAGTGGCAGCCAAAGTAGCACACATGTTCATGTTATTTGTCTGGGTCTGACTGAGCCTGCAAACTCCTGGGGGAGAGTTTTATCTCTTTACACTTTGTGCCAAGTACACTGTCAGTGAAAAACAGGAAAAACTGGACCCAAGACTGGTAGTGGAGTTGCAAAGTCTGGCACCTGAGAAAGAAGCACGGGGAAGATACAGAATCCTGGCCTATTTTCTAATGATTTTCTAATATTCTCACCATCTGATCTTCACTATTTGTTTGCTCTTTAATTACAAAAAACAAACCGAAATGAGCAGATGCCTGGATCTGCTCCCAGATTTCTCTTTGCAGATGCTGTCAGGAGGAGCACTGTGGAAGCCACTCTACCAGTGCAAACCAAGAAATGAAGACTGTTGCCCCTCAAGTGCAGCACATGAGCCTGTATATCTGTGTTTATACAGGTCGTTGAGCAAGGGGAGAAGACAAAATCACCCATCCTATCCCTTAGCATGCCCTAGAGTGTTCTGAGTTGTGTATGCATTTGCCTTCTTATTGTAATTGTAAAGCACCAGCTCTTTGCTCTGATTTTACATCTTGTTAGTAGCTTGCCTCCACTGGAACATTTTTCTTCGGTCTCAGATGCTTTATCTTACATTTTTCCTTTCTTGCCGGAGTGAAATCAGTCACTCAAAATATGTTCAAATGTTTCTCACCCTTACAACGCCACTGAGGTGTGTAGGGCGCTTTACAGACTAATAGGAAAAGATCACAGGATCACAGATCACAGAATGATTTGGGTGTGAAGGGTCCTCAAAGCCCCTCCAGCTCCAACCCACCTGCCATGGGCAGGGACACCCTCCACTAGAACAGCTCACTCAAAGCCTCATCCAACCTGCCCTTGGACGCTGTGGTCAATGGCTCGATGTCCGTGTAGATACCAGTGATGAGTGGTGTCCCTGAGGGGTCCGTAGTGGGACTAGTATTCTTTATCATCTTTGCCAGAGACATGGACAGTAGGACTGAGCGCACCCTCGGCAGCTTTGTGGAGGACACCAAGCTGAGTGGTGTGGTTGATACTTTAGAGGGAAGGGATGGCACCCAGAGGGGTCTTGACAGGCTCGGAAGGTGGACCCATGCGAAATGAATACTGTCCACATACAGAAATTAAAATCTTCAACATTTACAGTGTGATGGCTTACACAGTCACCTCTTCCACTGAGCCCCACGTGCAGTGAAATAAACTCCAGAGAGAATAAACAGCTCAAAACCAGGTAGTGTTTTGTTTGCCAAATTGAATGTGCAAGGGAGGAGCTGAATGAGAGTTTGTGTCTTTTCCCAGTCCACCGCTGCCCTGTCTGATCTCAAAATCAAAGCAGCTACATGAAAGTCCCAACAAATGCAATTAATTCTGAAGATTTCCTCACTGACAGGCTGTGGAAAAGCTGTCTCTTGGACTGCAGTGGGAAAACTCTTCCTCTAATCATATCGTTACTGATGGATGTTTGGGTGAATGGCCTTTTCCTTTCTTTGTGGGGCTGTCCTCATCTCATGGCTTACAAGCAGAGGGAACGGAGAGCTGGACTGGGAAAGCAACAGCATTCCTCTGAGTGCTTTTAATGAGATGGAGCTGGACCAAACCCCTGGTTAACAGCTAGTAAGTATTTTTCCATTGTGGGTCTCCAAGCACTTGACAAAGGTATGTTGCCCCATTTTGCAGCAGACTGATCAAGGCACAGAATGACAGTGTGACCTTGCATCTGAGGAAAAACAAACATTTCCAAAGATTTCCAATTCTTCCCCCTCCCCTCAGTCATAAAATTATGTCAACCAGGTCTCTGCCATCAGAAATTCTTGTGCAGGTATTAGTCAATTCAGCTACCCATCACCATGGAGTGGTGGCATAGAGCAGCCAGTGGGGTCACGGCTGAATACATGACAAGCTTTGCAGTCTCTGCAATCCTATATTTTGCTATTTTTTCATACTACTTATTGCTTGCACCTCTGGCATGAGCTACAAGAACCACAATCACCTTTGCTTACGTAGCCCTTGTGCTAGCCTCCTTCCTAAAATCTTCAAAGAGTTTGGAGCTCAGCCTTCTTCACACCTAATTTAGCTCTCAGCCCCCCAGATTTCCGTGCAATCCCTCTTTCTCGGAGCTGCCAGTCTGCAAAGCCCAAGATGGGTAAACATGCATCCTTCTGAGCGCTGCCTGACCGCACCAGTTGGCCTATGCTGTTATATTATACCTCTCAGGCTGGATTTTGTCTGTCTGGCTGTGAGACTGTGGGTTGCATTTCCTTAAAAGTACAGCAAGCATCTGGGTAGAAATGGGATAAGGGGAGGGACGGAGACTGGAAGTTGACCTGGTTTCCCTCGTTCTGATAAAGGTCCCTGCTCAGCACTGAGAGAGGGGGACTTGCTCTGAAATACTTTCTCATTGTTGTGTGACACAACCAATTCCATCGTTCTTGGGCCAAATAGGAAACAGATGGTCGCTGTGCTGAAACCAGGTCCTGCAGCCTCTTCCCTTGCTCGCTGGCAGCTTGGCATCACACTTGTTCATTTAGCATGAGCAGCTCAGTGCTACAACTGCCCCAGATGAATATCCTTGACCATCCTGTATTTTGTTCCACCCAACTTTTTGCTTGCTGTCAGCCTTAAGCCTCACCCTCCACTTGCTGAAGTTAACGGGGTTCACTTCCCTGACCCAAAGGACTTTTGGATCTGGCTCATCAATTCAAGTAATGGGATACAAAAGAAAAGGCAGGTCAGGCAACTGAGCTTTGTCCTGACTGCTCTCCAAAAGGGTTCTTTATTGGCGTGTGCAGATAGGATCTCTGCGTGCAGACCCGGAGACAGAGAACAAGAAAGCCATGCACTGGAATTGGAAAGATGAAAAGGACATTAAAAAGCAGGAGCGAGTGTTATTTAATATAAACAGCTTCAACTTTTCTCATCTCCCTGTCCTGAATCAGAACATCTGATACAGCAACCTGGCTCCTCTATCATCCCCCTGTCCCCCTCACCCTGTCCTGCTTGCTCGTGTTACTCTGCTGCCTGGGATGGCAGCAGCGTGTGTTTAGTTTTGCAGCCTTTCCGTGTTTAAAGTTCCCTGGGTGATTTATCATCATATTTATAAATGAAGGGTTAAACTCACTCTCTTTCAGTTTAAATTGTATGATTCTCCTTCTGGCAAGCTCTCGCTCAACTCTGGCTCAAACTGGCCAAATATGGTGTTTTTGTGCATGTCGAGGACCTTGCCCTATACGTGGTAGAGCTTGTTCTGTGTGCCTTCATGCTCAGCTTGGGGCGGGTGGGTTTGCTGGCAGTGGGAACTGAGGGAAAAAGAGAGAGAAAGGGAATGAATCCAGCTGCTGAAAGGAAAAAGCTGGTGTCCATCTAGCCCTCGGGTTGTAAGAAGGGAGCTAATGTCTGGGGGATAAAGATCCCACCCTGAAGCAGAAATGGGGGTATTCCTGGGGTGAGGAAGATCCCATATTTGTAGGCATCAGAGTGGGGAATTGCAATTGCAAATAGTCAAACTGAGTCCAGAGTTCGATTATTTCTTCCCCTCCAATGCCATGAAAATAAAAGGTGCTTTGGAGACACAAAACACATGGTTCTGGTCAGATTAAATGACACTTGCCCTCTTAGGTTTTCATGCCTTGCAGTGGCTCACAGGGCTGGATGAATGCTTTGCCCTGGTTGAAATGTTTATTATAACTTTTGCCCATGTGGACACTTGGCTGCCTTAATGAGCTCTCACGTTCCAGCCCTTCCCTTGGCTCCAACACTTGTTTGACTTTCTCCTCTCTTTGCTGCCTAATTTCCTGAAAATTGAAGTGATCTTCCCCTTCTGACAAATTTTGGTTGAAACTAGCCAACGGATTGAAAAACATTAGGAGGATGGAGGAAATCGGAGCTGACAAATGCACAAGTAGGCGATGAGAGTGATCCTTGTTTCCTCTAATATGATCCTGCAAAGAGTTTGCTAGCACTCTCCACCACACATCCTTTCAGTTAGGTCTTATTCCCTGTGAATTCAGAATTGCTTTGGCACTGAAGCACTGCAAACAGGGCTCGTGACTTCTCTTCAAAGAGAGAGCATTGCCTACCTCATTATTTTCCTGAAGTGAAATAATGTCAGATTTACACCGAATCGTATCTTCCTCATGGCAGAACCAGCCTGACTGGGGACAGTTGATAGCTAATTGCCTGCTGTCTGCGCTGCTCAGCCATGGCGTGCTTGCCCATGCGTAATGAAGAGTGTGATGGCCAGCAACTCCTACTGTGTCTAGTAGTTTGAATGGTCATGTGCTGAATTACAGCCTTTTTCTGGAAGGAGAAAGCTGTGAACTTACTTTGCACAGCAGCGAGAGGGATTAACTCCCGCTACTGACTTTTGCATCTCTAAAGTTGCCTATGAGAATCAGATTTCCCATCTGACCAAAGGAAAAACTTGGATGTTCAGTCCCAGGCGTAGCCAGGGATTGTCCTTCAAGTCATATAAGGAATCACAGACTAAGGATATGTGGAGGCTAATGAATACAATGTTGGTTGTTGGGCTGGTGTTGCTGATGTGCTGTTGAGCCATTTGCCTCCTGCCTGATATCCCCAGTTAGCCTACATGTTGTCCTTCATCTCCAAGGTCCTGCTGTGGATAGGCAATGGGTATTTCTGTGAGCTGGAACCAGATGATCTTTAAGGTCCTCTCCAAATCAAACCATTCCATGATTTTATGAGTTGTGATCTGGGCTCCACCCATCATGCTGTGATCAATGTGATGTGTGCACAGAGGTGGACCTCATGCTCCCCAGCAAGCCTAAGACCAAAAGCAGGTCCTCTGAGAGTGAAGGATTCAGATGCCTGGTTCAGTGTGGGACAAGCAATAGCCTGTAGTGCCCAAGCAATGATTTCCTCCAACAGGTCATCCTGGGCCATGAGGGATCACCAGCAGTTAGAAGGGGGAGAGCAGAACTCTCCAAACTGCATTCCCACCCAGATGGGATGGAGGCCCCTTGGCTTGGTCCGGATGCCCACTCTCTGCATCTAGTCTTGAACCTGCTGTTTAAAACCAAGTGACGGATCACCAGTCCTGGACACTGCAGAGACAATCTATTTAAAACTTGGAAAGATCTGTGTGGTTTTTCCCCAGGCCTCTCCTGAGAATGCATGGAAAATATGGAATGAGGCTCCCAAAGATACACAGAACAGAAAATTAATGTGCCAGCAGATTTTGAATGAGCTTATACCTCGTTTGTGCCCATTTGCAGAAGTAATGTCTCAGCCTTTGAAAGAAGGAGCCCAGACATACACGTATAAGCAAACAAGTAAGTGGGATTGTACATAGGTTGCTCCTCTAGACCTGCAAATGTGCACCCAGCAGTGGTGGGCACCCAGAGGTCCTTCAGCACATCTCTAGTTAGGCTTGCTAGTACTGGTCACCTTAAAGTGCTAATAAAGGGTTCACGGCTCCACTTGCTTGTTTATACCACACTGCGTGGAGAAGTCCCTCCTGAAACGTTTAGACATACACAATGCCTCATTGATACGGTTTCATTTTTCATGTCTCTCTTTTCTGCATTACCAGATCATGGCCTTGGAGTGATGTAAATATTAAGTGTCTTGGTGAGTGCACTATAAATCAGGCTGTTAGCCTTTAAAAGACCAATACCTCATAGCCTGTCACTCGTACCAAGCGCCATCTGTCACGAGGGAGCGTGGAGTGACATCTCCGCAGTAGATGCTGTGTGTTTCTAGCTCTGATGCTTTAACAGAAATCAGAGCATGTATCCCTCTCTGTCCATTGTGGACCACTATAAAGTGAGGGGAAAGCAGATATTTTCAGGAGAAATTTTTCTCAAAAAGGGTTTAAGCTTTTGTTGGGTTTTTTTTACAGCTAACTCTGGAAAGAAACACGTGGATTTGGAGTTTTATAGGTCCAACCAGTAGAGATGGATTTGTGCATGTCTTCTTGGGAGGTTGTAACAGCACTGGAGAAGCGCATTTGATTTTATTGGGATGACAGAAATCCATCTAGCTATTGTGGCTACACACAAAGAGAACGCTGCAGTGAGAATTACCATATCGGGACACACAGGAACTTTACAGGCGAGTGCAAAAAACAGTGCAGGAGATTAAACTGAGTAACATCTGGCCTGTGCATTGCTGCTTGCTTTTGAAAAGGAAATTTTTAATTGCAGATTTAGCAGTCTTGGAGCGCTTTTCTCTCTTTCTGCCTTTAGCTGCCTGCTTGCTCTGTCTCTTGGCAAGAAGCCTGAGAAGGATGATGGGGGAAGAGCAGCAACAGAGGTTTGCTGCTGGGGGATACCCAGGGCCCTGCATCACCCAGGGATGCAGGACAGAAGAGACGGTGCTCACACCCCAGCAGGCACGGGGAACAGAAGTGACATTAAGATAGGTAGGGATGGAGGGGCGACACAGCAGGGAGAGCGGTCAGGTGCACCACGAGCAGCAGATCAGCCTGCCATGGATGCAGCTCTGTAGCTCGGTGCTCACTTCAAGTTGTGCTGCTTTCTTGGGACAAACTGAGGCACGGAGCCATGCCTGGGCTTGGCCCAGGGAATGTGGTGAGATGGGAGACCTGGTCAGGGAGCAGACGTTTTCCAAGCCAGGCCAGGATGGGTAAATGGACCTTAACCTTTTGGGAGACTAGTATCTGTGGTTTCCTTTGCTAGGCACTCTGCTGCCAGTGCTTTCAGGGATTTGCCAGTTTTGGATTTTCCAGGTTAACCTGGAAAGACTGAGCTGTTAGCGGTGTGTTGCTATGAAAGCAAGGGGGTATTTCTGAAGGACCCTGATTAAGGACCTTGGAAAGGACCTGTTTCTCCTTAGACTGACCCAGCAAGCGGATTCAGAGAAAGAAAACAGCAACTTTCCTACAGCTGAGCTCCCACCCTGCTGCACGGCCAAACAAAAGTCAAACAGTTGCAGCTGACCCCATGCCAGGCAGTGCACTGTCTCCTCTCCCGGCTTCCCAAACCTGCCTGAATGCATTTCCCCAAAATTTCATTATGCCTGGGAACACATGGGTACAAACCAGCCATCACCCCACTCCTCACAAGAGCTGGCGTAGTACTTTTCAGTGGGGGAAAACCAGTACCTTCACGCGCTTTTCATCACCCCTCGTCACGTCAGGAAACAACCAAATATCACAGCATTGCCACAAAACGCAAGAGCAGAGTAACTTATGGCCGGGGAAACCCCTCGCAGCCCCCCACAGCTGCTGGTGCAGCCTGGCTCTCCAGCTAGGACACCTCCTGATGAACTTGCCTACATGCCGCAAGGGCAGAGCCAGGGGCTTCCCGAGCTGCTCATGATGTGTTTGGTGCAGGACCCTCTCCACCACCACCCCTGCCAGGGCTCCCTGCTGCAATAGCCATTCTTTCCACTCTGGACTGGGGGTCCAGCCTCCAGTAACTCCTTCCTTGCCCCCACGCTGTCACCTCTCCAATCCCATGCCCCTCTTTTCTCTCTGCCCAGTATCCCAAAGCATGCACTGCAATGGTCCCTGCAGCGTATTCCTCCAAGATGGACTGACTTACCTCTGGCCCGATCTCCCTTCTATGTCAGAGGAGCTGCTGGCAAGAAAATTTCCTCGTTGGACCTGAGTGCTATCGCCCCAGGAAAGAGACATCTGTTCCTACAAGCAGAACAACTGGAGTGACTACAGAATATGAAGAAATGCCTAATCTCTCTCTGCGCTCTCTCTCCCCCCCTCTCTTCTAAATATAGCCTTGCAACTAATGGGAAAAAATACACACTACCAAAAAAAAAAAAATTTCCACTTGTCTTTAGCATTCAGAATTTCTCCCCAAACATCTGGCTCCTTGCCCTAAATCTCTCTGAAATTTGTGAAGTGCTGGAAACACGAAAGAGGGCTCCAGCGTCCTCACAGCGCTAATGCCTGAACATCTCTAGTAAACTAATACCGATGTTCCTGCCCCCCTCTTGTCCCCTCCCCTGGGTCAGTTTTCCTGTGTCTCTGTGGGAACAAAATCTCCTTGCTGAGAACTCTCCAGCTCAAGGCCACTGCAATGCTACTGGGCCACCACCGTGTGACACGAGAGGAAAATACCTCTCTTTTCATCTTCCTGATATGCACTTGGATTAGACAGAAGCATCCCTGGCAGTTGCAGGAAGGTGCTGGACCAAATGCCACAAAGCCTGTGACATGCTTTGAAGCAACCCAGCTGTCCAGATCCTGAGAAGAAACCTGACACAAGGAGACAAAAGATGACCCTGCCCACTTTGGTGACGCTCTGGCTGCAGTCATTTGGGAGAGGGGTTAATAAGGTCTGTCCAAGGACTGGGCTGAAGTAGCTGAATGGAGATGAGTCGAGGGTGGAAACAGAGGTTCCACTGAAGAGCTCCCCAACATGTTCCTCCATCCTCACACAGCCCTTCCCTACCGGTGTTAGATTCATTGGGAGTATCAGATCTATCTCAGAGCAGGGATTTAAGTGTGTCTTCACCCTTGGCTGCATGAGAAGAGACTGAGATTGGGCAAAGCATAATGAACTATCCAATTGTTAAGATGGATTCAAAGCACATGGTCAGATCAACTTTCAAGATGTCTCTGTTGACCAGTGGTGTAAGGACCGAAATCTCCCAAATCCCCCAAAGTCCTACCTCATGATAGGATACTTCCTATTTTAAATTTGGTACCAAAAAAGTCCTTTTTCGTGGGGCTTGCATGGATATTCTTTCCAGGAGGGTTTACATTAGCTTGAGTTGTCCCTTTCAGGGAAAAAAGGGGGGGGAGGGGGGCAGGAAGGAAAAAAAGGGAGGTTGCATCAAATTTAGTTGTTTAGAAGAACAGGGAGGATGGGTGCTGGATTTTAGTCTCAGCCCTGGACTGGTCTTTTCCTTCACCCTTTAGATAAAGACAAAGCTGGTGCCAACGCAATAAACATGCAGGATATGGCCCGTCACAACACAACAGGATCAACTGAGAGGCATTGAATTCCAGGTCAAGAGGCCAAATCCATAAATAGATGAGAGGTAAACTCCACAAATGCATGTCTCACTGGAGCACAAACAGTAGCTATGGTTATTAGAGAAGGTTGACCTCATTTTCTGGAATTAGTTTTTCACCCTTGGATCTTTCCCAGGAAGACTGAGCTGATCTTTTTGGTCTGGTTATTTTATTGATTTTCTATTTTGAGTTTCCTCACGAGGGGCAGATTCTTCCCCCAATTTCAAGAACATCCTCCTTGACTTTATGTCCCCCCTGATCCAGGCATCCAACCTTTCACAACTGACCTCCAGATCTTGCACGTGCCTGGGCTTTCATTTGCTTTTCACTTCCTTATGACTGGGAAAGCAAGTGTGACTGGAAGGCCTCCATGAGTCCTGTCTGCGTAATAAACTTGCCTTCACTTCCTTCCATCTTGGGAGTTGAACGGGGGGAAGAACAAAAGAGAAGAAACCAACCTATAGTCCAACGTTGGGCAGGGTGGATGACGTTGGACCCTATCATTCTTATGGTCTATGGTGGCAAATGCTTAAGTTTCCCCAGTCTGTCAACAAAATTTTTGTGCTTAGGGAAGAGCTCTCGGGCGTTACAAATGCAAAACAGAAAGAAAGAGAAGACTTTTCCCCAGGATGAGGTATTGGTACCGATGCTCTCTTCACTTGCTCAGGGACTGCCTGGTTCTTCCTCTGTGAGGACTGTCTTGGTTTTGTGCTTCTGCATGATGCGTGTGAGCTTTGTTCCCATCCCTGTGCACAGAATAATGAGTGCCCTGCACTCCCCCACTATCGCAGCCTCTCCCTCCTTGCTGGATTTAGAGCTAGACCCGCAGTGGCAACAGCTGCAAAGTTTCAAGTTGTGCCTGAGATAGTGCAGAGCATGCCATATTGGGAAGCAGATGCTGCTGTTAAGGTGGAGAAGGCACATCTGGGCTCAGGGCCATACTTTGTCCCAGACGTGGTTCCCACACTTGACTTCAGGAGGGGTTGCAACCATAGCTGATGAATGAAGAGCTGCTATCATATCTTGATGTTCAGTCATTTATCACCCTCCCAGAGGGAGGGGGAACGGAATAAAAAAATGAAGCTTTAATAAGTGGAAAATTTTCAAGCTTGTTCGCTGAATACGCAGCAGTATTAAATATTGCATTGAATGTCTTGAGATTGTAGGTGGAAGAAGGTATTGACTTAGCTGAAATTAGGAAAAGTAATAATAGCTGTGGCAGAGAAGAATGTTACTGGCCCATAATAACTCCCAGCAATCCCTCACCCACTCCATGTAAATTAGGAGCTGGACAGGACTCTGTTTTAAGGTCTGCGGTGGCACAGAGCAGCAAAGCAGGAGGCTAGATGGCTCTGAAGGAGGTGGGCAGAAAGCTGATACCACACACCACTCTCGGGAGATGTCTTCTTCATGTTTGTCAGAAGGGTATACTTTTCCAGTCTTATTCAAAAAGGGGAGTTGAGTGTCCCTTCATCCTCTGCTGCAGGGGAAGAGATTGAGACTGGGCTCAGTGTTACAAACTACTGTGTTGCTGGGATGGGCTCAAGGCACGTGGCCAGATCAGCTTTCAAGACATCTCTGTTGATGACCTCTGTAAGGGCCCAAACCAGAATCCAGTACCTGAACATGCCTGTTTTTTTTTAGGATATAGAATGTAGAGTCTGTTATACAGCACAGACCCTCACAAATTTATTATTTTCTTCAATAGTGAAGGAGATCTTCTACCCAATAAGGTTTTGGACCCAGATCTGATGGCATTGGAGCTCAGAAAATTGAGGAGCCTTTACCATGACTGCATGGAGGAAGCCAGAGTCGGATCCTCGCTACACAGAAGACACTGAAGGGTGGGGTCTTTGCTGAGCTGTCTCGAAACCTCTTTTTATCAGCAACTTCAGAGAAAGTGAGCTCACATGCTCATAGAACACCTCCATTGAACACTCTCCCATTTTCCCTCTGAAACACATGTTCCTGAGACATTTTTCCACTGTCTTGCTCCTGCACCAGAAAGCAGCAGAAGCAGAAGGAAAAATGGGAGCAAGTAATACCCGCAGTCACGACAAACACAAACACAAGCCTCCTCAGAAGACTGCTTGAAGAGGAGGTTGCCCCGCTGATGTAGCTGTTGGCTTGACGGAAAGGCAACATTAGATGGGCTCTGCTCCCTGCCACGTGCATAAAGCCTTTGCCATGGCAGGTGAAGTTAATGACATGGAGGAGAGTCTACATCCATTTTATCCTCCTCAACCATTCTTCCTGCTAGAAAAGGTCTTCCCCAAAAGAGCCTCAGACTTTAATAAATGCTGGAAAATATGCGTGTATGTCCCTATGTTATGAACTGCTCATGAGCCCTAAATTCTTGATTCTCTACAGTCTCTAGGGCTATCGTCAGATGCTGTGAGTCAGATGCAAAACTGACCCTGAGAATTGTATTGGTTATCACAGATGGACCAAGGGTGGAGAAGTTGCCGTGCTGGACCCTCTTCCAGGAGTCACCTTTTACAGAGGATAACTGCCAGGGAAGCACCATATGGCATTCGGTTCGGGGGGAAATCTGTGGACGCTGAGACTCTCCCCCAACGTGTAGAATTTCCCTCCTTGCAAAGGGGCTCGTGCTTCAATCCCATCGCACTTCCTTACTGTTAATGAGTGGGACGGACGTTGCCTTCCCCTGGAAGGAAAGCCTTGGACAGAAGTGTGGGAACTTTGTCAAAGGACAAGGAACAAAACACTGGCTTCTGTCCCAGCGCTGCCGCAGGCCGTAATGGAGCAAAGCAGGGATCTGGCAGGTTCTGCCTGATGGATAAAAGCACCTGCCCCAACTTTTACAGCCTCTCTGCCAGCAGGGAGGAGAAGGGAGAGAAGCTGATATTTGGTGGGAACACCTAGTAGCTATTCTGGTTTTGTAAAGCTGAGAAGGGCCAGGAAAAACTCCTTGTCCTACATCCAGGTTTGGTCCTGCTTGTGCTGTGGGTGGCAATATCCTTGCCAGTGATGCACAAGGGTGGGAGGTCTTGTGGACAGGCATGGGAAGGAACTCAAGGGCTGCATTTGATCCTGCAGAACTCATTTACGTAAGTTGAGTCAAAGCTGGACCCTGCAGGTATGCCAGAACTCAGGTGGATGCAGCAACCCTGTGGCTTGGGTGACCATAACAGGGTCTGCAGGGAAAAGGGAGTTCACAGGCTGGGAGTTGCTCACTGTCCCTCACTCAGTCCTGCTCCATCACCAGTGCAGGAAGGGGCTTCAGCTGCTGGGCTATTGAGAGGTCATTCTCTGCTGTCCTCTTGGTGATGCCATGCTGAAATGTCTGGGAGATCAGAGGCTCTTTTGGATCTGAACCCTGAAACATTGATGGCTATGCCTAAGGTGGTAGCTGGAGGGGCAAGATAGAGCCCTCTGCACTGAGACCTAGATGGAATCTGTGTCCCTGTCCTGCAGTGCTGGGGCAGAAACACCAAAGAGGCAAAGAAACATGAGCTGCTTCTGCCTGGAGAAGGAGGGTTTGGACCACTGCCCCTGGTCATGTTCAACACCCTCAGGGCTGATTTCCTGATTCTCAGCATGGACAACAGAGGTTGTGGTGAGCCGTAAAAGATGGTTCAGCTGCTTCTGTAATGGCATCTCAGCAGGGCCCAGAGGCAGCTGCACCTACCTGACATAAGAAGCTCAGCAGAGAGCAGTGACAGGTGCTTCCCAGTGCCTGTCACCGTCCTCAGAGGACTGCAAAGGCCAGAGGCCACCATTAGTATGTGGCCTTGCCTGTGAACAGGCTCCCCATCTGCGTGTTTACACAAGGAGGGACATCAGACGGTTGCCATAGGGGGACCTCCACTGATGAGGTCCAGCCGTGATTTGTCTGCTTGATGAGGAACAGGGAAAGACAAGTAGTTCCCAAACGACGGTCATGGCTCCTGTTGGGTGAGTCAGGCATGGGGGAGAAAGTGTGCAAGAGCCAGTTTCCTGCCTGCCTGCTGCATATTTGGGAACTGACTTTTCCAGCCATTGCCTCTCCCTCCATTTCTCTCCTCAGGCCATGGCATTTTTGCTGATGACCTGCTGAGCTGAAAGAAAAATGAAGATGTCTGCAGGGCATGAAGAGCAAGCTGTTCGTCTTGGTGACCCTGAGGTCTCTCCTGGGTGACTGATTTGGAGTACAGTGGTCCTGTCCATCTCCAGTTCTTGCATGACAAGGGGTATGAAGCTTGATGTGCCCTATCCTGGTATAAATGCACCCTGTGAGGGTGAGACAGGATACCTCTCTCTATCCCAGTCTGCCCAGTTCACCACTGCTCTCGCAACAGTGAGGTTTCTGACAAGGATCCTCAGTCAAGGTACCAACAAAACGAGCTGCAGAGACCCTTTGGCCACCCAAAAAGGCAAGTCATATCTCCACTGCCCCTTGCAATCCCACCAGTATTGGGATCTGTTGTAGGGTCCCACTCTGGTCTTTATCTCCCCCCAACCCAGCTCTGGCCAGCAGCCACCTCTTGTTCTTTTTTTGGTTGTTTTTTTTTGTTATTCTTTTCAACGTTTCAGGAGCTAATTGCCAAGAACACAACGTCCAGTGTCATAACCTCACCGCGAAGCTCTCCCCATTCCCAGCAAAGTATTTCCTGCTGGATTTGTTTGTCACTGGGCACACAGGGACACTGGTGCTTGGAGGGGAAAGCTACGCAGGCAGCCAGGGCTTTGGCATCACTTGGGCACTCGTGCCCTGGGGAGGTCAGAGCCGACCGGAGCGGCTCTTGCCCAGATCTAGCTCCAGGGCTGCAAAGCAGGAATCATCAGGATGCTTGGTGTGGCTGCACTGGGATGTGGCTCAAGGGTGGTCGAGAGAGCCCCCAGGCAGCTCTCAGCCCTCTGCTCTTGGCATTTGGGGAGGTGGGAAGCACAGCGTGGCAGAGCTGAGCCGGAAGACCTTAAATGCAAAGTGCACTGTGCCGTGTGAGGGCATTCACAGACACATGGCAAGGAGGTGGTGGGGCCCTTAGGGGAGCAGTCTGGTACCTCCACCTGCTCTGATGAACAGCAAGCACAAACCTGGTAAGGGGCAGCGGGGTGCCTGAGGGCCGTCTGTTCAATGGCCGGGTCCTCTGCTGCAGGACCAACTTAGCCTGGGAGGAAGGATGCCTCCAACTCAGAAAATCTGGTCTTTGGACCCACGCTTCTCAAATAGCTTTAGAGAAAGACATCCCCTCCCTGCAAACATGCTCATCCTCCTCCCTCGTCCCCTTCGTTTGCCCGTGGAACGGCTCAGGACAGGGCTGTCTTTTGTTAGACGTGCACAGAGCTCAGCGATGCTCTGGTCTGGAACAGGGCAGAATAAATCTGGTGGATTATCATAGGAAATGCCACAGTGATGAAAAACTTTATAGGAACAGGAAGAAAAGAAAGGGACTCATTTGGAAGAAAAAAACCACCCCACTGAACAACGACAACAAAAAAACCTGTCTGTGGCTGCCTGGTTACAAGTGATTCCTAAAATTGCTGCCTCTGAAAGAGGCTGGTAATTTTGCTGATTTCCGCCCCCCCCGCCCCCCCCCCCCTCTCTTTGTGTG
>VWZZ01007033.1:69089-88924 GCA_013399095.1 Psophia crepitans | reverse complement strand
TTTTTGCGATTTCCCCCCCCCCCCCCCCGTTATTTTGGAGGGGGTATTTTCCTTTGTGTTCTCAGCTGTTTGGGATTACAGCTCCTGTTCCTGCAGGCAGTCCCTGCTCCCACGGCGAGTGCTGTGCAAGGGGCCTCGTCGGGGACAAAGAGCCACTTTCTGGGTAGGTGCCTCAGTTTCCCAATCATTGAAACAACCCCTCTAAGCCCAAGGTACAGACAGGCCCTGGGAAGATTTCAGGAAAGGAAGGAGAAAACCGTCCCTGGGGGTGTTTAAGGAAAGGTTGGATGTGGTACTTAGGGACATGGTTTAGTGGGGAATAGGTGGTGGGGGGATGGTTGGACTGGATGATCCTTGAGGTCTCCTCCAACCTTAATGATTCTATGATTCTATGATTTAAAGGGGGTTCTTACTGGAAATCCCAATGCCAGAATAATCAATTTTCTCCTGAAGACAAATGGGTGGGCAGCAGAATCCAGCAGGCACTGTTTGCGGCGGTGGTGGGTTTTGCTATAGGATCACAGACTCTTTTGTCTCTCACATGGGGCAGAGGGAACCTGCTGTGGACCTGAGTCAGGTGGAAACACAACACTTCAGAAATCCTGGGGGATATTTCCTCTGCCTGGGGTGAGATCATGGACAGGAACAGACTGTCATTGCTGGTTATCAAGGAGTCCTTGAACATGTTGAGGTGTGGGCAATGGATGGCATGGTGGAGGGAAGACCAAGGCCCTAATCCAGGTTTTGTTTATGGCCTCAAAGCAATTTTTAAAATCAGGAACAGAAGCTCAACCTGCTGCTGCTGAGCCATTCATTTCCCAAACTTCACCTTGCTACTGATGACTTCAGTATTTGTTATGTTAGGAAGAGCTGCAAAGTGCTATTTGACATACCCGTTGCATCCTCTGGTGGGATTTTATTCTCCAAAAGCACTGTTAGGTGTACTAAATAGTGTTAAATGGGCTGGTAAAAGGGGCGTGTGTCTCTGCCTCGGAAAAAGTTCAAACCAAAGCAGTGGGAGTGGCCTGAGGTCCAGCAAACATGACCCACCAGGACAGAGCAGCAGAACTGGGCTTGTTTAGTCTAGAGAAGAGATGACAGAAGGCAGACCTGATAACAGGTCCAGAGATGTTTGTGGCAGCTTCCCTGGGAATGGTACAAGGCGGGTTCATCTTGCGGGGCTGAGTTCATTAATACAAGTCTTTACTAAATGACCAGACCAGTTTGTGGTGTGTAGAGACCTCCTTTGATTAAGAGGAATCCTACTGCTTGTGTCTTCCAGACTCTGTAATACAGAGTTTGAGCCACAGCAGCAGTCCGGGCAGCTGGTGCTGGAACCAGCACCCCCATGGTGCTGGGACTGCTGGTTAATCCCATGGTTGTAACACAACCTTAATGGTACCTTCTTTTGGGCAAATTCTGCTGGCTTCTTTAAAGCAAAAATCCAGCCTGCCGTGGTTGCTAAACTGGGCTATGCTTCTTTGGGTGTCTTTCCATTTTCCAAGAAAAATAAACCGCAGGCTCTGTATTTTTAGATATGCCATCTGATCACAGCTAGTCATATATCAGTCCCAATACTGTGAGTCAAGATGCTGAGCTCCACTGCTGAACTCCCTTGGGCCAGAACTAGCGGTCTGAGCCATCCTGAGTGTATTAATAAAACAGCGCATTTAAAATAATCATGTAGTTTCCTAGGTAAGCTGCTCATGAGGAATCATACCGTCAGGATTTATTACTGTTAGCGACTTAGTAGCTCTGATTCTCTGGGTGAACTTAATACTGCTGTGAGTAGGAGACCAACAGCCCTGGTATGAGACAGACCTAATCTAGGCAGGGGCCAGAGGCAGCATGACTCCCCTTCTGTTCCCTCTCCTGCTAGTGCCTTTGATTCCTGACGTCTGCCCCTTGCTATTTCGGTCCTGGGTATCCTTTGAGGTGGAACGTTCAGAGTGAACTTTATGGTGGCGGGCTTCAACAGTGGGATGTGACGGGAGGTGACAACCAGCTCTCTTTGTAATGCTGACCTGAATCTGTGTGGCTGAGACGGGTGGGAAGTGCCTATGCACTACTCCCAACATTGCCAAAGCCTTTTGAGGGTGGTGGCAGAAGGGACAGCTTGGGGACAACGTGTTTCCCTAGGCTGTACCTTCTGCAGCCCTGCTCCATGCAACCCTGCTCCATGACTCAGTCCTGGAGCCCTTTGGAAAGTATCTGCTCAACCTGCCTTGCACAACTGCAGAAATGTGGAGTTACTGGCGTATTATAAATCTCTGTCTTGCTCCAGCCTTCACAAGTCTGTGTCCCTACAACCAGCGCAGCCTGGAGACAATTCTCTGTGTGTTTAATGGCAGCAGCAGGAAGCCTTGAGCCTGGTATATGAAAAATGGGCTGCCTTGTTCCTGAAAGTTTATTTGCTGAGCTACTTCATCACTCTAATGACAATCAATTTATCCACATAACTGGTAGCTGGAGACAGCATAACGTGGCTTGGAAGCCTGGATTTTTCTCAGAGATGTATTCCTTGGCATATTCAACCAGGGCAGAAGGAGCCAGCCTGGCTGCTGGGGGACTGTGACTCTGTGAGTGCCAAGCAGGTGAAACCCAGGGTGACAACCCCACTTTCTCTCTCCATCCTGCCAGAAGAGGACCCACGGAGAAGATGAAATTGCACCTGGCTAAGTGTCCTGCTAATGCACTGGCCTCCTCGCCGAGACGGCCGCTGGCAAGTCAGGCCATGCCGGTTATAAGGGAAGGCGTGCTCTGCGCGTTCAGTTTGCGCTGCCCATCAGCTGGCTCCTGGAGAGCGGGCAGACCAGGAAGATGGTGCTCATACACCCCAAGGAGCGGAGGGTCTGGTTGCACAGTACTGCCTCTGTGCAGTGGAGGTCTGTGCCCACCACTCTGCCGTAAGCTGTCCACCAGCAATCTCCTGTGCTCCGCACCTGAGTGCTAGAAATGCCTTTTTCATGTCATACAAGAAGTTGGTCACTGTGCTGATCTTGCCTTGGTGACCTCTCCTGCTGTGCCCAGGTACGCGCTCTACTATGTCCTTCTGGGTACCCACTTCACTACGTACTTCTGGGTTCATCACTCTGAGAGGACCCTGGTGGCCTGCTGTGGCCTCTGTGTGGGTCCATGTGGTGAGAGCTCAGTGCCATTTCACCTTGCTAATGCCTACCCGTGGTGAACGAGCTACTCTTTGCAGCGAACAGAACTTTGGATAACCTCCACAGCACCCCCAGCCTCATCCATGAGCCAAAGCCTACCGTGATAGCTTCACTATGGGGAAGCTCCCTAAAAGAGACCCAAATCCATCTCTCCAGCTGTCCCATGGAGAGGACTGACAACCTCACCGCATGCAAGGATGGGGAGCTGTCTACTGGACCATGACACCAGGAGCCATACCCCATGTTTGTCAGCCTTAGGGGCATTTCCCAGAGCCCCATCTTTTTGGCAGGTGTTTGTAGAGAAGGTGGCTGGAGCCATGAAGAAGAGGGGAAATTTGACAGTAAACCTTTTTGCACCAACGTGGAAGATGTCATCCTTTCTGCTGTGTGATAATGGCTGTAGTGGTGCTTTTCAGGTGGTGATGGATGAGATGCACATCTTTTATGGATAATGCATAAGCAGTAATAAACAATTCAGTTCCTCTGTGTCTACACGCTAATGGTGTATCGATCCCAGTAAATATCACGCTGAGATTGAACAGCAGCATCCCTGGTTAGTGTCATCCTGACGGGTGACATCATTTCTTTGGGTGTCACAGTCAGCTCAGCCTAGTCCCATCTGACCTACACAGCTTTACTGATCCACTCTGCTGTAGCTGTGGGCTTCACTTCTCTATTCCCCTGATTCACCCTTCACCTAAGCACAACCACTTCTGTCTCTGCACTTCCCCACGCTGAGCTGGACTCTGCCGTGCATCTCTAGGACTTACTGGATGGGAAGTGTTTCTCTGCTAAACCGTCAATGGCATTTGCTCAGCGATCCTTAATCAGTCGGTATGAGCGGGAGCAAAAATCCACAGCTAAACGCTACAAATTAAAATGCAAGTGTGAAAACTGGAGGAGAGGTAAAAGAGCAGGGAAGGGTGGCAGGATCCTTACAATATTTACAGACGGGCTTGCTAGGAAGCAGGAGACGTTTCTCAGAAGGGGCTGGAGATTTTACCTTAGATGTCACAGGAGTTTTTCTAGCGTGCACATTTAGGTGACGTATTGTCTCACCTAAACCTAGCAACTGGGCACTGATAGAAACCTGCTACAACAGTCCGTGGTGTAAAGGCAAGTCCAAACAATGTGCGCTTTGTGTGTTTGTTAGAGCGTTAATCCCATGGGGGATTTCTGGCTCTGGCTTTAAAAAGGGCTCAGGGATTTGGATGTCTCTGTTTTTAGCTGTCGGAACTCACATCTCCTTAAAGGGTGAGGTTTCCCTGGATGTGCTGAGCACCTGCCTGCTAAACATCCCTGCTTACGTCTCTCCAGCCTGGTAAAAGTGCGGACAGCCAAAATCTCACAGCCCTTCTGACAAGCTGGAGCGTAGGGTTCGGTGTTCCCTCCCAAAAGGGGATGTAGGGGCAGGACGGTCTGCGCCCCTGTGGGAACCACGTCATCCGCAGGGCGTGATGCATGTAAGGGGGAGCAGCGCTGCGGCAGTGTTGTACGTGCGTGTGGTGGGATTTATTGCTCCGTTCCGCAGCCTCCCCCGTTCTGCTTGCTCTGCCTCGGGGAGAACGTGCTGTGAGAGATGTTTCGTGTACAATTTCTTCCTTGGCCTTTGCCTCCTCCTTCAAAACGAGGGAAGGAAGACATGTAGGGTGGTTTTGACACCTTTACGCTCTGCAAGGAGGGAACAAATGGCTCCCTGTCTGTGTTTTATCTCAACACACTGGGGGGATGGGGAAGGAGGCTCCATGAGAGTGAAGCGAAATGTGCTGAAATCGATTGATTAATAAAGTAGCTGCTCAGCTGTATCGCTGAGTTACCACGTGTCCTTGTAAGAAAGGAGGGGGGGAAGAGGGGGATTTTCTTTCTAATTGTGGGTCGGCAGAGATTTCTGTGCACGCAGGAGATTATAGAAAAGTTTCTTAGTAAAGGGGTTTCCACGAAAGTCAGGTTTCTGCCCTCACTTGCGACGGTAGATGCGACAACATGGAGGTGGTGGGCATTTCTGCCTCTTTTTTTTTCCGTGGCTGCCCAGCTTTCCTCCGCTCAGGGAGGGATTTACAGAGTGAGCTGGGGTGCAGCATTGCATCTAATCATGGGCAACAAAGGTGTTTGCCCCGGGGGTTTTCAATTGGGACTGTCACGTGCACGTAATGGGCATTAAACCTGTGTGCCCACTCGCTTTTATTTCTGAATGTTGGAGCTGTAGTTTTTCTGAACAAGCTGCTGTTTCGGGAAAAGGGCTGGGTTTATGCTGAAGAAGAGAAATTGGCCCTGGCATGTGAGAAATGTTAGAAGAAAAGGTGCCTCATGTTACCGAAACGAGTCTGGAGAGCCGCGCTGCCATCCATCACGCTCCGCCACGGAGTATAGTTTGTCTAAACCATGGGAGATGCTCTCTATATGATGTACTGCGGCCAGACATGACTCAGCTGGCAGCGACTGGCTGATGGAGCTAGCGGGGCCATTCATCCCTCTCACCCACCCCAGCTCTCGCCCGGCCGCTTCCCCCATGCACACAGCACCCAAAGTAAGGACATTTCCATACCGTTTCCCCAGGGAAAGTTTTCCACTTCCTCACCCTTTATTATAAAGTTCATTTTGAGCCCTCTCAGAGCACTTTTTCACGACCTGAGTCTAAAAGCCTTGTGTCTAGCTCTGCATTGCTATACAGGCACACGCGGGATGCGTTGTGTGTATATGTAGCGGTACCTGACAGGGGTAATCAGTATGTGGAGGTATACCAGAAATACTCAAGTTTTGCTGCAAAATCCCTCAGACAGCTCTGCTGTCTTTTGGTGTATAAGCATTTGCGTGTCCTCACATGCACATCACTGCCTGCGATAACGGACCAGCACAAAGGCACTTCGGCATCCAAATGGATCAGTCCAGTATCTAGAAACACCCACATTTCCCTCGGTAAGATTCTCCTCCTTTGCACCAGCCCTAAACTTCCCAACCCTCCTCTACCCCTACAGCACCCGGTGTAGGAGACCTTCCTCTCCTGGCTGTTCCCTGCGCGGAGCCAAATCGCATCCAAACCCACGTGCTGCTGTCCCAACCCGGCTTAGGAGGACTCCCATCCCTGTCCGCACGCCTCCAGTCTCTCAGCCCAGCCGGGACCAGCGCCCGCTGCCTTCCGCAGCTGCTGAAGCTCCCCCCCTCTCCCCCCTTGCTGCCTGCCCTCCTCTCCCAGCCCCAAGCGTGCCGCAGCCGGTACTTACACAGCCTGAATGAGAAAGCTCAGCTGCTGATCCCTGAGCTCACTCCCAGATTCCTTGACCGAGTGACCGTGCGTTCGCTCCCCAGCCCTCAGTCCGGCGCAGTGATGATACAGGAACCAGACCTCTTCGGTTTACTTTTACATTGACGTCAGTGTCTTTTCTAGCCTCCACGGCTCGTTTTGGTAAAAGGATGTCCTCAGCGTGGAGGGGAGGGGTCGGAAAGGGAGAGGAGTGAGCTGGAGATGAGTTTTTGTGATGTGGGCGGCCAGTGGTGGAAGATTTTAGGGGCTAATGCTGAAAGAAGGGATGCTTATGGAGACCACCTTGACCCTGGGTTTAGATCATCACCTGGACGTGGCTACGTTGAAGACCTGACTCTCACATCTGCACAGAGAGCTGCTTTTCCACCTGCACCAGCACCCCGACAGGGAGCACAAGCCCTGCCTTCCCCCACCTTTGGGAGCTGTTTGTACCCGGGTGCTGGTTCAAGGGAGAGAGCGTGCTGAGGGACCGATGGAGGTCTAATGTCCCTACACAATGCTACATGGACACAGCTGCCCCGTTGTGCTGACTCTGTGCCCAGGCCAGGGCCACTGTCTGTCTCCAGGAGAACAGGGAGATGACAATTTGAGTTGCTTTCACCATCTCAAAGGATGGCGTTACAGATATGGGCTCCGTGGACCATGCAGTTGTAGATGGGTGTGCACTTGAATATGCCTGTCTGTGCACGTGGCTCAGCCTTTTACAGGCTGACAGCTTGCAGCATCTAGCAGTCAGACTCAGGGACCTGAATAACTCACTTCTCCCTAGACCCCTGTAAGGTTGGACGGTACTTGTCTCCTGTGGAGATCCTGCTTTGTCAGGTCAAAGCTCAGATTTTATCCTGGGAATATCGCTGCGTGGTGTGCACATCCGTCCCCCAGCCCTGCGCACCCGCCGTGCAGCGGACGTGTGCAGGGACACGCTTTCGGGCTGATCCTTGTGAGGGATCTGGAAAACACCCTCAAAAAGTGGAACCTGTGAATACGATCATTAACACTGAATTATTCACAGCAGATTAATCACACCTATGTTTAGGGCTTCTTTCTGGCTGGGAGCAAAGCCAGATTTCTTTGCACGGACAGACAACTTCCAGGAATTCCAACGTAAGGCTTTCATGCCTTAAATGCTGGAAGTTTTGTATTAGGTTTGTGCGTAGTCATTCACTTGGGTAGTGTGATGCAAATGCTCGAGCACTCCAAAGTCAGAGCCGCGGGTAAGAGCAGATATGGAGTTTGCTCCAGTGCTGTTGCACAACCACAATTAAATCTGTGCTTTATCTTAGTCATGAATCACCTTTCTATGATGCGTTTGTCCAGCTCAATATAACTGATCTGTCATCCTTCTCTGGAGATATTCAAAACCTGCCTGGACACGATCCTGTGCAACCTGCTCCAGGTGATCCTGCTCTAGCAGGGGGGTTGGACTAGGTGATCTCTAGAGGTCCCTTCCAACCTCTACTGTTCTGTGATTCTGTCAATCCATTATTACACCATCTGCATGACACCTTGATGCAAACCATTCATTGCAAATTCTTAGGAGCAGACATTGAGATGAATCTGTATGAATCCAGGCACCAGCAATCATAAACAGCCCCAACTACCTGACGATTTCGATGACAGATTAGACATTAGGAAGAAATTCTTCCCTGTGAGGGTGGTGAGGCACAGGAACAGGGTGCCCAGAGTTGTGGATGCCCCATCCCTGGAAGTGTTCAAGGCCAGGTTGGATGGGGCTTTGGGCAACCTGGTCTAGTGGAGGGTGTCCCTGCCCATGGCAGGGGCTTGGAACTAGATGGGCTTTGAGGTCCCTTCCAACCCAAACCAGTCTGTGATTCTATGATGACTCTATGATGTAACTGGGTTGGTTGACCCTTGGAAACTGTAGTAATAAAACCTTGAAGGGAGCAGGGATTATTAACAAAGAAACATTCTCTGATACCACCAGAACAACTGAGCTGTACTTCTTTATTTGAAAACCAGTAGTGAGATGATAGGTTTTGACCCCACTGTACCATCACTACAGAGAAGAAAAGGCACAGGAAGGGAAAGTTCTTAGGTTGTTCAGCGTGTCCATGGCAGAGCCAAGTAACAAGTCCAGTTTCTTGGCCATTGGATCACATTCTCTGTCATAAATAATGCTAAAGTCTCAAAGATCCCCAGTGTCCTTGTCAGAACCAATACATTGTTCATGGCTGAAGAAAGACAGACTCTTATAAAAACCAGAAAAAGAGGTCCTCGTAAATCACCATGTCTATACTTAGAAAAGTGTTAAACCTTCTAAGCTCCATTTCAGAGCACATAAAGTTTTTTTTCTTTTTCTTTTTCCGAGTTGAAAAATCCACCCAAAGGTCAGTCAGAAACAGGAATAAAACTGTCTTTGAAAGCCCAAGCTGCTGTAATAGCATTTTTGGCAGTGAACGATAAACTTGAACAGTTGAGGTTTACATGGCCGATGAAATGACTATGTATTTGTCTATACATTAAATGACCCAGCAGTGGCTCTTTTTCATTTCTTCTCCCAACCTATCGGACTATTTATAGATTTTTTTTTGCTATAAATAAACCTCCTGAACAGAAGAAGGCGGACCAACTAGTTCTGACCATCACAGCAGAACTGTGCCCATAAACCATCATTCCTGGGCAGAAGTCCCATTTTAGTGATAACCTCTCAGGTAGCAGGAATATTAACTCTTTGTTTACCTGGTAGGGATTTTTGCAGTCTTTCGCAGCTTTTGGAGGGTGTGAAGGGTTGTTCGGGGAGATCTTACGATCATGAAGTTGTTGGATTGAAAGGGAATTGTGACATATTCTGGCTAAGGGCTCTCAGAGGTGGCTTGGTAATGAGGTCTACTAGCTACTACACAGATGACACGTAGCTGAAGGGATTTAAAAGCCATTTATTCAGAGCTCTCAGTTTGAATAGAAAGCCTAGGCAGTCCTTAACGAGTGGATGGTGATAATACCCAAGGATGGCAGAGATTTGGGAAAGTCCCTTCTCTGTCATGTGTCTCATGTCATAGGTAGGAAGCTCTTGCTGGAGACACGCGTTTCAGTCCTTGCTCTGTTAACTCTGGAGGAGTATGTTCAGATTTATTTTTTTTTAATATCTTAATGTTCATTAGAGTGAGGACTGCCATGGCATCTATTCCATGACCTTGGCTGTGTAGCTGCATAATAATGTGCCCTGTCTGTACCAGAAGTCCTAGTGGAAACTGAATGATCTTCTTCAGAGGTGAATACAAGGCCCTCATCCCTGGATATTTTAACTTGGTAATTGAGGGTCAGGTGATGTGGGTTTGAACCCCTCTATGTACAGGAAAGACTTTTACTGGGAGATTTGCAGTGAGAAAAAGAACTCCTTCCCTGTTTTGTGGGAGTCTTCAATCTATTGGATAAAACAATCTGAGTAAGGCAGCCTTCATCCTTTGGTTGCTCTTATGTAGGGATGGTTCTGCTGAGGTGTCTCCTGGGCTGAACTGCCACTGATCTCAGCAAGGCTCAGAGGTGAAATGGGTCTGGTGGGCAGACCAGATCTGAAAACACAGGTACTTCTAGGCTTGAGCAGGTATCTTTAGGCTCCCAGTGAAAAAGACTGGCAAAAAAATCCCCTGGATACACTGGGAACTTCAGGCTCCAGCGTAGCTGGTGGAGTAAAGGTTTAAGACCACAGTTTTAGACATCTGTGTTTGAGGTGGGCGTAGGCTCTCAAACCCTCCTTGGGGATGGGGTCCCACAGGTCCACTGCTGGGTGGCTGCAGCCTGTGGAATGTTTTCTTCTTCAAAGCTGAATGGCAGCTCTCCAGGCCCTGCAGGGTAGACTTGGCTGCTCCTTGCCCTTAGGATGTCCTAGTGCGTATTCAGCTGCTTATGGCTCCAAAGAAGATGCTCCTTTTCCCAGCTTCCCCCTGCTCCCAGGACAGGGACCCCAGGCAGTGTCAGGCACATAAGGCTTCAAGCTCCTGGGGAGCCTTTTTAGGTACTTAGATGAGCTGATGCACTGGCTTGCCAAGTCCACAGTGCGTGGAGGAGCACAGAGCAGCTGGAACGGTAGATTTTAGCTTGGCGCATATCTGTGGAGCTTTCTAGGTCAGGAAAAAATATTCCCAGCAGTTCCCAGTGCTGGGAGCAAACATGGTGCTTGGGGGCTGCAGGAGCGTGGCTTTGATTACATGAACATGCAAGGTATCCTGGGGAGAGTGAGGGCAGGGTGGGATCTCTGCTCCAACAGCTGCTTCCAAACCACCTCTTCAGGCAGGTAAATCATCAGCACCCCAGAAACAGCAGAGGACTCTCCAAAAGTGAACATGCAGAGGTGGAGTCCACCAAGGGTTCAGCACTTCATGCTGCCAAAAAAGTCCCTCTCACGCAGCACTGGAGGACACACCACTCTCACACGCCTTGTGAGCATGGTAGGAGCTCTTCGCTACAGTAGCATCTGCAGAAGACATCCCTTTCTCAGCCAGCCCCCTGTGTCCTTCTGCAGAGCCAGTCTGGGCGGTGAGAAGGGACAACATCAGAGCCAGCTGTGGTACACAGGACCGTGTGGCTGGTCCACCTGGCAGCAGGCCTGCAGTTAGTGCTGCCTGACACCATGAGTTCTGCACGTAGGCTCATGGCTCAGGTCTGCATGGCTTGGCATAGAGGAGGAAGCAGAGAAGAAAAGCTTGGGGCTGGACTCAAGTTGTCTGGTCCCATTTGAGATGCTGAAGCATAGCCTCTGAGCTCACAGGTCTCCAGTAGGACCTGTGTCTTGTCTCCCAGCCCTGTGAGGAGTGTAGGTTTTACTAAAGCATCTCAGACATCACTAGACATCACTAGACATCCGATGGGTGACAGAGCACTGGGACAGGCTGCCCAGAGAGGTTGTGGAGTCTCCTTCTCTGGAGACATTCAAAACTCGACTGGACACGTTCCTGAGTGATGTGCTCTAGGTGGCCCTGCCTTGGAAGGGGGGTTGGACTAGATGATCTTTCAAGGTCCCTTCCAACCTCTGTGATTCTGTGATTCTGTGACCCTGTCATGGCACAGACAGCTGGATTCGGTCTGATGTGAAGACTCCTAAGTGCTGGTGTTTTCCTGTCCTCTGGGTGTCCAAATTCCTGCTCCAGTCGCTGGATATCTAGTCTGTGATTCTACGATTCAGTCTCTTTTACCTTCATTTAAGCCCTCGAGCAATGCCTTATCTGTGCGATCAGTGTGGGGGGGGTGTTGGCAGGAGGGAAGGCAAGAGAAACTGCTAGAGATCCTTTAGCTGCAACGCTGCCGCAAACATCAGCCCCGCAGGGAATACTCCACAGCAAAATTTACAGGCATAAGGGACTAAAGCAGACAATGAACAGATTTGTCCACAAAGACCTTTCAACACTGTCCATGCAGCTGTCCAGGCTAAATACCAGCTGGGTTCTCACAACGTTCCCGTGGTGCCTAAACCACGCAGGGCCTCATGTCTGTGTTCTCAAATGTGTTTTTTCCTCTTGCCTTGCAAAAGCAGATTTTTGTGAATGAGAGCTGGTCAATCAGTAAGGGAAACAATGGCCCATAAAGACGTAATGGTTCATTTGGGGCCATGCCAGGGGTTATTATTTCTCCCAGCGCACTTTCGCCTGAGCTGAAGGTTGCATCCAGAGGCTGCCTTGTCCCTGCTTTGCTGCTCACACATCTCGTGAAAGGGGCTTTAGGGTGAGGATGGTGGGAACTCAGGCTAAGCTCTTATTGCTAATATAATTGCTTCTAATTGCTTTTATGAAGAGCTTTTCCTTTCCCTCTTTTCCTATTTTGCAGAAATTTAGGTATCAGACCAGACCCAGGGAAATGCGAAACCATATCCGAGGAGTTTACTTTCAGAAAGTGATAGGAATAGCATAGAATCATAGAATAATAGAATGGTTTGGGTTGGAAAGGACCTCAAAGATCATCTAGTTCCAACCCCCCTGCCATGGGCAGGGACACCCTCCACTAGACCAGGCTGCCCAAAGCCCCATCCAACCTGGCCTTGAACACTGCCAGGGATGGGGCATCCACAGCTTCTCTGGGCAACCTGTTCCAGGGCCTCACCACCCTCACAGGGGAGAATTTCTTCCTAATACCTAATTTAAATCCCCTCTCTTTTAGTTTAAACCCATTCCCCTTGTCCTGTCACTCCATGTCCTTGCAACCAGCCCCTCTCCAGCTTTCCTGTAGGCCCCCTTTAGGTACTGGAATATTGCTATAAGGTCACCCCAGAGCCAGGCTGAACATCCCCAACTCCCTCAGCCTGTCTTTGTAGGAGAAGTGCTCCAGCCCTCTGACCAACTTTGTGCCCCTCCTCTGGGGGTATATTTTTTCCCCTTTCTCAGTGACCAAGTGAAGAAACAGATTGCACCCAACTTGCATCTTTACCCTTCCTCTCCTTAAAGCAATAAGCCTGTGGTCTGAGCAAATCGCCATGGGTCTTTAATATACATCTACAAAAGCAGATATAGATTATATATAGATATAGATGTAATAGATATATATCTATTATAGCTGTGTTAACATACAAGACTGCAACGCCACCACCTAAACAGCATACATGGTGGAGCAGCCTGGTCTTATGTGCTGTCTGGTTGTGTAATGGAACGTCTCCTGCTTTCTGTTTCGTAGGAATACACGTTCCCTCCCTTCTAGGCTTGCCACAGTAAACAGAGCCCTGAGCAATCACCCTTTTAACACCAATAAAATCTGTTATTTCAAATGTTTTAAAGCAGTCTGTTTTGGAGCTATTTCTGGGAGCTCTGTCCTGTGTAAAATTCCATGCCCATTTCAAATACCCTTACTACATTTCTTCCATCGTCTTGCTCTTCCATTCTGGCTAAAATTAAGATGAAAAGTAAAAATAAAAACCCAACAACAATGTCTTGTACTGCTCAAAGTGTCTCAGACAAACTGGCAAAACACAGCAATTTTAATGTTCAGTGGCCCGGCCTTCAGAGCCCTTAAGACTTAACTTCCCATTAGTTAACAGGACAACTCATATAGGTCCTAGTTCAGTTGGTCAGAGAAGGACAGACGTAACCAACTGCCTGATTTGCAAATGCCAGATCATCTGGTAGTTGGGAATTTTCTATGGTTTAACCTTTGACGAAGGAGGTCAGGTTCTGGAGGGAACCACCTGCTCCTGTCCTTGCACTGTAACGGGATGGGTGCCCTGCAGCGTAGCAGCAGCGCCAGCACGTGCTGGGCTGGGGTGCAGAGCAGGTCCCAGCCTTGGCAAGAGTTACCATGAGATGTGTATGATGTTCGATGCGAAGCTGGCCATTTGTGCACTTGCACCTTAACTACTCGGAGTGAGTTTGGCAGGTAAAATGCATTTCATATGTGGGTATGTAATCAGCGCTGACCAACTCTGGCAACACATGAACTTTAACATTAGAGGGATTCATTCATCCCAGAGCAGAAAAGTTGGGGAAGAAGCAGCTATTCCCTTTAATTTACAGCTCCACTGACTCAAGCCCTGCCCTGCTCTCATTATGTCCTTGCTGTCCCTTGGCCAGTTTGCCCTACAGGTGTAGTGAACTCAAAGATGTGTGGCTGGAATGAGCTGTTTGGAAAGAAAATAACACTGTTGTTTTATGTAAAGTTGTACAGCCAGTGGAGAAATGGCCAGGCCTTTACTGGGCCCAAGTCAGCCTGCTGGTGTTAGGTAGACGCCTGGGCAATCTCACCTTGTTGATGAATGACAATGTAAACAATTTGTACATTAATGATGCAATCAAAGGAATTAATCTTTTGTAGCTAGTTCTACCCCTATTGAAATCGGTGTGAGTTCTGCCTTTGGGTCCTTCAACTTCTAGGCAGGACCATCAAGGGCAATTACGGTAGGCAATGTGTCAGGCACTGTGATGTAAATACAGGAGCTGTCACAGGACTTTATGTGTCTTTACGTAAGATGTAGTAGCTTTTCCTTGGCTTCTCCAGAATAGTCTTTTTGGGTAAAAGACTTTGCCAAAACAATTTGTTAAAAAAAAACCAAATAAAACCTGAGCTGGAGACCAAATGATTTCCATTCATCTTCTGCATAAGGATCAGGTGGCTCATGGCCCAGTGCTGCTCCTTCCATGAGCAGGGGATATACATATCTACAGAGTAGCCTTTAGCCTTGTCTACACCCAGATCAGAGGGTGTCAGCAATCTGCCTTGGAAATAGGAAGGTCATGGTGGGTGAAGCAGGACTCGTCCTTGCTGCAACAGCATGGACTTAAGGACTCAATCCTTCGAGCCATTACCCTTCTGAGCTCAGAAAATACATCTTCTCTGATGTGCACTTGGCCTCTAACATCACCACCTGCACCGTCGTACCAGCCTGTTGGAGGGGCTGTGCCGTGTAAGCTTGGCCAGTGTGTGCTAAAGAGAAACTGCCAAACTTCCTCCATCTGCTTACGTAACTGGTGGTACCCATCAAACTGCCCTCAGCCTCCAGCCCGCCAAGAAGATATATTAGCACAAAAGGAAGCAGAAAAATGTTTAAGGAGTATCTAGTTCATTGATACATTTTATGGCTTCTTAATTTGCACTCTGTAAAGCCTTTCTGTGTGCTTGAGCAACGAGGCCAAGGTCTTTTCTTTGGGACTTTATTAGAAACAGGCACATTTCGTTCCTGGAAATAATTACAGGCCTGTTATTGATTCGTTCCTATTGATGGCTTTGGGAGCTTTTGGCAAAGGACAGTGGATGTGAAAACGGGGGGGGGGAAGAAGTGGATCTCAGCAACATATTGTTTTGCTTCCATGCACCAACGGCTGCGTGGGCCACAGATTAACGGGAAAGTGATGTTGTTAATTATCTTTGGCTGCCAGCACAGCTCTAAGGCAAAGCCATATCAAGCGTTGACGAACAAATGTGGGTTGTGCAGCCACTCTGCTGTTACCAGAAGTGGCCTCCAGTTCTGAGGTCTTCCAAGGTTACTTCTGACCACTTTGAATAGGACACGATGATGCAACCATGCCCTCCCACTTGTATATTTGCCATGACCTGCTTTTTATGTCTTTTCTGATCTGATCAGGACTCTTTGGACATCCCACTATTGCGAAAGTCTGTATTTACAGGTGATGTTCTGATCTGCTTTGTTCTTAGTTTCAGTTCATTACTCAGTCAGGAGGACTCCTAAATCTCCTTCCAAGATATTCTTGGTCTTAAAGGTGCTAGAACTACATCTGTGTTCCCTGCCTATGATAGTTTAGTAAATGCATCTGGCAAGCGAACCAGGCTGGAAAGATCAAATGCCAGATGCACAAAATCTGAGCAGCTGCTGGATTGCTGGTGGTGTTCAACATCTTTATTGATGACCTGGATGAGGTGATAGAGTGCATGCCCAGTAAGTTTGCAGATGCCACCAAACTGGAAGGCAGTGTCAGTCTGCTTGAGGGTAGGAAGGCTCTCCAGAGAGATCTGGACAGGTTGGATGGATGGGCTGAGGCCAACTGTATGAGGTTTAACAAGGCCAAGTGCCGGGTCCTGCACTTTGGTCGCGACAACCCCGGGCAGCACTACAGGCTTGGGGCAGAGTGGCTGGAAAGCTGCCTGGCAGAGAAGGACCTGGGGGTTCTGGTTGACAGCTGGCTGAACATGAGCCAGCAATGTGCCCAGGTGACCAAGAAAGCCAATGGCATCCTGGCCTGTATCAGGAATGGCGTGGCCAGCAGGAGTAGGGAAGTGATTGTCCCCCTGCACTCGGCTCTGGTGAGGCTGCACCTCGAGTACTGTGTCCAGTTTTGGGCCCCTCAATACAAGAAGGACATTGAGCTGCTGGAGCGTGTCCAGAGAAGGGCAACAAAACTGGTGAAGGGACTGGAAAACAAGTCTTATGAGGAGCGACTGAGGGAACTGGGGCTGTTTAGCCTGGAGAAGAGGAGGCTGAGGGGAGACCTGATCACTCTCTACAACTCCCTGAAAGGAGGTTGTAGTGAGGAGGGTGTCGGTCTCTTCTCCCAAGTAACAAGCGACAGGACAAGAGGGAATGGCCTCAAGTTGCATGAGGGGAGGTTTAGCATGGATATTGGGAAAAACTTCTTCATGGAAAGAGTAGTGAGGTGTTGGAACAGACTGCCCAGAGAGGTGGTTGAATCGTCATCCCTGGAGACGTTCAAAAAGCGTGTAGATGTGGCACTCCAGGACATGATCTAGTAGGCATGGTGGTGTTAGGTTGATGGCTGGACTTGATGATCTTGTAGGTCCTTTCCAACCTTAGTGTTTCTATGATTCTATGGTTGAGCAGGGACAAAAGACAGGAGGGATTGAGCCTTCCCTGCAGTCCCTGCGAGGGGAGATGTGGGCTCAGTCGAAGAGGATACTGTCTGGCGGGATAACCATGTGTGCATCCTGGTGGTGTCACCTTAGTCCTTTCCAGCTACCCTTGCTGCTCTTCCCCTCTCCCTCCTCTAAGGTCCCTACAGTTATTTACCAGTCCTGACATTAGCAGAAGACACAATAACATGGCTGAAGGAGATCCTACCCATCTGAGAGTGTGCACATGAAGAACCTGCTTATTCCAAAGGAGGGTGGAAGGAAGCAGTGATTACCTGTGACTTGACACTTATCCTCTGCTGACTTTGGTGGTTCAGCAGACATAAGGAGCTCTCACCCAGATTTCTCCAGAGCCTAGAAACCAGCATGATCTTGGGGCTGTCTATGGAAAGGAGAGCGTGACATTCGCTGCTCTAGGCTCTGCTTGGACTGGGCATGCTCTTTCTTTGACTAGGTTTTGTGCTCTGGCCAACCCATTTACTGCAGAGTGCTGCTGCAAGGCCAGCATACCAAGTGCTTGACTTATCACTTGATTTGCTTTTTACCGGGTCCTCATCGAGTAGAGTTGGGCTGCTTGGCTAGCCTGAGGTCATCTCCTGAGGCAGTCAGATACTGCAGAGAAGTCCAAACCCCTTCATTTCACATGTGGAAAATGGATTTCTGTGGAGCGCAAGCAACTAGCCGGTCTTGAATCACACATCTCTGCCTTCCACAAATCAAGTCCTCGAGGCCAAGTGTGGTGTGTGTTGCCTTTTCCCTCCATCCATCAATCCTGCTCTGGCCTGAAGCAAGATGACTGATAACCTTTTCCAAAGTACTAAAGGGAACAATCTGAATCGCTTGAGGATGAGTCAGGTTTGGATGGCTTCCCCACAGGCAGGCTTGGCAGCTGGCCTAGCACCCTTGCAAAAGGATTAACCAGCTCCATGCGATCATAGCTAGTGGGGGAAGATCTCTTCTCAGAGTGGCTTGTATTTCCAAACTGGAGCCAGCCATGTTTTGCGCAGCTGAAGGTATTTGGAGGAGGCACATCAGGTGCCAAGTGCAATGTCCCTGGCAGTTTCATTTGTGGATGAGGATCTGTGTGCTTGAGGATGAGGCTGAGGTGGAGGGGGCCATGACAATGTCTTGCAGGAACTTTGGTAAGCTGTTTTCTGATTTCTCTCCTCATCACCTGACTGTGCATTTTCCACCACTGAGGGCTGTGACTTCTGGCCCTCTCCTCTGAGGTCAGTGACAATTTTGCTATGGACATGAAGGAAAAGAAGACCTGCCCGTTTCTGGACTCTGAACAAACAGCTGTAGCAAGCTGAACTTGCAAATCAGATGAAGATGCTGGGTTTGGGTGTATGAGAAGCTGGTCAGACATGGTCAGGCACCAGTTGCCTAAACAAGGGCATTTAGTGATATTTGAGATGCCCTTGGGAATATTGCTTAATCAATTGGTTCAGAAGGTGATGTAGCTCCTGGGTTCCCAGATGGACCTCTAAGACATCCTGGCATGAAAACTTTTGTATGGACAATGATTGGAGCCTTCAGAGGCTGTGGGGTGGGGGGCAGTGGCATGAGTAGAGGGAGACAGTGGTTGTGACGTGGAAAATAGATTTTGGTCCTGTTTGCAAAGACTGAACTAATGCACAGACTCATCCTCTGAGACTAGGTGTCCTGATGTCTCAGCATGTCCCTCCTGGTCACTCCTTGTAGCTCTGTCAGGGAATCTAGGGCAAGATACTCTAGTTTTCCATGGGTAGGGTGTCTACTTGGGGAATGCTAGAAGCATCTTTTCAGTATGTAATATCCTCCAGCTTAACACCTCTCCTGACTGGAAGACAAGTCCTAGATGCTCACATCATGGATCAGTGCTTGCTCATTGGACTCCTTTTTTCTTGCTTAAACTCATCCATGTTCAAAGGGATTGAATCTTTGGGTTTAAAGATGAACTTTCCAGGACCTGTGTCAAGTAGGTCCTGTAGAAAACTCAAGCTACAAACCTGCTCTTCCCCATTCAACCCTTGCTGTTTAATTTCCCTGGTCTGTATACTCGTGAAACCTTTGGACACGTGGGTGAGGATTTGTCTCACCAACTCCAGGGTGGCATTCACCTTTGGATGGAGACCCAGACATATGGGAGTCTCCATGTCCATGTATCCATGTGTGCTAGCTGTTTGAACTCCCATTATATCCCGTGGACAGCTAGTAAACAGATACCGGCCAGAAAGATCTTGATTCAGCTGCAAATGTGCAGGCTCCTAGTGCTGTGTGTGGTGCCCTCCAGCATCTCACTTGGCCTCCAGCTGCTCACAGGGCATGGTCTTTCCAAAGCCCTGCTGCACGTTGTCCAAAACTTTAGAATCATAGAATCATAGAATGGTTTGAGTTGGAAGGGACCTCAAAGATCATCTACTTCCAACCCCCCTGCCATGGGCAGGGACACCCTCCACTAGACCAGGTTGTCCAAAGCCCCATCCTACCTGGCCTTGAATACTGCTGGGGATGTGGCCTTTCCACCCCTCTAAAACATTCCCATCCCTAAGAAGCAGGAAAAAAACCAAAACAGGTCTCTCCAACTTTCCTCTAAGAAGCAAAGGAACAGCACAGCTTGATCCACTTGTCCCCTCCTTTCCCCAGCTCATCCAAGGGAACGCCATGGCCTGTCCTTCTGCGGTGCTCCGTCACACCAGTTTCTCCGAAGGCAGCACAACCGCAGGGCAGAGGCGAGGCACATTCCTGATAGGACCAAGATAGCTTTTTCCCATAGCTCCCAGGCAGTGGGAACGGGGCACTTTTTCAAAGGACTGCTGTGCCTAAAGTTAAAATAACAGGAGGAACAGAGTGGGAGATCCCAGCTGGATTATAGTACTTGGGGCTCGATTCCTTCAAATTAAAAGAGAAAAGAGAAGATGACAAAAGGATGCACTTGGGGAGCTTCCAAAATACTTCTGTGACCACTTTGATATCTCTTTGGTCTCACAGCGTCACGGGAATAGTTTTGCCTGACTCCGGATTGTACGTACCATCTGAGATGCAGCTTTATTTTTATTAACAGGGATTACCCAGGCCTGTGGTTTTGTTGTTGTTTCCAAAAGATTTCGCCTGCTGTTGGGGTAGACGAGTCCCTCTTCCTACACGCTCCCCGCGCCCCTCTT
>VWZZ01007033.1:48919-69067 GCA_013399095.1 Psophia crepitans | reverse complement strand
CCCGCCCCTTGCCCTCATGGAAGAACAATATTGATATAAGGTCTAAAGCACTTAAAATCAGATGGGCTGGGTGTTGTTTTACAGCCTCGAAGCCCCAAGCTGTCTTTGTCCCTCTGATTTTTCCACAAGTTTACAAGCCATGGAAAATTTTGTCTGTTTTCAGCTTGTAAATCTCCGTTGGCTACAGAATTGCCTCTCATGAGAAAATAAATAGACGGGTACTCTGGGGTCACTATAGTGTTGTAGGTGACAATCTCTGAAGCTTTCACAATGGAGCCCGTGCTGCCTGTAAGGGCAAAGAAAGGGGAGAATTGTTCCTTATTATTTTAAAGTTCTATCTTGAAAAACGGGACCTTGTGCCAGGACAGTTTATTTTGGTTAAAGCCAAGTCATACTGCAATTCCCCCAAGGCAAGATGGAACTTGAGGACATGGAGCAGGAGAGACACACGCTTGGGTAGAGACTGAGTGATTAATCAACGCTGAGTGATCATCGATGCTCAGGAACATCAGCAACAAGGTTGGATCAGGAGGAAAATGTTATCTTCTTTGTGCGTGTCCAGACAGCTGTCAGCAATGAGGAACACCGGGGACTTAAATCACAGCTGAACTCACCTTGTCCAACACCTCGATGACTGTGGTGCTCGGTCTTGGTGCTGTTTTGGCTTCACCTGTTCCACCACGGCTGCAGCTGAGAGGATGCATAGGCTCTGCCTACACCAATAAATTGTACAGGAGCATATCAGGGACCTGAATACAATCTATACAGTTAACTTGGATGGACCTCAAGGCAGGGAATGGGGGAGCAAAGACCTTCCCACTGTAAGAGAAGATCAGGTGTGTGCCTGGCAAGGTCATGGAACAGATCCTCCTAGAAGCTATGCTAAGGTGCATGGAGGACAAGGAGGTGATTTGAGACAGCCAGCATGGCTTCACCAAGGGCAAGTCTTGCCTGAACAACCTAGTGGCCTTATATGATGGAATGACTACATGAGTGGACAAGGGAAGAGCTACAGATCTTGTCTATCTGGATTTCTGCATGGCCTTTGTCACAGGGCCCCACAACATCCCTCTCTCTAAATCGGAGAGTTATGGACTCAATAGGTGGACTCTTTGGTGGATGAGAAACTGGTTCGATGGTCACATCCAGAGGGTAGTGGTCAACGGCTCAATGTTCAGATGGAGATCAGTGACAAGTGGTGCTCTTCAGGGGTCTGTATTGGGACCAGTACTGTTTAATAACTTCATCAGTTAGGACAGTCCTACAGACAGTAGGACTGAGTGCACCCTTGGCAAGTTTGCAGACAGCACCAAGCTGAGTGGTGTGGTTGGCATGTCGGAGGGAAAGGATGCCATCCAGAGGGACCTGGACAAGCTTTAGAAGTGGGCCCATGTGAATCTCATGAGGTTCAACAAGGCCAAGTGCAAGGTCCTGCATGTGGGACAGGGCAACTCCTAGTGTCAATAAAAGCTGGAGGATGGAAGGATTGAGAGCAGCCCTGTGGAGAAGGACTTGGGGATGTTTGTTTGATGAGAAGCTCAATGTGCGCCGACAACGTTCACCAAAAAAAAGAAAGAACCAATTTTATCCTGACTTTATCAAAACAATTGTGGCCAGCAGGTAGAGGGAGAGGATTCTGCCCCTCTACTCCTCTCTTGTGAGATCCCACCTGGAGTACTGCATCCAGCTCTGGGGTCCCCAGGACAGGAAAGACATGGAGCTGCTGGAGCTGGTCCAGAGGAGGCCACAGAAATGGTCAGAGGGCTGGAGCATCTCTGCTACGAGGACAGGCTGAGGGAGTTGGGCTTGCTCAGCCTTCAGAAGAGAAGGCTCCAGGGAGACCTTATACCAGCCTTCCAGTATTTATAGGGGGCCTATAGGGAAGATGGGGACAAACATTTTAGCATGGCCTGTTGTGACAGGACAAGAGGTAACGGTGCAAAAGTAAAAGAGGGGGGATTCAGACTAGATATAAGGAAAATGTATTTTATGATGATGGTGGAGAAACACTGGAACACATTGCCCAGAGAGGTAGTAGATCCCTAGAAAACACTCAAGATCAGGTTGGACAGGGCTCTGATCAACCTGCGTAGCTGAAGATGCTCCTGCTCATTGCAGGGGGGTTGGACTAGATGACCTCTACACGTCTTGAAACACCAAGAAGGCACCTTATCACATGCACACCTTGGGGAACTTAACCTGTGGCAAAACAAGGGTGTTTGTTGCATCCTGGGACATACACAGTCACCTCCGGTCAAACTGCTTCTCCCTGACAGCACCCCCAGGGAAACAGTGAAGGCTGTGGTTGTAGATTTTTCCTTTCCCTCATCCTTTTGTTACTGGAGAAAGGCCTGTCAGAACTGGGAGCTGGCAGAAGCAACAAACTGTCCCTGACCAGCGACTGGGCTATTTTGCACAGCCTTTGTTGTCATCTGATTAAAATGAAAGGAGCGGGGGCAGTTTCAAGCTGCTGTCTGCTACCTAACCTGGGGTGGCTTGGTGTCTTCTTCATGACCTACCGTCCTGTTGACTTGTGCAATTTTTAGCACCCACAGAATACCGTGGCAAGGAATTCCATGGTTTGACCACACATTACATGAAGAAGTGCCTTGAGTTTGCTTTGTGTCTTCCTTGTGTTGGTTTGATTAAGGGCCTTCATTTTGCATTGAAAGAGACCGTGAAAAATCAGCCTCTGTACCCTTTCTGTGTCTTTCATGGTTTTATAAACCTCTGTCAATGCTCCTACTGCTCATCTTTTTTTTTTCCAGTCTGAAAAATCCTGGCACACAATTCATTCCGAACTTTCAGCTTGCTGAAACTTGAGATGATGTTTTCACGGTGGTTCCAAACCAAGATCTTGTTCCAGCTCATCATTTTAATCTGCATTTTGAAACCCCACTTAAACTGTTTCCGATCCTTCCCATATGGAACGAGCCGCACAGCTTGATACTTCGAACAACTCAATTTTCCCTACCAAGAGATGTGATCATTTATAAAGAAACGGAAGTAATCTGAAATAAATGTCAATGGGAATATGAGGCTGTTAAATGTGATCAGCAAAAGCAACAATTGCCCAAGTCCCATAAGAATATGTGTCATCTCCTCCTCGTTCACCTGCCAGGGACGTGGGAAATGAGTGGCAGTGCAGGAAGGCAGCACAGACTGTCAGATTTGAAATCACACCCGGGGCTTCGGAGCCAAATCTCTGAAACTGCAAACTCCAGCCATGTATGAGAGATCTGCAAACGGGAATCACCCTGGCTAAACCTCCCCGTTCCTTCCAGGAATGTGACTGTGCAACCAGGACTCTGAGGACTTCTGCAGTATCTTCCATCCCTTTGAAGTTCCCTGGCGATTTGGACAAGCTGGCTTTGCATGGAGAGGGAGGAAATCTTATTCTACCGGGAAGTGGCTGGGTTGAACACAGCTCAAAGCTGCCCTGAGATGCGGGAGTGGAGAACACTGGAGATAGCAAAACAGAAAGGGATGAACAAGAAATTGTAAAAAAACTTAGCTCATCTGGATCAAGAACCAACAGGGTCTCTTTTTCAATCTTACTCAGACTCATAGAATTACAGAATCAGAGAATCACAGAATCAGAGAATCACAGAATATCCCGAGTTGGGATATGGTCCCATAAGGACCATCGAGTCCCACTCCTGGCCCCACACAGGCCCAGCCCCATCACAGCAGATGACTGAGAGCGTTGGCCAGATGCTGCTTGAACTCAGCCCAGCTCAGGGCGGTGACCACTGCCCTGGGGAGCCTGTTCCTGGGCCCCACCACTCTTTGGGTGAAGAACCTTTTCCTGATCTCCACCCTAACCCTCCCCTGGTGCAGCTCCATGCTGTTCGCTCGGGTTCTATCGCTGGGCACCAGAGGGAGGAGATCAGCGCCTGCCCCTTCGCTCCCCCTCGTGAGGATGCCGTCGGCTGCGATGAGGTCACCCCTCAACCTTCTCTTCTCTTTGCAATGGTTGTGGTGGTCCCCTACCCTGGTGGGACTGTGGCTATGGGTGTTGTGCCTGACATCAGCTGGGATGGAAGAGGGGGGGCAACTGTTCATGATTCCCCATCCTGTTGGGCTTGTGGGCCCACTTGCTGGATGCTCTTCTCCTATCCAATCTGGAAAAGATTGTCTTTTTTCTTCTTCCAGAATTTCTGACCAGCTCATTCCTACATGACACTTGTTTGTCCCTTTGTGTTCCCTTGTTTTATTTTTATATTCAGGAGAATCAGATTTTTGGAGAGAGCTGGAGTGTCTGAAGCTCTGCATCATCTTGTCTCTCCTCCACAGGCTTTTCTGTCCCAGGAGAGTTTTCCTTTCCATGCCTTTCTCACCAGACAGAAGGTTGGGTTTTTTTTGTGGGAATTGCCTTCCTGATACTGCCATTCCCTTTTTGCCAGATCTGCTGTGTTGCAGTTTCCCTGGCTGCAAAAGGAGCTTTTTCAAGCTGGCTGTCACCGTCAGGGCTGACACACTCTTGTCCGGAAACCGCTGGGCAAGAAAGGGCTGCCGAGAAGGTAGATTACACATCAAAATCTTCCCGAACAGGACACAGGCAGTAGAAAGCGTGTGGTTTAATGGCTCTAAGATGTAGCTACTGCACTCCTTTCTGTGTTTTTATTTTATTATTTTATTTTAATTTATTTTGTTACATTTTTGCTCCGTAAAGAAATCCTCAGCTTTTTTTTTTTTTGAATGTGGAGAGCCTCACCTGCTAAAATAAAAACAAAACCTCATTTCCCAACATAAAGTAAAAAATTCTGATTTTGCTGCAACTAGACTACAATAAACGTCTTTGTCTGGATCAAACAGCCACAGGGGATGGCTGGTCCATAGGGGCAGAATGGGAAAAAGGGAGGAAGGTGGGGAAAGGCAAACTTTCTGACTCAAAACCGGGGGGTGATCTGGGAGGCATGTCTCCCTGGACACCCTGCCAGGGTAGGAGCTGGCTGTGAGAAGGATTTTGAAATGAGCAGGGATGGCATTTCTGAAGATGTGTCCCCCTTTGAGGATGTGGGTTTGAGGTGGTTGGAGAATCATCAGGTTTAGTCCATCTTACCCCGTATATGACTCCTAGATCCATTTTATATTTAGCAGAACAAGGAGGCTGTATCTGGTGCTGAGGAGGGACAGGAGGACTGAAGCAGATGGCATTCACCGTAGGAAAGCATCTCCCAGAGAAATAGATGGAAATGAAAAAATGAACCATGAAGCCTAGAGGTAGAAATTAACCATAAAGAAATCGGTGGAATAGATACAAATTTTACTGCACTTCATTTTATAAAAATTAGGGAAGTGCTTGTTGCTTCTGTGGCTTTTATTGTCTGGGTACAAGAGCTTGAATCCCTGGGTGTTAGTGCCCGCGTGTCTGACACGCGTTTGTAAATGGGAGCAGAAAGAGGAGGCTGAGGACACACCATGAGCCTTGTGGATGCCGGTGCACGGTGACAGCCTCTGCATCCGTAAACGGCTGCTGTGAAGGGAAGGACTGCTGGTGGGAAGAGATGGGCTACCCTAAGCTGTGCCCCTGACATGATGGAGCAGGGTGGTGGGGACAAACACAAGCAGCTTGCCTGGGGAGGAGCTGGAGGGGGATAAAAATAGTTTCTGTCGCAAATGCTTTCGTAGAAGTGGTCCCACCTCGGCACAAAGGGATGGACCGGGTGCCTTCTCAAGGGCTGATCTCATCCTATTTTTAGCCTGGTTTCGTAAGGAAATGGGCGCCTGTCCATCCCTCCCTGTGTTCCTCTAAGCTCTAACTTTTCAGTCTCTTGGCCACCTGGAACTAAACGGGTTGGAGACCTCAAAGAGAAAATGTTTACCCAACCGTGAATGCACATGTTGAGAGGGGCTGGTACACCATGGCCCCTTGTCCATGCTGCGGTCAGCAGAGATGTACTGCCTGGCCGATCTGCTCTGCTGCACATGTGCCATCATATGGGGACGTGGGAATGACCAGTGGTTGCTACATGGGAAATGGACACGTACTTGTGGATGTGGATGGCATCTGTGATGACTCAGGTGGTAGGGGATGGCGTGGACACCCAAAGGAACTGTTGTTGCGTGGGGAGCACCGTTGGGCACATTGGATCTGTGACCTGTTGGGCAAGGGGCCAGGGGAACAAACAGGGCTGGTGGCAGAGCATATAGAAAGGTGTTCTTTGGCTTTCCCAGTGCAGGAAATGTGAGGGAATGCAAAGTACCCGTATAAGGAAGGGCAGGAGAGGAGCCATGAATCATGGCAGGGCAGCGAGCTGGAGAAGGACCGCAGGGCACTCTTGATGGAGAGGTTGCACTGGGAGGAGCTGCGGCCACTGTGGAGCAGCACGAGGTGCCTTTGGCCCCCTGCAGTCTTGTGAAGACCATGGAGAGATGGGGACTGAGGGTGTGGGAAGGGCAAAGCCCCTTGCATCCCCTTGGATGGCATCATAGGTCTGCCTGCTCCTGAGGAGAGCTGAAGGAGGGTTGCCAGGCCATGTCCAGCCTCTGTGAGCATGGGTCTGCTCCTTTGTGCATCCTCTCTGGGCTGCTTCCACCGAGGGTGCTTGTGACAAGGTGACTCTGACATGCCTGAGCACCTCACCCCAGCCTGGCCGAGATGAATGACAAGCAGGTTGCAATGCCAAAGAGATAGGTTGTCCAGTGTCCATCCTGGAACATGAGACTGGATTCATAAGCTGGGGGTCCAGGACCGTTCCAGGCAGCATGTTATGGTATGTCCATCACCACAGTGTGGACATGTCCCAGGTCACTGCCGGGCCAGGAGGAAGCTGCCATGTGAGACAACATTAGCAATGGACACAGCCTTTCTTCGTGCCTTTTATTTCCATCCTGTTTTTTACACTTGCACTGTCTTTGAGATCCCATCCTGGCCAGCCCTGACCTCGTGGCCCTGAATCTTTCAGTGGCCCATGTTTACTGTAGGGCCCCCACAACCACCTCTGTAACAAATGACCATTTTTTCTTCTGTGCTGGCCAGAGATTGACTCTCTTCCCAAACCCTCTTCCCTGTTTGATCTCTTTCATCCTATCAAGGCTAAAACCAGACTGTAAACCTTCAAAGTCATTGCCAGACTTTCTCCTGACTTCAGCAGCCTCAGGCTTTTGCATCGTTTCTCAGTAAATTGCCCAAAACAATTTTGGGAGGAACTAGTAAGGAAAAGAATCCTGTAGATGGCCAGTGGTCAGCCGTAAGTCTCTGGATGCTCTTATTCACAATCTGTATTAACTCCAGATGTGCACAGATTGAACAGGATGGTTGAGAAGCATCTACTGGCCTGGTAATGTGAACTAATTTCCCCCAAATTTCCTTTTTTGAATGATTCATTCTTATCTTTCTGGACATAGCTCTGTTTTCACAGAACCTGTGAGATTGCAATTGGAGGTGAGGGGAGGTGTCACAGCTTGATGGAAAGGCATATATTAGCTTTTTTCTTTTTTTTTTTTTTTGGTTCCTGGGTACAGTGACTGGAAAAAACACTCTCACCACTTGGAGGGGAGGAACTCATGAGAGAGCAGTGACTCTTGGCATCCACCATCCAGTGCAAGAGAAGTTGTGCCAGAACCAAGTGATGTGGAAATGTCATGCCAGGGTTGACCATGCCCCACACAGTGCCTAAAAACCCGTTCTGGGTCCAGCTCTGAGCATGAAGCTGTCCCACCAGACCCAGCCCTGTGACCACACAAGGTCTGTGCCACCATCAGCTGTGTGCAGAGCATGTTTTGAGCACCGTGGTTTGCCATGGGAGCAGTGTGGATCCTCTGGACAGGGGCACTGCATGATCGAAGAGTGAGATCCAGAGGGAACCAGCAGTTGCTAGTTCATGTTGGGACACATCTTTGAGGGACATGATGACTGCAGTTTTGGGAGTGCAGACTGTCTTAGGGCTTTGGGTCTTACCTAGTCACGGCTGGGTTTCCTCTTAGCTGGTGTCAGGATCAGTGTGAGGATGGCTGCGCGCTGGCTGCAAACTTACCTTTCCTGCTTGATCAGAAACCCAAATCTTACACTATATTCATGGTTTGTAGTGAAGGGTGTTTCAGAGACTGTCTCACTTGCCATAAGTTGTGTTTGGCTAGAAAAGCCTTTGGTTTTGATTTGAAGTCATCAAGAACTGGCAGATCCACCCCTTTCCCTCCTGACTTGCTTTAGTGGTATATCATTCATATTGTTAAAACATGCACTTACTATTTCTTTGGGATTTGGTTTCCTAAATACGCGTTTGCGCCATGCTGTCACCCATCAAACCTCTCCTGCAGCACACTCCAAAGGTCTGTGCTGACCTCATCTCCCTTTGCCGGTAGACAGCCGAGCACTGGGGCAGAACAGCTGATTTATCCTGATGTAAATCAAAGCACAAACATATCCCAAACCTATTTTTATTTGGCCAACAGAGATTACCGAGTACAGCTGCGATTACGTGAATGCAGTGGGTGACCCTTGTGAAATCTGGGCTGCGAAGAGGCACAGATAATCCCGCGTGATGCTGTTATGACTGTCACGATCGCAGCATGACCCGTGTCCCAGGCAGAAAGCCCGTGCAGGCACCAGGGAGGGGTAGGCGTGCAAAAACACTTGAGCACGGAGAGCTCTGGTGTTCCCCCATGGTTTTGTGTGCTGAATGCAGAGAAGGTCCGAGTCTGGAAACGCAAGCGCTGCCCATGTCACCAGTTGCCTTTGCCTTTTGGACTTGCGTGCCTGCGGCTTGCACCCTCCCCAGGTCCATGTGGCCGAGTCCTGCCCTCCAGCATGCCACACTGCCTTCCTCACCTCCTCCTTACGGGCTGGGGAGCCAGGGTGCACCCTGGCTAAAAGCCAGGAGCGCGGCAACTGCGATTATTGCCGCAGGTAAGCGGGTGCGAGCTGGATTTGCCCCGTGTTAAAGCCTGATCTTTTATTATTCACCACCCTCAGCTAAACTTCTGATCATTTCTTTTCTACATTTTATTTATTGCTCTTTTGGAAACCTGAGGATGCCCACGGATCTGCTGTTGTTTTCCCCCATAGCCCTTGCCACGGAGGGAGACGGCTGCCAAGAAAAATAAACCCACTGATCCCTCAAAGCCTCTAGCTGCGCTGGCTTTCAGCCCTTGCCCTGTCGCAGCGAACATCTACCCCACGGCGGTGCAGGACGTGTAGTTGAGGTAGAAGTCCACAGTTCCCAGCTTTCGAGCGGCTTGTGTGGAGCGCTCCGAAAGCTTACTCTGCACCCACTCTTATCTAAACACGCCTAAGCCCCAGCACGCCGCTTCAGCTGCGCCGGCTTTACACTTCAGGCTGTTTTGAAAGTGAATTTGTAAAAGCCATTAACATTATTTAAACAGTTTAGCCACAGAATTACCCGGTGGTGCAATCCAGCTGCCAGAAACGAGAGGCGAGGCTCCTTCGCGCTGGGGATCAAACGGAACTCGGCCAAAGCACGTGGGCTCCGGAGGATGCCAAAACCAGGGGTGACGGGGGGAGTGAGAGCTCGCCGGCTTTCCGCTTAGCGGGAAATGTCATCGAGTGTGGGTTGTATTTTTTTGTTTTTTTTTTTTTAATGAGCTGGTTTGGGTCCAAATTGAACAAAAACCAGACTTCTTTTTCTCCTGAAGTTTCCGGAGGACTGGAAGGCGTCAGGCTCCTGGGTCTCCTGATGCAGTCAGCTTCCCAGGGAGCCCGTTTCAGCCCGTTTCAGCTGGTGGTTCCAAAGCCCAGGTTAGGGACACGTGGGGAGCTTGAGGTTTGCAGCCAGAGCTTTCAATGCCCTGGATCTCATCGCAGACCTCACCAGCATCACCTCGTCTGAGGCAACATCCACCCTGGCTCCTGGCTTCCTCCATGCTGAAGCAAACTTCTACTACTGTGCAGAAAAGGTTCAGAGGAAACATGCTCAAGAATTTGGGAAAAGACTCTGGAAATTGCTGTTTTTCAGGCTGTTGCAGATAATGAATAGAATAGAACAGAACAGAACAGAATAGAATAGAATCATTAAGGTTGGAAGAGACCTCAAGGATCATCCAGTCCAACCGTCCCCCCACCACCCATTAACCACCAACTAATTCCTCCAAGCTGAACCTGTGTCAAGGCTCATATACAGCAGTAACGTCTGGGCCAGTCTGTGTCACATCAGTTGGGGCTTTCTCTAACCACCATAGCAAGACATGCTCCCTGTCCTGAGGTAACTACCATAAAGATGGACCACGTGTAAAGGAGAAGAGAAACTGAGGCACAGAGTGCTCAGACGACGTCTCCAAGGCTTAAGGTTTCCAGCAAAAGGCAAGCTATGCTCCTGCAGATCCTGATGGTACATGATATTCAGGGCAGACTCTTTCACGCTCTGATAACACAGGTGAAAGCAACTGTCTGAAAACATGCCAAGGTCGAGGCGTCATTCTGAATCAGGATTTTTTCTCTTGCTTGTCTCATTCGCTTGGCTGGTGTCTTAGAACAAGCCCTGAAGCCTGCCTTTGTGCAGAATAAAACATTATCTTAAGCACCAGTGTTCTTCCTTTTGAGTGCATTGCCTTAACTGGCTATTTGAGTGTATTCCCCTGAAACGTTCAGACGTGCAGCTGGGAGAAACAATAGCTATTGTTTTATATTTAGACTGAGCGCTAAAAGCTGAAGCATGCAAAGAGACATAAGCTGCTGCTGGAAGGGCTCAGACCATCAGCTCCCTCTGCTGACCTGCTCTGCAGAGAAGCAATGCTGCCAAATTTTAGGAATCCTCAGGCTGGAAAAGTGAGGACTGAAGGAGCATAGAATCACAGAATCATTAAGGTTGGAAGAGACCTCAAGGATCATCTAGTCCAACCGTCCCCCCACCACCTATTACCCACTAAACCATGTCCCTAAGTACCACATCCAACCTTTCCTTAAACACCCTCAGGGATGGTGACTCCACCGCCTCCCTGGGCAACCCGTTCCAATGCCCGACCACCCTTTTCCAGAAGAAATTTCTCCATATGATAATGTAACTCCAGCAGCAGAGAGGTGGACACCAGGGGATGATTCTTCACAATCCCTGCCAACGTAAGAACCAGAGGACACCAAAAGAAGCTACTAAGGGACGAGTTCAAGAAGTTGTTCGCACTGTGTGTCATAAAATCGTGGAGGGCCTTACTGCAGGAGGTTGTGGATCTGGAAAGTTTATGCGTGCTCAGAAAGAGACTGGAAAAGTCTGGGAGAATAGTTCACTGAAGACTACTAAATGCAGAGATCCCTTTTCTTACCTGGGAAATTCCCAACCCACAGGCTGTTGAATGCTGGGAAGTGTTTTAAGGAAATATCGTTATATATTTGTCCTAAGCCTATGTTCTTTCTTGGGCGTCCACTTTTGGAGGCAGGATGCTGACTCACCCAGCTTGTTCTCCCATTAGTCCCAGGGGATGGTTGAAGTGTCCAGAAGAGGTGGTGTGCACATAGCTTAGTGCACTGGAGCGAGGAATGAAAGCATTTTGGATGGAGTCAAAGAAATTCTTACTTTAGTGGGAAAATGGATGTGGTTAGATTTTGTTACTGGCTCAGGCTCCATGCTGAAGGAACTGGTGGTGTGGAGACATCTACACCAAACTGAGATGTTGCCAGTAGCAGTGGGGATATACTAACCTTGGGTTCAGACATAGTTAGGCAACCTGGCGGCTCAGTTGTTTTTTTTCTCGAATCCTTCTTTTTTGAGCTAGCATAGACATAGGCTGACGTGGCTGACATTCAAGTGTACTCTTCCAGGACCAAGAAACCCATGTCAAACATAATACAAATGGTTACAGGACTCATGCCACAGCCAGGGGTTTGGCTACTTGGACCAGGGACTCGCTCTGAGAAACCTGGTCTACTGGGGACTGATGTGCGTGCGCCTGCAGGGCTGTGATATTATTGGCATTACAGAGATGTGGTGGGATGGTTCCTATGACTGGAGTGTTGGGATGGAAGGATGCAGGCTCTTTAGGAAGGACCAGTGGGCCAGATGAGGAGGGGTTGCCACCCTCTATGTCAGTGACCAGCTGGAGTGCATGGAGCTCCATCTGGGGATGGATGAGGAGCTGACCAAGAGATTAGAGGGCAGGATTAAAAGGATGGCAGGGATGGGGACATTATAGTGGGAGTTTGCAAGAAGCCACTGGACCAGGAAGAGGGAATGTACGAGGCCCTCTAGAGACAGATAGGAACAGCCTCATGTTCACAAGCCCTCGTCCTCATGGGGGACTTCAACCACCCTCATATCTGTTGGAGGGACAACACAGCAGGGCATAAGCAATCCAAGGGGTTCCTGGAGAACAATGTGGAGAGGTGCTATGTTGGATCTTATTCTCTCCAAAAAGGAGGGGCTGGTGGGGAATAGGAAGCTCAAGGGCAGCCTTGGCTGCAGTGACCATGAAATGGAGGAGTTCAAGATCCTCATGGCTGCGAGGAAAGCACACAGAAAGTTCACTGCCATGAACTTTAGGAGAGCAGACTTTGGCCTCTTCAGGGACCTGCTTGATAGAGTACCATGGGACGAAGCTCTGAAGGGAAGAGGAGCCCAAGAAAGTTGGTTAGTATTCAAGGATCACCTCCTCCAAGCTCAGAAGTGATGCATCCTAACAAAGAGAAAGTCAGGCAAAACCACCAGAAGGCCTGCATGGATGAACAAGGAGCTCCTGGACAAACTAAAACACAAAAAGGAAGCCTACGAAGGAAGGCCACAAAGATGATCAGAGGGCTGGAGCACTTCTGCTATGAAGACAGGCTGAGAGCGTTGGGCTTGTTCAGCCTGGAGAAGAGAAGGCTCCAGAGACCTTATAGCAGCCTTCCAGTACCTGAAGGGGCCTGCAAGAAAGGTGGAAAAGGACATTTTACAAGGGCATGTAGTGAAGGGGTAAGGAGTTTTAACTGAAAGAAGGTAGATTTAGATTAGATATTAGGAAGAAATTCTTCCCTGTGAGGGTCTTGAGGCACTGGAACAGGGTGCCCAGAGAAGCTGTGGAGGCCCCATCCCTGGGGGACCATTTTCTGGCTAATTCTTTTCTAAACCACAATGTTAAATGAGCATTATGGAGGTCTTCCCAGTATGGTTTGATATTTTCTGGATGTCTCTGGATTATTGACTTTCTGCAGGCTGGACAGCACCGAGATGGGAGCAGAAGACATTGTTAGGGGAGGGGATATCCAGAGTCTGAACAGATGGTGGCTTTCAATGTGTCCAGACAAGTTTCTTCAGCATGACCAAGAAATTTGGACCATTCCTGAAGATCAGACACTGAGGCAAGCATTCAGGAGAAATGCTGGTCTTGAACCCTTGTGAGCCAAAGGCATGGGTTTCTGCCAGACCCTGCAGAAAAGACTGCAAAGTTGCCTAACACTATTTCCAAAGTTTGTGGAATGATTTAAGCGAACAGAGCATTCAGGTTTCCTGAGGACATACCTGGGTACCTGATTTGTCAATGTCATTGACCCCGCCATGGGATAGCTGTGGATGGGATTCATTTATTGAAACACTCCTCATTTGAAAGGGATCCTGCGTCTTATCTACCAGACTCAGGTGGATGTCTTAGATACCCTTGTGGAACTCAGATGTTTGTAGGAGTCTCCTTTTAGGAAAATGAATCCACTCCAAGCTGTGTATCTACTGTAAGGTGGGCTGGATCAACCTCTAAGTTCCATTTACTTGATCTCCAGTGACTGTGGTGGAAGCTCAGGCACCAAATTTACATGGAAGCACCTAAACTTGGGTGTCCTAATCTGGAGGGAGTCTCAATCCGCACTGCCTCCTAGGTAGGTGAATCAAGAGGATGGTGGTGAGAACATGACATGCATGGAAACTATTTCATGCTATTTTCATTCCTCTCAGACAAATTCAGAAGGAGAGAACATAATTTTTTTTTCATTCAGAATAATGCCCCTATCCTCCACTTGTGGCCCCACGGCCACACCATATAGGTTTATTTTGTACCCTGCACTTCGCAAAGAGAGGGATGGTAAGGGACACCTGGCCTCAAGTACAATTTTCTTGGGGCTCTTCTGTCCCATTGAGGAAAATGGTGGTACTCTTGAGACAACGTGTGTCAGCAATTAGGTGTCTGTAGCCTTTCCAGGGTCTGTTCCAGTTTCCAAAGAGCCCTCTGGGCAGCTGGGCACGAGCTCGCTTTGCCCTCAGAGCAGGCAAGTTAGCTCTTGGTGTAACTGCTCAAGGAAGAATTTGCCATTTTTGTCATGGTTGTCCCAGAATTGCTTTGTTTATCCATGGTGACACAAACCATGAGAATGGCTTAAAGCAAATTGCCCAGCTCTGGAGCAACATTCTTTTCCTTTGAAGAGCACTCAAGAAAGAGGTTAAATTCCCTGGGAGATAAAGCCTTTGCTTGATGGTTTATATTTCTGTTTATAGAAAAGATAGAGATGAATGCCTGAGAATCCAATGGTCTAATACTTCTCTTAATGGTCACAGCTCAGCATGCTGAGAGCTCATGTTGCACCTGCCTCCCTCTTTCATCTTAAAAAGTATTTCTTCCTCTTTTCCCCAAAACGTTTTTAAGACTTTGCCCCCTGGGGGAAAAAAAAAAAGATTAAAAAATTGATGTATCTCCAAGGAAATAGTTGTATCTCCAAATCTATCATGCACTAAAGTACTCTGAAGGATACTCAGGAGAGAAGTTTTGTGACTAGACAAAGTGAGAGACCACTTCTGCCCCACTAGTCTACCTGCCTATGTGATGAGCCAGGCAAATGAAGAATAATTAGCCTTGTGGTGGAAGTATGATCCAGACCCTCCCATACCTTGGAGTATTGCATGGCACTGACATGTCAGCAGACCCACTTGGGTTCGTAAAGCTCCTAGCAAAACAGACTATAATGCATGTCTGCCATGTTTCTCTCCTGCTTAATGTGGAGGCTGCTGAGAAGAACAAGCTTTCTGTGGACTTTCAGAATGCTGCATCAGGTGAGTTGCCCAGAGCTGGAGATTCCAGGATCCTTGCCTGGCAAGCTGCCTTGGAGCCTGGGCTCTGATTGTTTTCCTGGGCAACAAGGGATCCAGAGCAAAGCTGTATTTTGAAACAATACGCAGATGCCACCCTCCCAGGACTATCACGGTGCCAGCAGCATGGTATAACGATGACATACATGGCCTCTGAAATCAGTAGAGAATGAGCAACCATTGAAAGACGATGCCGTGTGGCAATGCTGGGAAGCTCCCAGCCCTGCGCCTGACTTCCCTTATCTGTCTCCTTGGTCTGGCATGATGGATTGGCACAATCCATGTGTCTCCTGAGCACTACCTAACATGGGCAATCCCAGCACGTGGGACCTCCCCTCTGAGCAAAGCAGAGGTCTGGTGCTCAGCGGCTCGTTGATATACGTCCGCCCTGCCATGAACACTGCCCTGACCACCCACACGCAGGCTGACGACTTCTGGTGAGGGAGATGAGGTTAGCTCACACAAAGCCTTTGCAGACAGAAAGCTGACATGCAAGCACTTTTATGGCAATGGTGAATTTGCTGCCCTTCTTCTTTGCCCTTTTTTCCACAAGGCTTTTTTTTTTCTCTGTCGCCACTGAAACCGCTGGGTATTTTGTCCTTGACTGTGATAGGAGCATGATCGTCATTTGAAGAAAAGTAGTGTCTATTCGCGGCTAGAAGTTCAGAAGCATGCATCTACCAGGCACAGAGTAGCCGTAATTCCTTCTACCCTTGCTGACTATTCACTGTTCTCTGCTCTTCTCAGGGCTCAGATAAATGGTTATCTGTTTCTCCCCCTTGGAACCAGTTACTTTGGGAAGAGCAAGGCATTGCATGGACTGAAGACACGACTCACACTATTGCCACATCATTGTGGACAGCAGGTATACGCTTTGGCTTTGGAGGGCTGGGTAGCACTGTATATTCCTTGTAATAGCTTTCCCAGAAGTGTGTTGTAAAGTATGCTGGTGGGACCTTTCTATAGCCAGCTCCTGCGGAGAGGTGCGGAGACCATAGCACTGTCATCTCCGTCACTGGCAATAGGTTCAGTCATCCACAAGCTCAGTGCCTGGCTGATGACCTGCCGGTCTGCCTGCATTCCAGCTCAGTCGGGGGTAAATCCCATGAGAAGGAACATACAGTTGTCTCTTCCTTACATGGAGTCATTCTCCAGTGTGTCCCTAGCCTTTCCCATGAACGTGGTTCTCATTATCACTGATTATTAACCTGATTATTACAGATTATCTCTGTAACAGAAAGGTTGCCCAACTCCCAAAGCCCACTCAGGCTGGGTGGGCCTGGGATCCATTGAGATCATGTGGACATGGGAAGAAAATGCCTTGCTTTTTCACCAGGAAGAACTCAGCACAGGCCTTGGGTGGAGGGATAGGGATGACAAATACAACCACCCTAGGGCATGAAGGACATTATCTTTGTTGCCTTGCCTTCAGATGCATAATATCGTTCTGTCGAAGCTGCACACATATCAATCCATATCAAGAAGGGTACAGAGAGCCAGGAATGTCCCCAGGTCCCCAGGTCTTTAGCGCCTTGTCAAGGCACCAGGTCTCTGATCCTCTTGTTGCTCAGTGGCCTTTCCAGGCAGTCACGGGGTCCATCCATCACCTGATAACCCTGTGGAAAGTGGACAAGACTTGGCAAATGAAAGCCAGTGAATGGACCAGGAGAAAATCACCCATCTGTACACCAAAAGACTCCTTTGTATCTCGTGCTGAGGTGACAAGGAGTGGTTTTCTGGAATTTCAGTCAAAAGTGGCAGGAGGCAACACTCCTGTACCCTAACCCATTCCTATGGAAGAGATGCAGGGAGTCCTGGCCAGGGTTCAAACCTCTGCGTAGGTGGGAAAAAGGCCTGAAAAAGCCTCTAGCCACTTTTGCTGCAGAAATTATAATACGCATGCGTGTTGGTGAATGTAACTTGGAAGCTCTTGTCTTCGTCAGATGCCATCGTTTTTGTTCAGCATGATTTTTCCATAGTTGATACCTTGATGGCATCTGACCCAGTGAGGCATGAAGAAGGCATCCAGGGCTTTAGAGGGTAATCCTGGTGATGGTGTATTCTCGTAGCTGCTAGTCACGGGGCACAGCAGGTTGGCATCAATGCTGCTGCTGATCTTGTTCGCAGTGCCAGCAGGAAGGGAAGATATTTTGCTGGGCTAGACGACCACCTTCTGCCCCCAGAGCTGCATGTGCAAAAAGGCTATTTTCTGTAAATATCGTACAATTTTTAGCATATCTAAAGTCCCAGTTTTCCTGTGTTTGAAAGCTGAGTGCAAATAATTTTCAGATCCTCGGCAACTCACTCTGGAATTAATTGCTAAATTCCATTAGATTGACTGAAATGTCTGCCCAATGGCATTTTTTGGGGGCTAAAACTATTATATGAAAAATGGGAACTTCTTGTGTCGAACTCCCAGTTTGACAGAAAATGGCTGATTTCATACAAATAAGTGGTTTCCCACTGACATCTTTGAACAGCTCTCAAATGTTGTCAAATGCTTTCCCAGATTGGAAAGCACCTATGTAAAAAACTGAAATGAAGGCTGAGAATGTAAGTCGGTTAAATAACACATGCCAGGAATTTAGCCTCCTTTTCTGTTTTTAATTTGTCCCCGAGGGAATGAAAGTTTCCTTGATTGTACGCATTATTGGATATTATTTTTCATCTAGTTGTAGTAAATATTTCTCAGCTAGTGACAGTTTCATGTCTGGTTAACTTTTTGTAGGGTACACAGATTACACAGTAATGTTTTTGATCTTGGTTGAGATTAATGACATGTAGGATAAGGGCTGTGCAATAAAAATTAACCCTCCTGAAATATTTTCGAGTGTTCACTCAACGTGTGCTCTTTACACCAGTTTTCCTGCCAGAAAAGTCATCTGTTGGCATACTCACTATAAACTCAGCGAGAGGGTAGACATGTGAGAGGCAGATTCATTTTTTCCTTCGCACAAATATTTGCAAAATGAGGGTGTGGGACTGGAGGGTTTTTTTGACATCTTTGCCCATCGCTCTAGCATTGCCACCCTAGATTGAACCAAGTCAGCCCACATTTCTGAGTCAGACAGCTGGGAAAAACAGGGAAGTGAAAGCAATCCATATGCTGCTGGAAAAAATCACATCGTTAAATGCCAAGAGGGTCTGACTGAAAGGACTGAGAAAGAGGCAAATGCCAGTAATTGGCCCCGACACAAACTTATTTATAGTAAGCCTTAGTAGGGTGAAGTCTAGTCCGCTGGGTTCACCTCTCAGGATCAGGCCCTGGGTCTCCTGGGATTTCATTTCTCAGAGAACGACTGCGATGGCAGATGGGAAAGACTTGTTAGGTCATCCTGTCCACATGCCCCGGCAGGAGCAGAGCAGGATTGTCTCTTTGCTTCGTTCTCAAGTGCCTCATCTAGATTTAAACAGCCCCAGCAATAAGACTGCTATTGCAAGAAAATTCCACTGCCTACATGTACTTTTGCAAATCTCCTTTTTTTTTTTTAAAGCTCTTGAAGTCCGTTCGTTAATTTTGCCTAAACTGCATCACAAAAGAGAAAAGTGAAAGTATCAGATGTGACCTTGGGCAGCTCAATCTATCTGATGACTTATAAATAGCATGAGAGCACTTATCGTAAAATGGTTTTTGTGTGAACTTGCTACAGGGCAGAGTTAATATTTCTGGCTATCCTCACAGTGTTTCTTTACATTAATATACTTGGACTTCTTTAATTTTAAATGTAAAGTGAATTTCCAGTGTTTCTAATGCTTTATTTTGGCACTTACACACCGTGTCTTGCTTACCTGAAAATTGCTAATGTGCTTTCAACCTTGATTTTATCTGGGTATAAGTTATTTTTAATCTGTGGCTTTATCTCCTGTTTCCAGGCTATCTCTGACATGAACTACTTTTATTAGATACGTGGTTATATTATGCGTGCTTGGTCTTTGCTTGGGTAGGAGAGGTTGCACAGATGTCTATGTAAAATCAAGGATAGGCGTATGTAAGGCCTACTGTAGCAACAGGAATTATTAATTTTTTTTTTTCTTTTTCCCCCCTAAAGTACAAGGGTCATGGGAAAATCCTAATTCAGCAAACACAAAATTCTTCATTTGAAAAAACTTGGGTTTAATGTGATTTTACTGAGTGAGTCCAAGGTTAGGCTTCAGTGGAACCTGGCCAGGATTATGGGCCAGGAACTCTTGGACCTGCCAGTTTTTGAGCCCTGGGTGAGTTCATCTAGTGATGAACCCCAGGAGCAGGGGAACACGGGTGCCGCCTGCGGCAACGCAGTGCAATCGGTATCAATTTCTCTTTTGCTGCTGCTGGCTGTGGAACTGACAAAATGCCAGCTCTGTCGGGTGTTGTGCACCACGTTTGGAAGGCTTCCAGTTTCTAGGAAACTAAAAATTATACATATACTTATGTGAATCCAATTTGGACAGGAATCTTTTTTTCCTGTCAACTTGGAAACTCTGCTTTCCTGCCAATTACAGTCAGAATTGTGTTATTTTGTCTTTGATACCTGAGTCTAATTAATGCAAATGAAAAAAAACCAAAACACTTGTGCTACTTTAGTAACTTTGCTTAGTTTGTAATATAAATGAAAGTTGTATCCCTGGAGATGAGCTGCTGCATTATCCAGGTGTTTATGAGCTGCTGTACCACATTCCCTTCCATGCTTGTGAAAAAGCCCTGAGAAATTCTTTTTCAGTGTCATTTTTGAAAGAAAATTTTTAGCCTCTAAATCAAGTCTTTCTTTCCCTGCAAGGAACTGAATTTATAACAAATTCAGCCCTCACTTACCATAACCCATATTATCTGACAGATATTCATAGATTTAAAAGAGAACCTTCCATCTTCATAAGAAGGAATTTTTATCAGGAATAGCTAACATCTGAAAAGACGCAGCTACAATACGCATGGGATGGTCCATTCAGATACTAACAAGAGAAAGAGCTTCAATGGTGGGCTCAGATTCAATGCCTGACTGCTGGATGCCTGCAGTGAAGTGAAATGAATTTTGCTCTCTCTCTTTGCACAGCAGTGGGCTCTGGGTGGTTTTTTACAGTTGGCTTTTCTTCTATCAGAAAACGGCAATCTACTGCAAGAGAAAATTTTTGTAGAAATCTATGCCTCCAGGACCAGGGCAGGCACAGACATCTCAGCATGGATAATGGGGTACTGCTCTCCTCTTTAGAATAGAATAGAATAGAATAG
>VWZZ01007033.1:0-48003 GCA_013399095.1 Psophia crepitans | reverse complement strand
GGCCATCCAGCCACTCTGGGGAAGCCAGGCTGGCTTTGGGACTGATGCTCCATGTGTGGTGGTGTTCTGGTGGATATTGCCTCCTGAGCTGCTCTTCTCTGGAAAAGTGTGCTGGATATACACAGTGCAACACAGCTGAAACCTTGGGAAGTGTTGCTCAGGTGAATCCCCACTAACCCTTGTGAGCTGCCATGCGAAGGACAGTCAATCCTGCCTTGGAAAGGAAAGAGAAAGAGGTAAAACAGCAGCTCACATCTGTGGGTTGTGGAGAAGAAAAGTCCCCAGTTGTGCTTGTTCTTCTCTGGCTGAGAACCAGTCAAAGAAGGTCTATTGTGGAAAGGTTAAAGAAACATCTTTTGGGGACTTGTGCTGGTTTTGGCTGGGATAGAGTTAATTTACTCTATAGTATCTAGTAAGGGGCTGTGTTTTGGTTTTGTGCTGAAAACAGTGTTGATAACCCAGGGATGTTTTTGTTCCTGCTGAGCAGTGCTTACACAAAGCCAAGGCCTTTTCTGCTCCTCACCCCACCCCACCAGCGCGTAGGCGGGGTGTGCATGGGGAGTGGGGAATGAATTCCTTGCTTTGCTTTACTTGCGCACGTGGCTCTTGCTTTACCTGTTAAACTGTCTAACTCAACCCATGAGTTTTCTCATTTTTACTCTTCTAATTCTGTCCCCCATCTCACTGACGGGGGGTGAATGAGTGACTGTGTGGTACTTGAGTTGCTGGCTGTGGCTAAACCACGATTGGAATATGAACAGGAAGAGGAGCAGAAGAAAGGCGCAGGCTGGGAGGTGGTGTCTTGGAGCTGCTAACACCAGGACCAGTCTTTTGGTCTGGGTTACGGGTAGAAAGACAGAAGAACAGCTTTGAGGAAGGGGGTCAAGCAGGGAGGTGGAGCTTTCTTGGAGACAGAGGCCAGCAGAGACCAGATCCGCTGGTTCACAGCAGGTGGGAACTGCTGTGAATGATGAGTTACAGTAATTTTATTTTTTTTTTGCAAGTAAACATGAACACTAGCAAAGTCCCTGGCTGTAACACTGACTTCTGGTCCCATCAGGAATTCTTCTACAAAGGTCTACAATTTCAGCAATGCTCAGGCTAGACAGGCAGCAGCTGCAATGCCAGCTCATCGACACTTGCCACCAATGTCTACCACAGTAAATTGGTCAGTGTCAGCGAATTTTCTACTACCTTGAGCTCAATGGGAATGTTCTAGGCACATTTGTACTGCTAAACACTCCTTACATTCAAAGCAAGGTGGCGGTACACAAGTTGCCTGGTGGAAAAAGCCCAGCGCTAACTCCTGATTTTTGTGCTAGGGGATCATTTAGGAGAGTACTAGCTGCTCCCAGTCAAAGTCATGCCAAGTGCTGTGCCAACAGAAGCAGGATCAACTCTACCTGGCTGAATTCTTGTGGGGTTTGTGAAGATCTGAGTCCCTTTCTAGTTATTCAGTGGTGGTAGAAAACCAGCATCAGTTGCTCTTGAGTGTGTAATTAGAGATTATTCTGATTTCTTTAGTACAAATCTCACAAGGTGCAGCAAGGACTGACTGAGCCAAAAAGAATTATCTGCCTTTTCTGATTCTGGAGGTTTTCCATTCCTAATGAAAACCTGCTGGCATGGGGCTGTGAGGGAAGACTCTCCTGCCCTGGGTCTGTGAACTTCTCCAGGGAATGGGTGAGTTTTCCTCTGGATTTAACTTCATGACATGATGCCTTTTATGTCAGTCACTGGGGATTGCTTGGGAGAAGGGCTGGTGAGTCCCAGGTTGGGCGGGAGCAGAATGGAGCAGAGCTCTTATGGGAAGAGGGTCTCACTGGACTTTAGAAAGAAATTCTTGACAGTGAGGGTGCTGAGGTCCTTGCACAGGTTGCCCAGAGAAGCTGTAGAGGCCCCATCCCTGGCAGTGTTCAAGGCCAGGTTGGATGGGGCTTTGGGCACCCTAGTCTAGTGGAGGCTGTCCCTGCCCATGGCAGGGGGTTGGAACTAGATGGGCTTTGAGGTCCCTTCCAACCCCAACCATTCTATGATTCTGTGCTTCACTGGGGAATTACAGCAGCATCTATTTGCTCTCAGCTCAGGCTGGGGTGGACAATGAGAGTCTCTCTAATGAACATCCAGTCACTCTCTGACCAGAACAAGAGGACTTCAAAGAAGAGTGGAATGCCATTTCAATTAAATATTAAGTTACAGTGTGCCATGCTCTTCACTCCAGCATATTATTATTAGCAACTGATTCTCCTGACAGGTAGCCTTGATATTCAGTGCAATTCTCCCCTTGTTCTCTGCAGGTTTTCCTAAGCACAGAGACCAGCTCAGGAAAGCTGGCCCTTCTTGCTATTTTTATCCAGGAGCAGCTGACAGTAAAAGTGACAAAAGAATTGATGGGGGAAGTGGTCCAGAGCATGAAAAATCCGGCCGTGAAAGCCAGAGTGTTTGCAATAAAACATCTATACATAAAGGGAGAGGAGGGAGGGAGAAGCAGGGCTGGACACAAAGCAGAGCAACGAGCTGTGAAAAGTGATGCTTGGACCAGACGAAGGAAGGGTAAATCCAGCTGTCAGTGCAACAATATCCCTTGGCACCTCAGTGCCATTCCCCTCAGCGGAGCTCACACCCACGCCGGTGGCTAACATGGGACTGTGGTTGGACCCAGAGGGATGATAAGGTGACCTAGGGTGAAGAGATGTGCCTGGAGCTTCCCAGCGTCGTGGGCAGAGCTGGCAAAACCCTCTGCTGCTGGCTGTGACTGCTGCAAAAGGCCTTTCCTCTTGGGTGGTGAAGAACAGGGGTTGCTACAGGGATTTGGGTTTGGGAAGATGGTCTGAGCTGCAGTGTGACCCACGGGCTATGAGAGTAGGGTAGCAAACTGCATCGCAGGGTCAGTAAAATCAGGTTAGGAAGAAAAGGCTAAGTTAGTTAAATGCAGGAAACAAGTGTACTGCTAAACTGCCCCCAGATTTTGAGGACCGCTCTGAGCCCTTTGCTGGGCACAAAGCTCAGGAGAAACAACACTTTTTTTCCAGTTCTGTTTGGGAACAGGGAAGAGACCAAGACCTGGCAGCAGAAGTAGAAAGAGAAGATACCAGCCCAGAGGAAGGTCAAGCACTTTTTTGTATACATTCAAGAACAAATTGAATGGCATTGGAGAGTAGTGGGAAACCTCCTGGTGAGGTTTCTTTTGGTGCAAGGAAGGAAATTGATGCTGAAAACAAAATTGAGTGCCAGGACACCTGAGATTTCTCCCTAGACTTGACCCAGTGCCTTATTCTTCTGTCTCAGAGATGTATGAGAGCTCCAAAGCATGCCTAGGAAAGGAGGTGCTCTCACAGGGCATAGTGGTACTGTCTTGAGGCATCAAAATGGAAGTGAAAGCTTCCATAACCACACAGCAATGGACATCAGAGCTGGCACTGGGGACGAAGGACAGTGATTCCTCATGTCAGGCACTGGGTTTTCAGGGGTTCAAGTACTTGTACCCCTGGCCTGTGCTAGATCAGAGATGCATCCACCCAGCGGGGACAAGGGAGAGAAGACTAATGAACAACAGCAAGACCCTGGGATGTCTCCAGACGTAAAAAGCTTGAAGAATTTAAAGCAAGGAAGGAAATGATTTCTTTTTTCCTTTGGCAGCCCCTTCTGAACTGCAGGATGTTTAACTCCAAGATCTGTCTCTGTTACACTCAAGCTTACGGAGCAGCCTTGGCCGGCTGCTGGCGATGACAGTGTGTGAGCGACGGGAGTGTTTATGGTGTCTGTGGTGTTGCTGTCTGCATTAGGGATCTACAGGTTGGTGCATGTGGCTGGGTGGGGTGGGATTCACTAGCCTGGAGGCAGAAGGAAAGCTGAAATGCAGGACGGTGTAGACCACACTCTTGAGGCTGCTACTACATTTACGACTATGCTTCATATTGTGGTGCTTTGGGCATCCTCCTGCAGGTATTACGCTGTAGTGTGGATGGGCCTTCTCTGGCTCAGCCTTTCCCGTGTACCTGGAGTGATGCTCAGCATCACCTCTGAGCAGACAGGACACCCAGAAGACCTTCCTACATGTCTGCTTCCAGGACAAAATGAGTATGATGAGTGCTGGGCATGGACCAGGCTTTGGTCCACGTCTGGGCCTGGCCACCCCTGTGAGGCAGAGACACAGCCATGCTCCCGGCATCTCTTTTGGGTGAGGTGTTCCACACCAAGAGCCCCACTGACTCACTCTGGCACAGCCGCTGGCTCAGGAGTGGACACGGCCATTGTAGGACTCACATTTCGTCAATCATGGAAAGAAGCGGGAATGTAATATTTTAATTCACAGATTCACAGACTGGTGGGGGTTGGAAGGGACCTCCAGAGATCATCTAGCCCAATCCCTCCTGCTAGAGCAGGATCACCTACAGCAGGCTGCACAGGATTGCATCCAGGTGGGTTTTGAATCTCTCCAGAGGAGACTCCACAACCTCTCTGGGAAACCTGTTCCAGTGCTCCACCAGCCTCAGCATAAAGAACTTCTTCCTCGTATTCATATGGAACTTCCTGCGTTCCAGTTTGTGTCCATTGCCCCTTGTCATGTCGCTGGGCATCGCTGAGAAGAGCCTGCCCCCTTCCTGTGTTTCACATCTTCTGGTGCACTGTTCATCACAGGTCTCAGGTCAGAAATTTGAAGAAATTTCTTCTTGGACAGAGTGGTCGGGCATTGGAACAGGTTGCCCAGGGAGGTGGTGGAGTCACCGTCCCTGGGGGTGTTTAAGGAAAGGTTGGATGTGGTACTTAGGGACATGGTTTAGTGGGTAATAGGTGGTGGGGGTATGGTTGGACTAGATGATCCTGGAGGGCTTTTCCAACCTTAATGATTCTAGGATTCTAATGCGCTCTCTCCTCAGCTTTGTCAAAGCATCCTCAGTCTCACCTAGGCCACAGCACCCGTGACAGATGCTGGCAAAAAAAATGTGGAACCCAGAGATACATCAGATAAGGAGAGAACATATTATCCAGAACCAGAGATTGTAATCTGCTGTTTGAGGACCTTTCTGGGCCTCTGTTCAATGAGAGATGCATAGAGGAAAGAGAGATGCATGGGGAAAGCATGGATGAGTCACTCTCTGCATGAAAGCACGTCCATGTGCAAACTGGATTTGCTTGGTGGCTTTTGGCAGCACAGAAAATACATAAAACTAACACTATTTCCAAATCAAGGTTCTGGGAGGCCTCTGCTTCTGGGACTAGCAGGAACTGGTTCATATTCAAACTGGTCTTGGTTCCAGAGGCTTTTTCACTAAGTGTGTAGCTCAGCGTTGGATCTCCTGACCACAGCATCTTGTGAATGCTATGCCTGGACAAATTCCTGGAAGAAAAATACAGTGAGGTTTATTAGGGAGAAACACGACTCTTCTGACTGAAGTGGGGATATTTTGGGGAAGTTTTACTGCAGTCCAGCCGTGTTTGCGTGCTTTCCTAGGCAAGCGCTCGCTCTGGTGTGAGACAGAAGACTGATGAAGCCAGACCTTTGACTGTCTTCTCTGGGACAGACCCCTGAGAAGACCCCTGTGAGATTAATTGATAGGCTGCAGCTAATAAACTGAAGAAGAAAGTCTCACATGAAGCTTGCTGGGATGTAACACTTCCAGCTAAGGCCCATTGAGTGTCTCTGCTTTTAGCACATGACAAGGACCAGGTGACCAGATGTACTGTGGCACATTTCATTATCGCAGGCAAAAATACAGAGCTGACTGATACAGCTGAACATGGTACCTTCTTCATAGCATCTTCTTCATATTGTCCTGCCAATGGTGGGTGGAAGGCACAGCCTTTAGCAGCAATGTGGTATTTTGGTCTGAGAGGACAACAAATCCCAAGCCTCTCAATCCCAATAGCTTGGTAGTGGATGTCATTTCTGCAAGGACATCGTGGTAGTCAAATGAGCAGAGAAAGGGCTGAGGTCACTTGTTCCTCATGGGCTGCCACCATCCCAGGCTGAGTCTGTGTCAACCAGCAGGAACCCCAAAACTTGCCAGCCCCATTATTACCATTTGGAGGCAACATTTCTCCCTAGTTGCCTACAGAAACTCAGTGAGCTGGCATAAATCCTTCAGAGCAGGAGAAGATCTCCCCTCTACATACAATTCCCAGCCTCTGACATGCTGTCTGAGGATTGCTAACTGTCACCCTTGTGAAATACAGTATCATGAGGGGTGGGAAGTGGGGAAGGCAAAGCTCTTGAGTGTTACGTCAGTATCTGATCCTGATCTGTGACACAGCCATCCATCTCTGGAGCAGCTGGGATCAGTTCACATTATGGGTATTAGAGAAGTTTATTTAGGGACTTACAGGGAAAGAAATCTCACTATGTTATGAGATAGTGGCAAATCCTGTAGGACCAGATAGAGTGGTCCCATGGGAATGGGTGAGGGCTGCCAAGCAGCTGCTCACTCTGTGTCTACTGTGCACAATATTCTTCTGCCAGCAAGAGAGTGTTTCTGCCTTTGTTTTTGAGAAGCACTGACTTGCCTTATATTCTGGTTACTTCAGCAGACATGTTGTATACCTGTCCTCAGCCACTCAAAGTTCAAGTGGCTGGTAGATCCCAAGAGGTGTGCATTGCTCATTTCTAAGTAAAGTCCATACCGCACTGAAAACCTACCAAACTAACTGGTCTTGGGGCATTTCTCCTAAGAAATCCTCCCCTCCTTGCTGAAGGCAGTTCTGATGGGAGAAAGAAAGGTTCAAGAACAGGGGAAGAGAGGAAGAGGCATGGCTTGGCGCTGGAGAAAGGCCTCTTAGCTTGCTCCTTGATTATCCCCTGCATTTGGATGGTGCTGAAGTGTTTGAATATCTCCATCATGACATCTGCATGGCCTGTGTGAGCACAGTATTACAATGAGGGTCTTGTGAAGGTCCAAAAGGTGAAGGGACATGAAGAAACTCTGTGCACCTCCAGAAAGTCTCAAGGGCTTTGGTAGAGCCCTTTGCAATACAAGGGGAGCTCTTAGGGGCATGCTGAAAACTAATGTCCTGTTGGTCTGGAAAAAAAAAAAAGTGGCCAGATTCTTGGGAGGGGTAAATCTCCAGAGCCTCATGGAAATCTAGGAACCTAAACTGATTTACAGCATCTGAAAATCTGCCCTCCACATCCTATTAAATAAAGAATTATGTCCTTAATCCACAATCTTTTGTTGCCACCCTAGTCAATAAATAACTGCTAAACTCTGTCAGTCTGTCTCAGTATGCTGCTTCTGACAGAGGAGCAGATGTTTGAAGAATGACTGCAAGAAACACAGATGCCTAGAGTGACATGCTTGGCAGACTCTCTGCCTTTGTTAATCAGCATTTTAGGGACTTCCTGCAGCAGAAGTTGCAGCCAGGTCGCTGTGTTATGTTGTCCCAGTGAAATCCTCCATTACCTTGAAGAAAATGTTTGTGGATCCATGAAAGCCCAGTGCCTGATACCAGGAATCAACATCCTTTGTTCTCAATAGCACCTTTGTGATCCCACCCATAATGATGGCCTCCATGACATCCTGTGACAAGTCGTCTCACAAGTTAATTACATGCATCCTGTGGAAGAAAAGACCTTTCATTCTGTTGATATCAAACCTTTTGCCTGACTATCTCTTTGGATACTGATTGGGTTTTAGCACGGTCAGCTGTCAGAAATAATTCTTTTTTTTTTTTTTTGCTATGTATGGCATGCTGGATGACATATGCAGCTACTGCAATATGGCAGGAGATCAGGCAGAAGAAACTTTATCTGATCAAAATGCTGATGAACTGCAGATGTACAGGTTGGAGAGATCAGCGGAACCGTCCATGCAGTTCAGAATATGTTTTCCCCAAAAATCTGCAACCTCTATTAATGATAAAGATTGGCTTTGTCCACCATCTGAGGTCATTCAGGCCAAACTGGAGAAATTGAGTAACAGTATCCTAAGAATCAAGGAACTGGCCTTCTGTGATGGGGTTGCAGCATTGGTGGACAAGGGAAGAGCGACTGATGTCATCTACCTGGACTTGTGCGGGACCTTGACACTGTCCCGCACAATGTCCTTGTCTCTAAAATGGAGAGGCATGGATTCAATGGTTGGACCACTCGCTGGATAAGGAATAAGCTGAATGGCCGCACTCAAAGAGTTGTGGTCAATGGCTCGATGTCCAAGGGGCTATCAGTGCTGAGTGGTGTTCCTCAGGGGTCGGTACTGGGACTGGCACTGTTTAACATCTTTGTTGGCAACACGGACAGTGGGACTGAGCGCACCCTCAGCAAGTTTGCCGATGACACCGAGCTGTGTGGTGCGGTGACACGCTGGAGGGAAGGGACGACACCCAGAGGGACCTTGACAGGCTAGAGAGGTGGGCCAGTGCGAACTGCATGAAGTTCAACAAGGCTGAGTGCAAGGTCCTACACGTGGGTCGGCGCAATCCCAAACACAACTACAGGCTGNCTGTCCCTCAGCTCCACCCTTGAGACCCCACCTGCAGTGCTGCATCCAGCTCTGGGTTCCCCAGTAGAGGAAAGACATGGAGCTGCTTGAGCGAGTCCAGAGGAGGTCACAAAGTTGATCCGAGGGCTGGAGCACCTCTCCTATGAAGACAGGCTGAGGGAGTTGGGGTTGTTCAGCCTGGAGAAGAGAAGGCTCCGGGGAGACTTAAATGCCACCTACCAGTACCTAAAAGGAGCCTACAGAAAAGCTGGAGAGGGGCTGGTTACAAGGGCAGGTAGTGATAGGACAAGGGGGAATTGATTTAAACTAAAAGAGTGTAGATTTAGATTAGTTATTACAAAGAAATTCTTCACATTGAGGATGGTGAGGCCTGGCACAGGTTGCCCAGAGAAGCTGTGGAGGCCCCATCCCTGGCAGTGTTGAAGGCCAGGTTAGATGGGGCTTTGGGCAACCTGGTCTAGTGGAGGGTGTCCCTGCCCATGGCAGAGGGGTTGGAACTAGATGATCTTTGAGGTCCCTTCCAACCCAAACCAGTCTGTGATTCTATGATTATGTGGAGCATTGACAGGAGAATAATGTTTTAATCACTGAAGTTTTCAAGTCTTTACCAGCAATTTATGTTTACTTTAGCCTATCTTTATCCAAAGAATGAATAACACTGAGAGGAAGGAAGTCTTTATTAAGGATTCAACCTCTTTTCCCTGTTCAGCTGAAGAATTCAGAGACTGCAATAAATACGCTTTTGAATCCAGAAAATGTTTTTCAGCAGAACTGAGGCAAGCCAACACTAACAGTCCTAATCAAGTAAAGACAGACATATTAATATCATCAAGCCAAAACCTTTCATGCCATGTTTCTACATCAGAAAGAAGATTGCTGGGTATAACTTGTAAACCCAGAGCCTTACCCAGGTATCTTGGCAGTGAAACAAAATTCTGCCATCAGAATCTCTTTTGGGGTAGATAGAGGTGAATTTGTCTAGAACTGTCCACAATGCTTTCTGACTTTTTTTTTCCATTAAAAAATGTCGATTTAATTGAAATTGAAACTTTCCATGGGAAAATAACAATTTCAATGAAACCTTAGCTGAGAAATGTTTCTCAGGTCCCAGACTGAATTTGTGATCAAAACCAGAGAGGAAGGGAGTTTGTGTGTGGTTTTATCTGAGCCTGGGGGATATGGAAATCCCATAGCACAGGGATGGCAGAGGTTCAAATCCCTGCTGCAGTGAATATTGGCTTTTACAAAGTGGAGCAACTCAACACAGATGTGACAGCGACGTGCCTTTGCAGTGATGAAGAATAACCATGTACCGGGCTGTATTTGACCGGGCAAGGTTCTGAACAATGTGCTGTGCGGCTCAGCTCTGGGCAGGATTAGTAGCCTTCTAGCCTGCACGATTCTGCTGTGAAGGGGTAAATATGGGCTCACTTGTGGCAGTGGATGGAAGTTGGGTAATTGAGTTGGATGAAGGCGAAACTATGGTAGGCCATTTAAGTGACCTGTCTATGGACTGGCCAAGCAAAAGTAACTGCATCTGACTCATTCTCTCTGATTTGCTGTGAAAAACTTGACAACTTCATCTTTTTTTTCCCACGTCAGAAGTTCTTCAGAAGTTCTGAGAATAAGGAAACCATTTTATTACCCACAGCATTGAATAGAGGGGGAGAAATTACTCTGAGCAGATACCTACCTCCAAGCTGCCTGCATCCTGCCCTCTGTGGTCCTTCCCTGAACCCTTTCCCTGGTCAGATGGTGCTCCTACTGTCATGCAGGGGATTGTCACCACCTGAAAACACATCTGCCTGGCTGGCTGGAGAGCTCAGCATGGTCATTAGGCACGTCATGCGTAAATTCCTTGGGAGTTTCGAGAAGAGAAAGGTGGATGAATTCCCAGTGTACTCTGTCACCAGTTTATGTAGCCTGGATCCATAACTGCTAAACCATGAGTGATCAGGGTTTGTTTGACAGTCTGGTCTAAACCTTTGCACATGTTAATGTTAAAACATATTTTTGTTCTGATGCAGAATTCCCCTGGGATCAGGCTGCACTTGCAAGGGGCAAATGGAGGGAGGTGGAAATTTTTGCTGGCTGCAACCAGGGCTTTCAAACCACCACGGCGTAGAGCAGTCGCTTATTATTGCAGCAGGCAATGGAAAATGCCATGTCTCGGTGAGGCCAGACTGGTTTCCTCAACCCATTCATCGTCTCCTTGCCTCCTCCCAGGGCCATCCTTCACCTCTGCGTAGGAGGGAGGTCAGGCTCCTATCTGCCCAGATAAATCACATTCTCAGTCCAGTTGCAGCAGAAATAATAAGGCTAAAATGCTGGACAGAGAAGGATCAGGCTGGGAAGTTGCATATTTCAACCAACACAGTTCGATCGGTGTGTCCTCAGTGTGCTAATGGGGCCAGCCCCAGCTCGCTGGCTGCTCCTTGTCAGGCCAGCATGTCGGAGGCTTCTACAGAGAAAGTTTAGTTTTCTCACCTAACGTTTCGACAGGCCTGTTTTGTGTCCAGCTTTGCTCATCCCACAGCCTGTGTCCATGCAGGAGGTCTTTCCATACGCGGCCTACAGCCCTGCTCGTGCTGCATCGCAATCCAAGCCAATGCACGAGCAGGACGTTGAGTCAGGGCTCATGGCACGGGCTCTGCCTTCCACCCACCGCAACAGGACAAGCCTTTGGGGTTGCATGGCGGTGATTCCACGTGGCCAGAGGTAAGCTGGCATGTGCAAGATCTGGCCTGTCAACTTGACAGCGCTTCTCGTCCAGGAACGAGCTCTGTAAATGCAGTTGCTGTTTACTGAGCAGCTCCCTGACAGGTTCTGGGAGCACTGGGTGCATACATCAGGGTGAAGGAAATGCTCATGGCCAGGCTGACTGTGGTGGTTGCAGCCTATTTCCCAGAGCCGGGCCTCTGGGACCTGCTGGAGGAGAGCAGGAAAAGAGTCAGAGGCAACAAAACTTGTTCAGCATCACTCCAAGGCTGGTGCCACAGCATTAAGGGGCAGAGATCAGTGACCAGAGACACGTGCATTTATCAGGTTCTGTACAAACTGCTTTTAATCCACCGAGATGGGGAATATCTACTAGGACAGGACAGTTTCTTGATGGCTTGTGCTGCTGATCCCTGATTTTGCTCATGGCACCTTCCATCCCCACTCTGTTCTGACCCATTATATCCAGCCATGCTTTCACCTTTATAAATGATTCCTTGTTCTGAACAACAAAACTGGTGAAGGGACTGGAAAACAAGTCTTAAGAGGAGCAGCTGAGGGAACTGGGGTTGTTTAGTCTGAGGAAGAGGAGGCTGAGGGGAGACCTGATCGCTTTCTACAACTACTTGAAAGCAGGTTGTAGTGAGGAGGGTGTTGGTCTCTTCTCCCAAGGAGCAAGCGACAGGACAAGAGGGAATGGCCTCAAGCTGTGTCAGGGAAGGTTTAGGTTTGATATTAGGAAAAAATTCTTCATGGAAATAGTGGTGAGGTGTTGGAACAGGCTGCCCAGAGAGGTGGTTGAATCGCCGTCCCTAGAGACATTCAAAAAAAGTGTAGACATGGCACTCCAGGACATGATCTAGTAGGCAGGGTGATGTTAGGTTGACGGTTGGACTTGATGATCTTGTAGGTCCTTTCCAACCTTAGGGATTCTATGATTCTATGATGGTTGTTTTCTCTCCTATCTACATATTCCTCCCAGGATATTGGCAGGATACAGCAGAGGCTGCCTAAGGAGGTGTACCTTAGCATGGACCGTCGCACTCCAGCAGGTATCAGCCACTAACACACAGAAAAACTCCCAACAAATAATTTTCAGGGATCCTTCAGAGCTGGCCTTTTCAATTATTATTTCAGTCATTAAGAAATGAAGCTGGAGATGGGCTGGCACTGCCACCTGGTGCAAGTTTCCAGGAATTAACCGGCTGGGAGCAGCTCCAGCATGAAAATACTCGCCTGGGATGTTATAGCTGGCCAGAGCAATGCTGGTATTGCTGGTCCCAGCAGAGCACGGCTGGACTGAATAGCTCAAGGAGAGATCACCTTGATACTCAGCATTTTCCAGCCTGATTATCCCCTCATAAATATTTGGGGCACCAAACAACGAGTTGCTGAGTGCAGGGATGGAGGAAAGAAAGAAAAGCCATCAGCAGTGGAGGCCAGAACCCTGATTTCCATCAGGAGCATCTGAATCTATGAGGTTGCTAAAATTTGGCTAAAACTCTTCCGTTTAAGACAGATGATCTTTTAACTCATGTCTTTAAAGTGGAGAGCTGAGTGTCCTGAACAAAACCAGTAAAATTTCCTATTTAGGGGAGCAAAAGACTACAGAAATCCCTATATAAGACCCAATAGCCAAATTTTTATAAATTTTCCTCCATCTCAGTATTTTCATGTGCTTGTCTGGCTAAGGGGAAGGGGAGCCATGTTCACAAGCATCACCAGCACTGCTCAGCTGAAGCAAGAAGTTTGCTGGGGCTCTGTGCATCATGGCACAAAGTTAAAAGCAAATGTCTGAGACTAAACTAATCCAAATGAAGATGTTTGATTTGGGTTTGCTGGGAAGAAAAACAAGCAAACAAAGAAAAAAATGGAATTACTTGAGCAAAACCACAGCTTTTTCTCACGGCGAAGCTTGATTTTGCAAAACTTGTCTTTCCTGCTGAGCAATTGTTCCTGCAGACAATTCCCACAGCCTTTTCAGAAAGGCAGGGGGTCACCAGCTGGCATCTTCTGGGCTGTATGTTAGTCAGTTAGTTCAAACCGATTAGGCAATTATTGGGTGTTACTAAACTCGAGTTAATTTCAATAAATTGGAAACAGCTGAGGCATTTGGCATAGAAAAGCAAATCCAAAGGATTCCCCAAATCAGGTACTTCCCTCTCTGCACTACTTTTCAGAAACCTTACCTATGATGTTGGCCTTGGCCTGGAGATGACGAAAGGAGGCCTTCACCTTCCCAGGCAGTGGCACACAGAGGAGTCTGACCTCACAATAAAACAAAGATGAAAAGCCTGTCCTGAATAGTCTCTGGAAGAGCGAATCCAGCTGTCCAGGTTGCTCCAGCAGGGATGCACCAACAGCCAAGTTGTTTGGCAGGTGAATTAGGATGGGCATCCATCTGACCATTGCTCTAAGAACATTTTTCCTCTACCCCAAAAGTCCTGTCTCCTGACATAGCATCCATTCCAAACAAGAGCTGCAGCAATTAAAGCCAGAAATGAGACTTTGAAATGGGATTATCCCTAGCGTTGCAGTGCAAGGCACTATATGGGACAAGTTTTCCCCAAGTTGCCCTACGTTTCTGAGATGTACAGAATAATTCAGTTGCCTGGTACTGTTTGAGATGCATCAAGATACCTGAGAGATATACAGGAAAGGCCAGATGGACTCATAGGACACCCATATCCTGCTGTTGTGGCAGCTGGAGGTCAGTGAGAATACCACATACAGTATGAAACAACAGTGTTAGGACACCAGATTTCACCCCTACAGTAACACCTACATGTAGACACCTCTACAGCCAATCTCCAAATGAAATCCTTTTCTGCTCTGTGCAGTCCTGGATGTACCATGTTGTACTGGACTTGGTCTGGACCCTGGCTCTGGGAGGGTACAGAGTTATGCTGGTAGGACTGGAGAAGAAAGCACTCATGAAGAAGTTCTCCTATTCCTGTGCCACTGTAAGTAGTGATCTGAAATGCAAGAGAGGTTGATCTAACAGTAGCAAACCAACACATGGCTATTTCACAGAATCACAGAATCACAAGGGTTGGAAGGGACCTCGAAAGATCATCTAGTCCAACCCCCCCCCGCCAAGGCAGGGCCACCTAGAGCACATCACTCAGGAACAAGTCCAGTCGGGTTTTGAGTGTCTCCAGAGAAGGAGACTCCACAACCTCTCTGGGCAGCCTGTTCCAGTGCTCTGTCACCCTAGCACTAGCTTTGCCCAGGGTCTGAACATGAAGAGCTGGTTGCCAGAAAAATGACGTATATCTGTGTCTTAGGTAGACCAGACCCTTAGTTTTCCTCCTGCTGCTCTACAAGCTTTGGGTCCAGCCGTCAAAGTGAAGGAGCCAGCTTTTAGACTGAACCTTTCTCTTACCTCCATTGCTCCTGTACCTTGGCCTTGGTTCTCAGAGTCCTACATCCCAGAGACCAGAGGCAACAGAGCCACCTGCTGCTGTCCCTTTCACAAATCACTCACATTTTATTTAGTTGGACTGCAGAGTCTTCAACCAGCTGTGTGAACAAGCCCCAGCAGATGCCAAACATCCTCATCTTCCTTCTGACCAGCTGAGAAGTAATCCCTCAGATTTATTTGAACTGAAGTTCACAATGGTAGAACTGTATAGCCTGTCTCGGAAAAAAAAAACCCAAACCTGTTGCCTTGAGCAAACCTGGTCTTGAACAGGGTCTTTCGCCATTCTGCAACACACTGGGCAGCAAAATACCTGTTGAATGATTGGCAAGGGTTTGAATGCTCCTGAAGGGTTTGAGTTGGTCAATGTGTGACTGAAGACAGGAACTTGTGTCTGGTCTCAATCTATTAATTTTCAAAGGGGATTCCCTAGGGGAAAAGCAGGGAGGGTTTGGAAGATAACGGGCCGCTAAATATATTCCAGCACAAAGCTGACAACAGCTAGAGCCACATGTGATATGCCCCTGGAATCCTAGCAGGGTTGATTTATCTTGGTGTTAGGCCTAATATACTTAAAAGCTCTTTATAAATAACCCAGGACCTTTTGCACTTGCTGTTCTACAGACTTGCTTTGTTTATTTGACTGGTTGAGCTGGGCCTGTCATTCTTAATGAAAATAAACTCCTTGTCAGAGACCTTTTCCTTTTGGACCTTCAAAAGGACACACAGAGCAATTCTTTGCTTCTCCCCCACTTCCCAGCAGGCCCATTAGTTCTCGTCTTTCTGGCTTATGAAAGGCGAAGCGGTTTGGGGAGAGGTTAACTGGGCCCCTGTGGGTTATGTTTCTTCTGGCCTACAGACCTTGCCTTCAAAGCTGAACAACAAGCCTTCTTATTTTGGGTTTGTTTTTTGAGGGGTAGGCACCCAACGTGCTGGTGGAGCTGAAGTTCACCCCAAAGGACCAAAAGGCTTCCACAGAGGGGGGTGGGTGACAGACAGACATGTGTCCTTGGTCACGGATGGAAAGTGTATAGAAAGGTGAATCCCACCTGCTCCCTTTTGGGCCACCATGACCTGAGCTGTCACCACAAGGCTGGGGGAGGAAAAGAGAGCAGAGGACAGCAGCTTTGGTTTGTGAAGAGACAGATGGAAGGGTGGAGAGCTGCCTCCTGCCCTTCCAACCCTGGTCAACACATCTCACCTTATCTGCAACCCCACATCAGTCTGGGATCACTGCAGCAGGGAAAATCTGAGGCATGATGCCATGCAAAGGGTCCCCAGATGCTGAAGCCCTTCAAGATGCAAGCTGAGTGGGAAAGCTGCTGGCACTGATATAAGCCCTTGCCTCCTTTCTCAACTGATGGTGCATCCAACAGTGGTGGGAAATGGGTCCTATGGGCCTGACCTGCTAAGGTGAGATTGCACCAGCCATGGCCAAAGGGGCTAATGTCTTTAGCTGCTGGAGGTCTGGTTTTCCAGCTCCGGACACAACTGGTTTGGTGTGTGAGTACAGCAAGGAAAGGAGGTTGATGGCTTTATTTTCTAAATGCAGGCACTTGTTTCCAAAGGTTGAGGTGAGCTTCTCTTCTGTACCCAGAAGGACTCAGCTGAAGAGATGACTCAAGCAGATTTGCAGGAGCATCCACAGCCTGATACAGCTTTGGCTGTGCCAGCTAAAGACCTTGGTGCTGTCAGACAGGAGCTGAAGTAGATCTAGCTGGATTGTGAAGATGTCAAACACTGGGACTGGAGGTCTGCATCCTTGGAGGTTTTCAGGACCAAACTGAAGAAAGCCCTGAGCAATCTGGGCTGATTGCTGAAGCTGACTGCTTTGAGCACATTGAATTTGGATTAGAAACCTTCTGACGTCTCTCCCAGCCTGAATTATCCCATGAATCCTATGACCTCTGCTATGGCCACTGCTGGAGAGAAGAGGGAGCTCAGCTCTACATCAGACAACTCTGTAGATGGGCTCTTGGCCCACTGAATAAGCTGCCAACACTTTTGACCTTGCCCAGAGATGGGAGCTTCAATGGGGAGGAATCTGGAGTTTTGAAGAAGTTAATTCTCAGGCTGGGATTGCTCGGAGCTCCTTGCGTTGGGGCTGTATTTGCCATACCTCCACTTCTCACTATGTTTTTTCCTCTCCTTCCCCCTGAATGTTGCGTAATCTCCATTTGGGGTGAGCTGGTTCATTTTTTGCTCTACAGCTGTTTTCACCCTGCACTTTGCTTAGCTCTGGCATTGGCGTTGCTCTGATCACTTAGATCACTTAGATCAGCAGAGGGAGTGCAAGAGCAAGGAAAAAAAGAAATGCACACACTGAATATAAGGGGGGGGTTTGATCTCCTGAGGTGCTCTATGAGTCTCACTCAGAGATGGACCAGCCCTGCGGAGAACCGACCCTCCTGGCCATCTGCTGAGTGAGTCCTCCTGCATTTTCACTCACAAAAGTGACACCAGACTTTCGCAGCAAGCTTTTCTTCACCTGGTGGGTGAGATGAAATCTCCTGATTGCCTTGCAGCAGTACCAGCACCACACACACAAAAAAAAAGTAAATAAAACCAAGTGTGAACCTTCCAAACCCAGAATCCAGGTTAAAAGATTTTTCATACAGGTCATTTAGAAATCAACAACACCGCAAAAATAAAAGTGAAAAAAAAAAAAGTGAAAACCACCCAGTCAGCTACTATTTAACCATGTAAGAGAGAACAAAAAGGATGACGAGCTTTGTGCCAGCCAGCAACGCGACTCGATGACCCTTAGTTTGGCAACGACACATATTGTCTTTGTTATCCAAAAAATTCAAGGTCCTCGAATTTAGCAAGTTGCACAAGGTTGCATTTAAGTGCCGCTGGGGCCAAGGAGGTTTAAGCACACAGCTGAGCACTGCGCTGAACCAGAGCCTCAACCTGTAAATATTTGTTAGCTTCATCCAAGAACGTAGGGAACACAAATCTTATGGATCCGATGAGTGGCTGGTGCACCGGTCAAGGCACTCGACCCTTGCTGTTGTTTAACCAAAAAAAAAAAAAAAGACTTCAATCAACTACTCAAACGCCCGCTCTTCATTAATCTTTTCCCATAATTATTAGCCCAATAAGCAAGCACATCATGTCGCTACCTGTAAACACAAGGCATTGTGACCCATTCAACTTGCAATGGAAAAAAGCAGAGAAAAACCTCCAAGGAAATTTGAATTGCGTAATGAAGATAAAGGCCAAAAAATCAAAGGTCTTGACTCACATCTATCTCCCTCATCACGTGGTGGGACCATTTTTTCAATGTCAGCTCCCCAAATAATGACACCATAGTAATGAGTCCAAATGACTTACAGGAGAAAAAGACCTGAGTCAAAGCTCATGAGGTAGCTCATGGGTTTCAGCTCCCGTTACCCCGTTTGATCTAGGCACCCGTGAACATCCAGCCCCGCCTGCAAGCTCGAAGTGTAGTTAACTGGTTTGGTCAAATGCTGTTTGTTTGGGGTGCACCTTGCCTATGCTGTGGTTGATCCAAGGCTGGGAAAGACACCTTCTGCACATTACTTCTGTACATTATTACTATTAAGTGCCCATCAGGAGATAGGTCCTAACTTCCCAGCCTTTGCACTCCCTGAGGAACACTTTATCTGAGGTGAGGTGTATGGCTTCAGTAAAAGTAATGCATTTTCATATTAATGTGGGACTCCTCTTGGAAAATCTCTGGAAGAGCAGTCATTCTTGTGCACCCCCTAGGACTACTGATCTGGAGACCGCTGGACTTCTTAAAAACCATCATGCTGGCATAATTGCTCAGCTGGGTCCTGCCAGATTTCATTCAAGAAAGGTTTGGTCTAGCTGCTCCAAAGGCATCAGCAGTGAAGTTATTTGAAGAACAAGTTCTGGTAACTACTGAAGTTATTTCACATGGAAGCTCCTGGCACTCAACACTGGGCTGAGGGACAGAGATGTAGTGAGTCTTTCTTAGTTCTGGACAACATTTCCTCCGGTCCTGGGCCCGTCTCAAATGAGATGGGAGGTCTTCCAGCTTGCTGCACGTTGCTTTTTCTTCTTTACCTCCATGGTGGCAAAGCAAGGTCTCCAATCCCACATGGTGAAACCTTATGGAGATCTGTCATATGCAGCTTTGATTCCCTCATAGCTGAGACCTGGTGACAGCAATATCACCTGGCCATGCATCAGGTGCTTCCACCATCCCTGGTGAATCTACTCTGCTCCAGGCTGCAAGACACCCTTCTGCAGATCAGAGCACAGACATGAGGGAGCAGTAGATCAATACCTGCAACAGCTTCCTATCCTCATGCATGGCACGATCTGGGAAGACAACACACTGGGGCTGGTTTTCTGACACCAGTCAGCTTTCCAGCACCTGTTTGCTGTAAGTGTGTGCAATTCTCTTAGAGCCTGTAGTAGTAGGTGAGACACACTGTGAAAAATATTCACTGCAAACCCTCCATGGGTGCCTGACTTCCTGTGAGTCTACAGCAGAAAGCTGAGAGCCCTGGGGCATCAGGGGCCAGGAAAGGCCATGGCCATCTAGACGGGAGCATGTGGAAGGCTCTTAGCTTCATGATAATGTGGGTCTTCCAGCCCACGTGTCCCAGAGCCACAATGCTGAAAGTTTTGGTTAACCACATTGGTGGTACCCACCCAAGCCAGGAAAGCAGGAGATGTGAAGGACATCATGAGGCAGCCTCATGCCATCCCAGTGTCCATGGCTCTGAGAGTACCTTCCATGGCCCATCCCTGACATCTTCAAGCCATGGAAGTCTTGAATCTATCTTGAATTCAGCAATCAAATGCCAGGGAGTTTGGGATCCTACAGGAACCAGGCCCCGGGGTATAGAAAGCCCAGGAAAAACTCAGAACTGCCCTAGGAGCCATCTCCAGACTGCCCCAGCCTGAAGCTCAGTGCTGCAGGCTCAGCACAACCGCATGCTAGAGCAAACACCACTTGCCTGTCCCCAGGAGGTGACACTCCAGCCAAAGAAGGAGACTCCACACCAGTCCTCCAACCAGTCCTGCTTCTGCCTAAAGCCACCACAGGCTTGTTTGTGTTAACGGGCTGTGGCAAGGGGTCTGCAGCCGACAGGATCCCAGAGGACACCATACCAGCTGCAGCTGGCATGAGATGCACCTGCAGAGGAGCAGACTGCAGAAGTGCTTGTTGCATCCCAAGTCCCTCTCATACCAACACACAAAAAATTTTGCAACGTGTGTTTTGTTCTTGCAGGAGGTCTGGGCTGGGCCTGCAGCGCTGGAGCAGGGCACACCGTACTTTGCTGTCACTCCCACTCTGAGGGATGGACCCGCTTTACCACTCTGACGTTTCATGACAGCACAGGACAAAGAAGGTTCTCAATAATGATGGCTTGGTGCCTTTAATTTGCCTTCAATTAATTCTCTCTTTCTTTTTTTCTTTTCCAAAGAAACCCATGAAAGAGAGCTGCCAACTTTGCTGATGTGCTTGTTCACTTGGCCCGCCTGGGGGGTGGTCAAGTTGCCCTTGTCCAAGTGTTGTAGGGTCTGCTAAGGGACAGTCCACTCCAACTGGAGCTGCAAAGACCTCCTCCCAGGTGCTCTCAGTCTTTTTTATTCTTTTGTTTTCCCCACCATTTTCTGGCCGGGAGGTCAGTGAGGAGGAAAGAAGGAGAAATGAGTTTGCCTTGTCATGAATTACACCTCTTCTGCCTCCCTCTCTTGACTCAGCTTCTTCCAGTCCAAGGAGCTTTGCCTTAGGACCATACCCTGGTTGTCTCACACGGGGAAGCCCTGTGAGATAGTCCCTTCTGTACAGGGTGTGACGGTGCCTGCACAGTTCCTGAAGAGGGCATTGATGCACTGTGCACGGCCAGGCCGGTGCTGGGCTGAGCTGACCACAGCTGGACCTACAGTTTTCCCATCCCAGCCCTACGTCCCAGCCATCCCCACCGGCCCAGGCGCTGCCCTACCAAAGCCAAGTGAAAACTATGACCAAAAAAAGCAGTCAGGCTGCTCCAAAAGAGTAGGGAACTCATTTGCCAGCAGATCAGTGGCTGAACTGAGTCTACACCCCAAACCTCCACGCTTCCCAGCTCTGCATCCGTACCTGCTGACTCCTCCTCCAACTAACAGTGATTTTTGCCTCCCCAGGTTGCTGACAGGATTTGAAAAGCCTCCACAAACCTCCAGCTCTGAATGAGGTGTCCCAGCACGTAACTGAGCGTCACTGTGAAACCATGTCCCACGGCTCCTCCTTTCCTCCCCTCTCCAGCACGCATCCCACCCCAGCCTGAGCCCAACCCCAAGGCTTGCATGTTCCTACATCCTCTCTCACTTTTCATTTTTCCCTCAGGGAAGTCTGGTGTGATGGGAAATGCACCATAAACCAAAGCATGACTGTACAACACCGTGAAGAAACTGCCCAGTGAGGTGCACACTTTTCTTATGGAGGGAAGAGCTGAGAAATGGTCATGAGTCCATTTTCTTTTCTTGGAGGAGGATGAATTCACAGCTTGTCCACCCCTGCCAGCAGCAGGGCTGGGTTCTGAGCAGTTCGTGTAGGTCTGCAGAGCACACATTGGTCTCCATCACCCCCAGGGCTGGCAGTCCCCAAAACCATGCCAGTCCCAGTGACAGTTTATGGTCTCCCAAAAGCACTGATCACAGAGCAGGATTGCAAGACACCAGGGGGGACATTGCAAACCCAGCAGGGATGCTCTTGGCACAGCAATCTGCTTCTACACCACACCCCGATTTTTTTCCCCTTGTTTTCCTAAAGAAGCAAGATTTATGTGAATCATCTGGCAGTTTCAACCCAAATGATGTGGAGTAGAAGAGCCCTCAAGGAGATTATGTTCCTTCTAGATTTACAGGGGAAAAGCAACCCCTGCCGTTGAGTACTGTGGCACCACGGGTGGCCTTCCTGTGCTTGGCAGGATCCAGGGCAGAGACTTGCTGAAATCATGAGTGAAAAAATGGGCTGAGCTGTGCCTCTCCATCCAGGGGAGCCCCTTCACCTTGGCACCCGCCTCAGCGCAGCCACCCTGGCAGCCCCAGGTATGAAAGATACTGTTTGAAGCCTGTCCCAAACCAGCAGCTCTTCCTGATGGAGGTGTGCAGAGGTCACATGTTGGGTCAGCAGGGTCCTGCTCTGGCTGGGAAGATGGGGGCCAGTGGCTGGGGCATGGATGTACAGTGAGCAGGAGACATTTGGGTGGGTTGGAATGAGGGACTGGTGGTAAGGTGGGACCATGGCTTTGGGCATGAGATGCCACCTAGATGATACATCAATGTGCAGGCATGGACTGTCCTTTCATGCCGTGGAGGAGAGGGCTGGCAGAAACCCCATACAACCCTGTATTTTGACATTGTCCTGCTCCCAACCTGCTTAGCTTTGTCACCCACCTCTTGACATACCTGTCCCCTTTCCAGGCTCCTGCATGTCATGCTAGTACCAAGGCTTGCACTGATGTCTTCCCCAGCCTTGGGTGCTGGGGTGTCCATGCAGCCTCATGCATGGCAAACTGCCTTCTAAAGCCCCTCCCAGTCTCCTGGGCTGGACCAGCGCTTATGAAGTGGTGCAAGCTGAGACACAGAAACAGATTGACCAGAGAGGTTGTAGATGTCCCCACTCAGGAAGTGTTCCAGGCCAGGTTGGATTGGGCTTTGGGCAACCTCGTCTAGCAGAGGGTGTCCCTGACCATGGTGGGGGGTTGGAACTAGATGATCCTTGTGGTCCCTTCCAACCCAAACCATTCTATGATTCTATGTTTCTATGATCGCTTTCAACCCAAACCATTCTGTGATTCTAACCACCCCTCTTGGCTGCCCACAGCAGGACACTGATTTCTGTTTGCGATTGCAACAGGCAGTTTTGCAGGAGGAGACACAGACAATGAAGTAAACCAGGAGACCAGGTTGTTCTTCACCCAAGCTGTCTGCCAAACCAAAGTTGTGTTCAGCGTAGAGTTCCAGGCCAGTTGGCCCATGCTGGACAATGTGGCTGAACCCCTCCATGGTCTAACATTGGAGACCTCATGGCATGTTCTTCCACTGCCAGTAGGATAAGAAGGCCAGGACAACCTCTGCTTCCCAACAGGAGGGCACAAAGCAAGTGCCCCATTTGGTTAGGTCATCAGATGGGGCTGCACACGCAGCCATCGAGTTAATTCTTCATCAGGCTTATTGCTACAGGAGACAATAGGACAGGGCAAGCCCAGCCGTGTGTGATGGCAGGAAGAGAATTGAAAAGGCAGGATGCTTGGATTCATCCCACCAGGTTGTCATCTCCCCTCTCAGATTTATCACTCACCGCTAATTAGATGCAGCCGGCTCTGTCTAATGTGGACAAGCCCTGGCTGTGTGCTTGCAGGCAGGGAGGGCACGGCTTGCCACGTCCAGGAGAAGGGCTCTCCGCCGCTCGAGCTCAGTTTGTGTCCTCAGGAGCTCGTGAGCTGGGGGGGAGGGAGCGCAGTGGGGAAATGTGAAGGGCAACAAAAGTGAGGCAGGCTCTGCTGGGACAAGCACTGCCCGGAGCCAAGCTTTTCTTCTGGCAGTTGGCACCAGACCACCTTCTCAGGAGGATTATTTTTTTTCTTTTCTTTTTTTTTTTTTTCTTTCTTTTCCTCCTGCAGTGGCCCAAACAGGCCCTGGAGGGGGGGAAGACTATTTAAACTTGATGTGTCCCGTCTGGTCCTTCCAATGTGGTCAGCTCCAAAAAGCTGCAGATGCTGTTCCACCTTGGCTCACTGTCCCATCTACCAGGAACTGCAGACTCCACCCTCCACCGAGTCTTCCCTCCCAGGATCCCCCCTCAGATGGACGCACAGCAAGCTGCCCACACCACCCCTGGAGTCCCCTTTTATCTTCCTCTTCCTCACTCCTGGGGAGACCTGATGACACCGAGAAGGCTGTGACCATGTGAGCCATGGCAGGGTGGGGAGAATCCCGGATGAGATGCAAGGAGCTGGAAGGCCCCGCGGCGTAGTTTGCTTTGGCAGCCCCTTACAGACAATAAAAGGTCAAGCTGTGGAGGAGCTTGTTTTGTTTTGGTTTGGTTTTATTTCCTTGGCTTTTCTTCAAGGCTGCGCCCTTAAGGATGGGGATTCTCTACCCTGGTGGCAGGCTGAAAGCATGGGTGGGCGGCTGGCTGTGCTGGTGGGGTTTTTAGCGCGCAAAGGATTTCACTCGAGCACAGGCTGCAAGAGGAGAAGGCTGGGGTGGGTGTGAGCTGAGGGTGAGACAGCAGTGGAACTGGGCACCAGGATCTGGCTTGACCTTGAGTCCAAAACGTGAGGTGGTTCCTCCTTTGTGCTGGGGGCTACCAGGAGACCTGGCAGATCAGGAATTTGTGGAAGAAGACACATATTGTGGAGGAAGCAGCACATGTGGAATAAAATGAGGGCAGTCTATTACCAAACATCCTCAGGCAGAGCCCGAGATGAGGTACTAGGAGGTTCCTTATGGAAATGGTCAAGTGGGGTTCTCTGGTGTGGTCCAGTGGTCTCAGTGAGTCAGCTGCTTCACCCCTTGATTTTGGGTAGGATTTGAGGTTTTAGAAATGGTGCTGTTGCTTCCTAAAGTTCTCAGGGCAGGGACAGCTTCCTACAGCTGTGCATCGTCCAGCCTGATCTCTGCAGTCCCGCAGCCGAGGGTCAGAGACCACAACACACTGCTCTCATACAGAAAAGGCTTTGCAGATCACCCTGGCTACACATCGACAGCTTGGAGGGGTGAGTTAAGCTCTCACCTGGGGTATCCTGCAGGCTCCACACAACCACCTCCTTGGCCACTCTGCAAGGTCACAGGGAGATGCTGTGAGCCCCCGTGAGCTTAGGTGCTGCCATTATACCTATCTTCTAACTGAACCTTCCTAAAAGCTTCAGGATGCAGTAAGGAAAACAGTTCTTGGATGAAGAGCAGCTGTTTCAGGCTCAACCCAAGAAAGACTAGAGCTTGGCTTCTTGGAAGGTGCAAAGACTTTGATGCATGGGCCAACATCTTCTCTTGGTCTCCTGTACCTACACTAACATGGTGCCAAGCCTGAGGACCCTGCTGAGCATCTCAACTGCCTTTATGGGCCAGACATGTCTAGGGGTGATGTCAGGGTAATAATAACAGGCTGATTGCTAATAACAACAGTCTGATCTAGGATCTGATTAATGAAAACAGAAAGAAGAGACATACAATAAATGCCAGTCAATATAGTTTTGTGGAAAACAGGTCTTGTACCACCTTGATTTTGTTCTTTTAGATTGTAAGGTTGGTTCATAAACATAACTGTATACGCAAGATGCTTGTAAAATATTGTATTTGTACAGCGTGGCATTCCAGTGGGGGGAAACAGCACCACGCATCAGTGGAGCACGCGTTAAATGAGCTATGAGTTGGCTAACTGACATCTCAAAAAGTGGTGATCACTGGGGAATCACTAGTGACTGAATCTGTTTCTTCAGAGGAAAATCCTAGGCCTAGAACTATGCAGCCTTCTCCACCAGTGAGCTGGAAATGAAGGCAAAGTTGCTCCTGACGAAGCTGGGAGGGGAGAAAAATGGGAAATGGTAAACCTGTATATTATGATAGAGACACTCTCAATAGAAAACAGATGACAGGTTGAGTAAGGGACTTGTACAAAGAAGTGATTTAACTGCTTTGGATGGAGTCTGATGGTTACAGGACATAGTTCTGGTGTCCACACTACCAGAGGATACCGAGCTGTCCATGTGGTGAGCATGCAGTCTGGACATAATTCCCTCTACAGCTACGGAAACCTTCACCCTAACGGGTGCAGGAGACAGTTGCAGTGTCAGAAGGTGCATGGCCCAAGAGTAGTTCTTCACTGTGGGGGTGGTGAAGCCCTGGCACAGGTTGCCCAGAGAAGCTGTGGAGGCCCCATCCCTGGCAGTGTTCAAGGCCAGGTTGGATGGGGCTTTGGGCACCCTGGTCTAGTGGAGGGTGTCCCTGCCCATGGCAGGGGGTTGGAACTAGATGATCTTTGAGATTCTTTCCCACCCAAACCATTCTACGATTCTAAGAGTATTTCTCTGGAGTCTCTTTCAGTGATCCAGTTTTGCAGCTTATGGGCTATCAGATATTCTTTCTCCACTGGGATCATTGTAAGACCACAGCATTCAGTCTGGAAGGGACCTCAGGAAGTCTCCTGCTCAAAGCAGGGGTGGCTGTGGGAGATAGCCTGATTGCTCATGGCTTTATCCTGAAACCCTCCCAGAATGGAGACTGCAGATGTAACAGTCTGAGGAATTGCAACCAACTTCACTTCCAAGCTGGGTCCCTTGGCTACAGATGGGGTAGAATAGAATAGAATAGAATCATTAAGGTTGGAAGTGACCTCAAGGATCATCTAGTCCAACCATCAACTCTGTTGATTCTGTAGTTACAGGCATGTGTCTCTCTGCACCACCAAGCTGTGTTGTCTCCCTCAACCCAGCAGATTTGCAACCCAGAAGGAGCCCCAAGATCTTTGGCCCTGGTATTTGGCAGCACCAGGTGAGTTTTCGTGGTAGCCCTTTATCACAGCCCTTGTTCTGAGTGCTGAGCATCCGTCCACTGAAAACGTGCGCCTCGAACTCGGCACCCCAAAACCCGTCGGGCCATCTTCTCTGTCACCCACGGCCGCTCGAGCACTGCAAAACCAGCCAGTGTTGTTTGCCTTAAAGACGAAAGCTCATTTAAATTCGTTGCTTCTCCCTGTCTCCACCTGATATCCAGACAAGATGCCCTGGCGTAGGTGAGTCAGTCCCCGGCTGAAGCCAGCGCAGTTACCTCTGCGAGGCACAGGCAGCTCTTGCGTTGTGCTTCTCCCAGCGCCAAGCCGTCAGGTCTCTAATCATCTCCTGCCCCCGGCCCTTGGACCGAGCCCCAGCTTGGCCGTGACACGTCCCTGGAGGTTGCTGTGGGAGAGCGGCGCAGCCTCCTCTGCTCTGCGAGCCCCAAGGGAGATGTTGCAACAGAAACCAGCACCCGCAGCCAGGGACGGGCATCTCCCACAGCCGCTGCTTTTGCAGGGAACTCCACGCGGCACGCGGAGCTCTCCGGCCGATGCGGGAGAAGCTGCCAGTTGAGGGGTTTTTTATTCCTTTTTCCTTTTCTTTTCTCCTTTTTTTAAAGGATGGGCTGACGAAGCTCCAGGCGGCCGTTTGGCAGCTGCGCTTTGTCCTCGGCCGCTGACGCCAACAGCGAGTGACTCAGCCCCTTCCAGGCTCCGTGCAAGGCTCTTCCCCTCCTGCCACTCCGATGTTTGCTCTCTCCGACGGCTAGAACCAGTTCTGCCCCCAGGTCCTGCCCAGCGAGCAGCTCAGCAGAGCTCCTGGCTGTGGTCACGGCACGGAGCGGCGATTTAAAGACCCCACTTTTTGAACCAGAGGGGTGGTGGGGTGAGTCTGGGCAAAGAGTTTCACCTTCCTCTGCTCGCTGTGTTTGCCGGGAAAGCTCCCAGGGCAAAACCTGCCCCCGAGGATCCGCGTCACCGTGCCTTTGCCAAGCAGTGCCTCATTCCCCACTTGACTTTTCAGCTATGTTTATCGCAAACATTTTGATTTTCTTCCCAACCCAAGCTCTGACCCACATTTTCATACCTACAAGCATGGGAGTCTCCAGACAACGCAGTGCAAGCAGGGCAGAGGCTCCTACCCTCCTATGCCTCGTGCTCAGACCCATAGGGTGCCCCAGGTCCTGGGGGAAGGTGAGACCTTGGCCCCTGCAGCCTCCCATCACTGCCCAGGCCCTCCCTGATGGTGCATCTCTCCTTGGGCACAGAAGGAAGCTGGAAGATCCCTTTCAGACAGTACAACGTCTTCAGCTGGAAATGTTGCAAAAGGGCTGATGCCAAGCAGGTTGACAGGAGCAATGATGAGAGCCATGCTGCGCCCAAGAAGAGCCAGGGTTGGCTGTGACAGCCAGCAGCGGTCCAAAACAAGCAAGGAAAGGTTTCGTCATGGCTCAGCATGTAGCAAACAGGGAGCAAGGTGGCCCTCAGAGCACTTTTTATCCAGTCTCATGAGCCTGGACCATGGCTGGTCTAGCCTCTCCTGAAGACCCTGTAACATGTGCCTCCGTGGCTCTGCAGAGAGATGACATTCTGAGGTGGGTTAGTGACATTGACAGGGTGAGCTCTGAGTCATGGGTCTTCTTTCAAGGATTTGGGTGTCTCCAGTGTGTGTGTCACCATGTGAGCTGGGCTTCTGGAGACCCTCTGCAGTGGTGGAGCTCTGAAAGAATTGTCCATACCAGTATGAGATCGATCCCTTCCGAATCTCCAGTATTGACCTTTGGCTTGATCTCTGTTGACTGGAAAGGGAGCCAGGGATGAGACCATGCTGTGGGCACCCACCTTGAGCTGGCTCACTAGTATGGATGATGGCAAGACTGAAGGCACTGAAATAGGTGGCTGTGATGGGATTTGTAGGTACCCACCTCCTCTGCCAAGAGGGGGACAAGGCACTGCAGACCATAGCATAAGTTGGAAAGAGATCCAGGACCTGTGAGAGGCCAATTCAGACCTTTCCAGACAACCCCAATTTGATGGGCTTTCATAGTGTTCCTCTTGGGGAGGGCAGGAACCTGCACGTGGAGTGGCAACAGCCTAACGTAGAGAGTCTGGGCTGCGAAGGGGTGCATGTTTCAGGTGACAGAGGGTGAGGAGGAATGCAGGTAGGTAGGAGACAGCGTGTACGGGCAGGAGCGCAGGCGTTTGCTTCTCCAGCACATGCACCCTCGTTCAGAAGTCCCTCTGGCCCTCCTGGTTGGGAGGCGAGGCAGCAATTAGGCTGATTGAAGCCCAGTTGCTTATTATTTGCACAACCCCCGAGGCAGTGCCCCTTGCAGCTGGGTGGTACAAAGCCTACCAGGAGATAAGGATCAGCCTTGCAGAGCACTTGGGGAGTGCTGGAGCAATCCACACAGTTCTGACCTTGCCACTCCACTATGCTTTGACCTGTGGCCCTCTCCTCTTTCAAGCCAGCATCTCAACAAAAAGCCTTCCTGAGCCTACAGCAGCACAAGAGGAGTTTCCCCTCCCCTTCCCCACTTACCCCACCCAATCCCTCGTAATTACTCTGGAGATCACACAATTAGTGTCAGCTTTCCTTCCTTACCAGCCTGTTCATGCAAGCTCCTGCTCCTCAGCCTCCATGGAGCCTCTGGTCTTTGCCTTCCTGCCTTGGTCATGGGAGGCAAAGTTAAAAACTCAACTGATTTCATGGGTGAAGCCTGTTTTCATGCCCTGTGCGTGGTCTCTGCCAGTGGTGAAGCACTGGGCTGACCTTCAATGGGTGGAGTGCATATGCTGTCTCCTCTGGGTGGACTCTTGGGTGTCTAACCAAGGTTGAGCCATGGTCTACTGACATACTGCTTAGGTCTTTCCTTTATCTGCTGTCTTCATTGGTTTTGTAGGAATGTGGTGTCTTTGGGAGTTCACATGCTCTGTGAGATTAAATCAGTCACTGGATTCAAATTCCTGGGGCAGAGAGCTGGACAAACGGGATTTACAAGCCCTGTTGCAAATAATTTAATCATCAAAACTAATACTGAACCATCAGTCTGGCAGTGGAAGTGTAAGAAAACCTGATCACACTGCTGAATTTGAAGCTGTAATGTCAGTGCCCACGTTGCAGCAGCCTTGCAGCAGCTTCCCATGGAGCCACCCAACTGGCCCGTGCTCCCCTGCCCTAACCCAGGGCTGAGCTGGTTGAATGTTTTCCCCTGGAGGAGCTTTGCTATGGACAACACTCACCGGAAATGCTCTGTTGAACTGTGGTGGTTTCCAAAAGCCCACCTCTTCAGATACCTTATAGTGCCTCGTTCCTCCAGGAGTCCCAGCGGAGGCAGAACTGAGGAGTCTGGAGTTGAAACTGGATGGCAAGAGTGGGTAAGACAGACCCATCCCACATCTTCCAAATCAGACCTCTTCTCCTAGCAGGTTCTTCCTGCAGAAAACTTTGAGTCCAGGCCATTTCAGCCTTACCCCTTTCCTAGGCAAGGGAAGACATTTTCCCCCGATAACATATCCAGTTCCCACAGAACTGCTGAGATATCTGCCATGTCTCTGAGTATCCCATGTCCAGCCTAGCTCAGTTGACTCTGCAGTTTTAACTTGCTCAGTTTGTCCTGAGCCTGGAGAAGAGCTAGGCTGGACCACAGCTGACCACAAAGCGTTAGTGGGGTTTGGGATAAAAATCCCATTACAGAAGTCATCCTCCCATCCTGACCTTGGATGGAACAAAACATCTGTCCCACTCTTAGAAGTCCTTCAAGGGCTTGAATACCATGTCTTGCTTCTAAAAGTCTACTGCAATATTCATCCCAGCTCCTCCTTGCTGGCGTGCTGACCACTCCACCCATTCTACCTTCCTGGGTGGACTGAGGTCAACATGTCTCATGTTGCTCAACTGGGAGACACTGCCCCAAGACCTCAGTCACTGACCAGCTGCTCTCCACCCAGCAGATTTAGCTGTTAAACTGGTCTACAACAGGAGAGGCAGCAAGGGAGGGAGAAGTAGCCATCAGACCTGCAAGATCTTCCTAACCCAGGCGTCCTTGGTAGGTGTGTTTGTGCTGGCTGATGATGCATATTTAGGAGCTGGTTCCTCCTACCGCTGCTCCATGCCAGAGGCCAGAGAGGCTGGTCACAGTCGATACAGGTATCTGGTGTGTCTCTGGTACAAGGGCTGCCCACTGCACAGGTGACCTCAGGAGTGGGTAGGCTATTGCACGCTATGATTTATTAGCTGTGGGTCCTTGGGGGCCCAAGCGGGGTGCTCAGTTGGGCGGCTTGTCCAGCAGCACCCTACAGCCTCGCTATGGGGTCAGATCTTTCCACGTGGGATAAAAGGCGTCGCTGAGGCTTACAACATCCCTTATCCACCCGCATCAGTTGAGACACGCTGGACACAGGATCAGGGTGTGTGTGGGCTCTGCTTGTGCCAATTATGTGATGATGAAGTAGGTACTTAAAAACCAATAATTAGCTCGCTCAGCCAAGGCAAGTTCGCTGCTGCAGACCAGCTCTGGGGTCTCCTTGCCGCCAAACCCTCCTCTGGAGAGGACCTCCCTTGGACTGGAAGTAGATGGTGTGATGGCTGGATTGCCTCTGGCAAAGCACTGGCCCCTGACCCTGCTGTGATCATGGTGGCTATGCTGGGGGGTGCTGGAAGTGGGGGCTGCCTGGGCTGGCAATCACCGCTGAAGACATGCATGACGTTTCACTGAGGAGATGGACCATGCGGTGACTATCTGGGTGGGACAGAGAGCAGCCCACGGGGAAAAGGGCTTTACGTGACTGCCTGGAGCCCTGGGTGTGCCCCCAGCACCTGCCTTGGCACTGGGCAAATCAATTCTCTGCCCTGGGCTCTACTTCACCTAATTTGGCTGCAGCCCATCATCTGATTGCAGTAGGTCCAACCCTTTCCCAGCCACCTCCATTGTCTGTCCTGGGAGCTCCCAGGAAAGGGGAATGGGCTTAGAGGAGGAAAATAACCCAGAGAGGAGAATGGAGCCGGGATGATTTGGGATGGGATGGGATGGGAGTGGGCTGAGGTCTGCGGCCAAGGGGAGGCAGCAGGACCCTGACACCCCCCCCACGCACCGTCCCTCGGCCAGTTTGGTTCCGCCTTTGCCTCCCCCGTCGTGGTAACTCCCCCGTTAGCAGCACCGCAGCATGCAGGGATGTACAAAACAGTGAACGCTTTTTATTTCGCTGCCGGAGTGAAACCACCGTAATTTCATAAAACTCCAAAAAAAAAAAAAGAAAAAAGAAAAAAGTGATTACTAAAAGGCATACATTTTTTTTTTCCTTTTTTACACAAGATGTTGAGTAAACAGACAAGTTTCTTTTTAAAAAGGTTATAAAGTGTCAAGATCCTATACCTCATCTGCATATTCAAAGTGATGCCGTCTGATACAAAAAGCCTTGGGTATCATAATTTAGCTATGGCTCAGACACACACAAAAAAAAATAAAAAATAAAAATAAAATAAAAAGAAGTCATCTGGGCTTAATCTACATACTACCACGATTGCCCACGGAGTTGGAAAGGAAAATATGCAGCTCTTTGTTGCGCAGAAAGAAACAGCAGGGAAGTGGAGAGTTCACTGGGAGATCATGGTCTAGAGGGAAGCCGAGCGCGGTGAAACTAACNNNCCCCCCCCTCCCCGGGAATGTCTGCCAGAGCCTGCGAGCGGGGACGGCAGCCGGCCCGTGACCCCCCCGCTGCGCAAAGAAACCAGCCGCATTTTTCTCCCACCAGACAGTATCCCACCCAGAGCCACCCACCAAACTGCACCTACCCAGCTCGCTGGAAGCAAGGGAGATAGAAAACCCTGGAAACTGCGTGGAAGTCACGAACCTCCCTGTGCGCTTCCCCACTGGGGCTAATAAAGCCCAAACAAACCCAATGAAAATGAAAAAAATAAAGAAAAAGAAGAGAAAATTACTCGTTCTTCTGCAGATAGAGCAAGACTTTTTGCTTCCTCGGGAAATCTGTTACTCATCAACCTCCTCAGCCCAAGCACCACAGCGTCAGCCTTGTTGCAAGACTCGTAACGTGAATTCACAAACGCAAACTCTCCACACACGTGTCACCAGACCGTTCTTAAATAAAGAGCTGGCCACTTGTGATGGCTCTGTTGCCCTCTTTCCCGCTGCTGCCCCCCACTGTGCGTTCCATCCGTCTGGTCAACATGGAGAACAGAAGGGACACACGTACCACCATTGAGAGGACAAACTATGAATTCCTGCTCAGATTTGTTCCCAACAAGAGGGCTCAGCCATGATCGATTCCTGGGCAAGGCCTACAAGCTCTTGGTTTGATGGTTAGGGCATCTCTGCTTTGCCATCCCTTGGGTCTCCAAAGCTCTTGCTACCAGTTTGGAGCCCTGTCCCTCCAAACTATGGAAAGATGGTGGGTTTCCATGCAGGGGGTGAGAGAGGTGGATGGGGTGAGGAGGTATAAAACCAAGTGTGTGCCTTTGCTTCTGCAGGATAAGGTGGGTGGTTTGTAGCCAAAGCCATAGGGCAAAGCCTGTTCCCTACGGCATCTGCCAAGACCCAATGGAGACAACGGGAGCAATAACCGAATCAGCAAATACGTCAGATTTTTAGGGCTCTCCTTCCAACATCTTGGCACCAGGGGTGAAACAAGAATTAGCCTACAAGGAGACCCGAAAACTAGCCCAACCATGAGTCCTTGGCCACTTAGGCCTCACTCTGGTGCTACGTGCCTCCTGAGCTCCGACTTTCCCTCTTCCCCAAGATTTTTGTGAGGGAACTGGGCTCTTCTTTGAGATTTTTAACCCAAAACCCCATCGGAAGACCCCTTGATTTCCCCAATCTTTCATGTTTATGTAACCCTCTCTAGGCTGAAACATCAAGGAGCTGGTACCTCAGAGGTATGAGCCCAAGTCCATATAAAAAAAAAACCCAAATATTTGGCAGTCCAACCCAGGGAAACCTTGGAGTGGGTCCAAGCTGTCCATGCAAGGACGGAAGCTCCTGGGCTGCCAAGGTGTCCTGCCCATGGAGCAGCATGTGGGAGTTCCAGGACAGGGGGGAGACATCCATTAAAAAAAGATTAAAGAAAAAAATCAGAAGACAATTAAAGCAGCATGGTTTTGGGGTATTTTGCAGTCACTCACAACACTGAAGCATATCAAGATGCTGCTCTGCTAGCCAGAGGCGCTCAGGGTTCAGCCACAGGGGTTGTACCAGGTCAAGGACTGCTCTGTTTTTAAGGTGGTTGGGTTGATGCTACATGAAGCGAAGGAGCACTGCAAAGCTTGTCCCCCGCGCTGTGTTCCCCCCAAACAAGCCCACCAAGCTGAGATGTGAGCGTACTCTCGTCAGAGCTCAGCACCGAGCACTTCCACCATCAAACTCTACATGGAGGAGGTGAAGAGTTCCTGTGGCCAAAGGAGGCTGAATTCAAGCCTCTCTGTCCCCAGCCCAACCCCAACTCAAAAGCATCGTGGCTGAAGCCCTGAACCGCTTGCCCTGGACAATCTGCCATGCGATGCTCCCATGAGTGTGGGTGAGGAAAACATTCCTCCTCCTCTTGCTAGGGCAGAAACATCTCCAAGCCTGCAAAGCAACGGCTCCCTCTGCTTTACCCTAAATTCTTAGCAAGTCATGGCACAGCCTGTTGTGACTGGGGAACACACAAGACTGCAAGGTCTCCTGGCTAAGAGGCATTGGGGCTGTTCCCATCACACTGCCGAGCCACCTCCTATTGCCCCCGGGGATGAAGCAGCACCTATGTTAGCAGCAGGAGGACACAAAGGGGCAGGAAGAGGATGGTGACCCACGTGGTGGGACTGTTGCACTGCAGGATCAGGCCTTTTTATCAGTCCAATTTCTCACTCTTCCCAAACAATGCAGAACCTTCAACCACCGCCACCTTCCCCACGAGACATAGGAACCAACAGTCTGGAATGGGGCAGGAGATACTCAGGGGACTGAGGGCTGTCCCACCATATGGGGCTTGGACAGGCCCAAGGTGTGCGTTATGACAGTTCTGGGACCATACGTGGAGGGTCTCCACCTGGCACAGCACCACGGGCCATCCCTGCAGAGCAGTGGGGTTGGCTCCCATCAAGAGAGAAGCAACTCTGGAAATGGCTCTGAGCTCCTCCTCTGCCCACGTGTGGTGGCACAAAACTGTCCCCTACATTTCTGTAGGCACTGGAAGCGTCTAACCAGCCTTCCTCACCACTTACCCCTAGAGCTGAACCCTCTGAAGCAAATGTCTCTGGATACTATGTTCCGGAAGGCACACAAACCTTTGGAGATACCCAATACAGGGCACTGAAGGCATCTCAAGTTGGGCAGCCTAAAACCACAAGACGCTGGACGACTAGCCCTCTTTGCCCCTGCGATCCCCTGCGGCTGCGGGGGTGAGCAGCAGCAAGCCCAGAGGATACCCGGAGCATCCCTTGGGCCACATGTATGCCCTGGTGACAGATGGCAGCCAGCGGTGACCCGGTGCCGGGGATCAGTCTGGGGGCGCCATGGGTCACCTCCCAGGCTCTGCCGGGCAGCGACGGGAGAAAGAAAGGTCAGAGGACGTGCGGAAGACAAACAGGTTTTGTTTTTTTTTTTTTAAAGATTTTTTTTTTTTTCCTTTAATTAGCAAATTTTTTCTTATCCTCATCAAAAGAAAAAAACACCCCCACACCTCCTACGTGCCCCCCGCTCCAGGTGCTGCAAGCGTTCAAAGGCAGAAAGTTGAGAGATGTTTAATGTCCCAGCTCAAGGGCAGCTCCGAGTCCAGCCCACCAGGGCACGTGCCGGGGGGTTTTGGGGTGCCAGGCATTGCGTTACAGATGCCACCGGGCGCGAGAAAGGCAGGGAGCAAAATTTGGTGATGTGCTCTTGCCAGGAGCACCCAAAATCCCCCGAGATACATCTCGCATCGCCAGGACATCGCAGCCCGAACTCGGGTTTGTGCGGCGGCTCGGCGATGGGAACACGACAGGAGAGAACCCACCACCCTGTGCATTGAACCTGGAAGCGATAAATAAGAGCACCCCACACTTCGGGGGACCCAGTGCTGAGCCTGCACCCTGGCAAAGCTGGGTGCCTCAAAGCCCTGCCGCAGCCTCCAAGCTCCCCAGTGCCTCTGCCTCTGCTGCAGCGAGCTCCCAGGGAGCCCTGCCTGCAGCATCCCGGCGGGCACCGAGGCCGTGGGGAGATGGTGGTGGCAGAAGGGGCCAGGAGAAAGGGAACGGCGCTGGGGGCGCTTAGCTCAGCCCTTCCCACAGCTACAAGGTCAGCACCAAGCTCCGAGCCCCCTTCACCTCTCCCTGCTTTCCCCCTGAGGCCAACGCACCATCCCCACCTCCATCTCCGCTGCTGCAGCCCTTATTTATCAGAAGAGGTGGGAAAGGGCTTCTCTGGGGTTCTCCGGCCCTCCTGCTCCCCATCCCTTAGCTGGCACAGCCCTGCCTCCATCACCCCAAACCAGGCACCCTCCGCCCATCCCTCTCAGTGCAACAGAAGGGAAAAGGGAGGAGAAGGAAGACGATGAAGAACCGTCACGTGAGCTCGTTGCCTGCTAACGCCGAGAGTCAAAGGGCAGCGCTGCCTGCCCTCCCCGGGGCTGTAGCTGGAGACAGCAGCTTTATCCAGGCGTCCAACAAGACACCCGGGCGCCGAAACGCCGTGGTGGTGTTCCCACGTCCTGCCACCCCAGCCCTGGCAGCGGGGCAGCGTGCGGGGTGCACGTGGCTGGGCGGGGGGGTGGGGGTGAGGGGGTGGGACGCGTGTGAGTGCCCGGGTGTCTGTGTGCACGGATTTTGGCAAGAGGTCATTGAGGTTACATGATGCAGCATTTGTTCTTGTGGTTATGAGGGTCCTTAAATCGGAGTCTCTGCTTTGGTCGGTATTTTTCCAAGTACGTCAGCTGCTTGCTGTTGATGGCTCCTCTGCGCTTCCTGTGGGGACAGAAAAGGGCCGGCGGTCAGTGGTATGGTGGGAGAAGACCCCGCGCCCCAAACCCACCCCTGTCGGGGTGCTAAACCCCCCCTGCCTGGAGCAGGAAGGGATTTTGGAGGCCACAGTTGTGTGCATCCTCCGGGGATGGAGGTGGGCGCTGACCCCAGCAGCTCTTCTTGCTCACCCACCCTGCGAGTCTCAGGACACGGAAAGAGCCAGGGGAGGCTGCCCAAAGAGGGGCGTCTGCCAAAAGCCCCCCTGGATGTCCCCAGCTGCCACCTCAGCCTCCTGCAGCCCCGATGCAAAGGGGGCCTGGACTGGAGAAGAGAAGACTGAGAGGGGATCTGATCAATGCTTATAAATACCTGAAGGGTGGGTGTCTAGAGGAAGGGGCCAGACTCTTCTCAGCGGTGCCCAGCGACAGGACAAGGGACAATGGGCACAAACTGGAACCCAGGAAGTTCCATCTCAATACAAGGAAAAAATTCCTTCACTTTGAGGGTGACAGAGCCCTGGGACAGGCTGCCCAGAGAGGGTGTGGAGTCTCCTTCTCTGGATGCAATCCTGTGCAACCTGCTCTAGGTGATCCTGCTCTAGCAGGGGTTGGACTAAAAGACCTCTAGAGTTCCCTTCCAGCTCCTACTGACCTACGAACGCTGACCCTCCTTTTTCTTCCTTGCCCCCTCCAAAAGGAGAGGAAAGCAACCCCAGCGCCCTGAAAAAACCCTGGGACACGTCAGATCTCTCCCTTCCCTTGGAGAAGGGCTCCTTTCTGCCCTGACACCAAACCGCCGCTCCACTTACTGTCGGATGAACTGGATGGCATCTTCGTACTTCATCCCGCTCTCGATCAAGGCCAGCGCCACGAGGACAGGAGCGCTGAAAGGCAACGGCAGCGGCAGTCACTCCCCAGCCACGCAGCCCAGGGGCTGCCATCCCATCCTGGGGCCCGGGGGGGGGACACGCTGCGGGGCTGTAACGGTGGCACTACGGGCACTCGCCAGCGTTTGCTTTTAGTTTGCAATTTCTTGCCGTCTGCCTGCAAGCGCTGCCCCAAGGAGCGTTTTGGGGTAAAACTCCCAGGATGGGGCTGGCTGCTGTTTGCTGCTCGTCTAAGGAGCACAGGGACTTTGGAGGCAAATCTATCGGAGAAGTGGATGTAAATACATGTGGAAAACCTGACCTGCAGCAGGGGGAGCATTAAAATAACAGCAGCTCTCAGAAAGCATCAGCTCCCCATTGTAGCAGAAGGCATTTTGCAGTATTTCCACGATAAGCTCTTAGGAAAAGCGAAACAGCCGCAGGGTGGGACAGCACTGAGCACCCTGGGTCCCCCTCGATGCCCAGGATTTGGCCATGAGAAGTGCAAAGAGGAGCTCAGGCAGCAGCCTCCCCCACCAACACCTACTGCCACCAAGGTCTCCTCTATGCAAAACCCTGCTGAAAGGTGGACTAGGGAAGGCAAGGAGGAGAGCAGGCATGGTTTTCCCCCTCCCTCCTCCTTCATGGCTGGGTGGCAGACGGGTTGCTGGGCTCTGACTCACCGTCCCAGGCCGGCCACGCAGTGCACAGCCACGCAGCAGCCGGGGTCTTCGCAGAACTTGGTCTTCAACAAGTTGAGCCAATCTTCCACTATCTTGCTGGGAGGAGGTGCTCCATCATCGAACGGCCAATCCTGCAAGCGGGGGGCAAGATCGAGGGGAGGAGAGAAATGTCATCAGACCCCAGGGAAAAACTCAGGGGATTGGCTTTTACTCGGGGAGGTGGTTTTTCGGAGCTAGGCAGCGGAGAGGTGGATGTGTGTGCCAGGAACTGGGACCACAGTGCAGCTTTGCGAGGGTGCAGCAGGTTTTGCGACACTGTTGGGCATGCAGGAATCCCCTGGCCGCTTCAGCTCAGGGTTTGCAACCGTATGAGTGGAGGTCTGGGGTCCTCCCGTCTCCTATAGACAGGTTCAGCCTTCAGGAGTACCTACAGGTTCTGCAACATGGTCCCTATGTCCTCCTGGCTCTGCAGAGCAGGGTGGCCATTGCCTGTCTCCCCCCCATTTGGATGACCGCCGTGAGCTTCAGTGCGATGCAACTCCCATCCTTCTCCCGACCAGCTCCTGTCTAAACCCAGGGCTTGGAAGCACAAAGCTACTTTGTAGGAAGTTTGAGCAAAGGTGGCGTGGAGATGGCTGAAATCTCAGGGGTCTAACCTGGTCCTGAAATTCACCTCGCTGCAACCTGTGGCGGGGGGAAGGTAAACAGCCTAAAAGCCCTAAAACGATGCTCCACGGACCCCCTGACGCAGCCACGGAGAGGTGAAGGGCTCTGACCTCTTTCCGGAGGGAGACGCCTCCAAACGGGGCCATTTAAATAATGTCCTTCAGGAAGGGGAACCCCCCCCCTCCTCACTGATCTTCTCCTGAGCTTCATCCTTGAGCTGCATGGACTCAGCATCAGGGCTCGGTGACAAAGCGGATAGAACAGGCGCTGCACTAAGCACCCCCAGGCCCTGGCCAAGTGCCTCCCTCCCCTCTTGCAAATGCTGCAGCGTTTTGGGGTAGGGACGGTCTCTCCCCACGGCCGCTGGCAGCCAGCTGAGGCTGTACGGCTCTCCCAAAACGGGGATTTCTCTCCCAAAATGAGTCTGACAGCAGAAGAGAGGGATAGGCAGGGGAGCATCACTCGGAGGGGATGCGGCAGGGTGAGCCCCGGTGGGTGGGAATCACGGGGCTGTAATCCTCAGTTTGGGGAGCGAGTCACTAAGCTGCTGTGCTGGAGTCATCCTTGGTGTAAGGTGGCAAAAGAAGCTGCTGAGCATCACTTCAGTTTTTGAACAGGTAACGTGGCTTCAGCAGGGCTTTGCTAGGAAAGGAGCACGCTGGGCTTCGGGGTATGCTAAAGCTTGAGCCAGCCCCACCATGCCCAGCATGTGTTCATCTTGCAGGACCATCTTCTACCCTGCGGTGCCCGGAAAGCACCGCTTCAGCCATGAGCGCAGGTCACCGGGCTCACACTCAGGATGACATGCTGTACCACAAAATCAGAGAATGGTTTGGGGTGGCAGGGACCTTCAAATATCACCAAGTCCAACCCTCCTGTCACGGGCAGGGACATCTTTCACTAGGTCATGTTGCTCACAGCCCTGCCCAACCTGACCTGGAACACTTCCAATGATGGGGCACCGACTACTNACATTTCCAATGATGGGGCACTGACTACTTCTCTGGGCAACCTGTTTCAGTGTCTCACCAGCCTCATCATGACAAATTTCTTCCTTACATCTGATCTAAACCTACCCTCTTTCAGTTTAAAACCGTTGCCCCTTGTCCTGTGCCTACAAGCATTGGTAAAGTACTACAGGCCTTGTACTCGGCACCGGTGAAGCTGCACCTCAAGTGCTGTGTTCAGTTTTGGGCCCCTCACTACGAGAAGGACATTGAGGTGCTGGAGCGTGTCCAGAGAAGGGCAACGAAACTGGTGAAGGGGCTGGAGCACAGGTCTTATGAGGAGCGGCTGAGGGAACTGGGGTTGTTCAGCCTGGAGAAGAGGAGGCTGAGGGGAGACCTGATCGCTCTCTACAACTCCCTGAAAGGAAGTTGTAGCCAGGTGGGTGTTGGTCTCTTCTCCCAAGTAACAAGCGATAGGACAAGAGGAAATGGCCTCAAGTGGCTCCAGGGGAGCTTTAGATTGGATATCAGGGAAAATTTCTTTACCAAAGGGGTTGTCAAGCACTGCAACAGGCTGCCCAGGGAAGTGGTTGAGTAACCATCCCCGGAGGTATTTAAAAGATGTGTAGATGTGGTGCTAGGGACATGGTTTAGTGGTGGGCTTGGCAGTGCTTGATTAACAGTTGGACTTGATGACCTTAAAGGTTTTTTCCAACCTAAACAATTCTATGATTCTAAATGTTTGTCTCCATCTGTCCCATCTCCAACCTGCTGGAAGAGATGCCAAGCAGATGTCCATGGCACGGGACACCCGTGTCTGGTACAACTTGTAACTGCCATCAGCCCTAGAGATTGCTCAGGATCCCCTGCAGCACACAGAGGAGCCAGAAGCACAGGAGACATCCAAAACACCCAGGGAGCAGGTCCAGGACGGGACCACCTCATGTGTAGGTCCCACGGATGTGGATGCTGGCAGCCAGGCACATCACATCAGAGTCAGGCCTCGACTCCCTTGTGCCTATTCCCCAAAGAAAGGGATAGAATATAGAGATATAGGCTCTCTATATGTATTTGATATAGAGAAATACCCCTGTATCTGCATAGGTACGCCTATTTGGAGACACAGAGGATATAGACATCGTGCTAGATAAGATATACCTTATATAGTTTCCATACAGTATCTGCTATGGCTTCTGTATCCAGGATATTGGTATCTCCGTACATAAAACATGTCCGAGATACAGAAACCTCTCTACAGAAAATATTTAGAGATGTATGTATATTCTAGATATAGAAACTCAGATTGAAGCATTCCAGCCAGAAACCAGCTAAAAGGCAGAATTTGGTCTGCAAGGGAGCAGAGATGATCTCCTACGTACAGATTCTACACGTTGGATACAGCTATCCTCCTCTGTAAGATACAGCCTGTAGAGATACAGCACCCATAGCTAAAGTGGTCTGCACCTAGAGGATCTGTATCTAGAGACTCAGGATCTGTATGTCCATCCCAGAGGATCTAGGATAGAGCTAGCTCTCTCTGGATATACGTTACACGAAGAGAGCTATATATAGATGATCTACACGGAAAGGACCACCCCAGGAGACACGAGGCGCTTCCAAATCCTTCCTAAATGATGAGCAGAGCCTCCCTTTCCAGCTGGAGCTGAACTCCCTGGCAGGGCCATCACGCCTGACATCATCTCCAATTACTTATCAGCCAAGACGCAGCGCAGGCAGCTGCCTGCTCTGCCTCTTCCTGCTCGCTGCCTGCTCCCTTTCATCCCCCCTCCCCGAGCTGCACCAGCGAGCTGCTGGAAGAGCAAAAAAACCTGCACCTCCCCCAGATAAGATAACGCCGGGGGTAACAGGAACCACGCGCGTCTTCCAAGCGGGACCAGGCGCTCTCATCCCCTGGATGCTTTAAAACCCGAGCGTGGAGCAGGGAAGGCAGCTGCCGACTCAACCTTATGAGTCACAGTTTCGGGTGCGTGGGCAGCACTTTCTTTTTTTAAAGCACCAGCCCCACCTCAGCCCGGGAGCGGGGAGCTCGCCTGCCTTGGCCCGAGGATGAAACTGGGTTTCAATCTCCGCTCCCAGGCACGTGCGACGCTGCTTCGGTCTGTCCGAAGCGCGGGTGTTTAGCAGACCCCCAGGGATAGGGGTATTTAAGCACGAAGGAGGGTGGGCAACCTACCATGACGGTGATGCCATCCTTCTCCAGGGGGGTCTTGTCATAGGTCACTTCACACACTCGCACAACCGTGGTGGCACCGTATTTCTTCAGGTCCTGGGGAGGGAAGGAGAAGGAGGGGTCTGAAAAAAGCCAGTGGGTGGCACCCCGACACATCTGAGCCCTGCTGTGACCATGCGGACCCCAAAACAGCGCTGCGCCACATCTCCGGACCCTGGAGCAAAACCCACTGCGGTCCATCCACAGGCAAACATTAAATCCTGGGGCACCAAAGCTGCGTGGCCACGACGGGATTTTCACCCAGCACCTTCATGGCTCACTGAAGCTGCAGGCGCCAACGGTGCTGTTCATTTTTAAGCCCCAACAGCCACAGCAGCAGCCCCTTTACACCCCAGGGAAAGAAACATCCCTGACGGGGCTGCAAATCCCCCCAAGGAGGAATTATCTGTGCACGGAGAGGTCGCAACGCTGGACGCAGAAATGCACGGAGGTGGCTGGAGGTGGGGTTGCGGTGCACGCCGCTGACCGCGCTCAGCACCCTGCACATTGCCCAGGGACTCCTTCTTGACCTTGGTGCTGTATAGAGTCATCCCTCCAGCGTGCTGCAGGCTTGAGCACGGGACTTGGGCTGTTTCCAGCGTGGCTTACTGCCCGCTGCGAGGATTGCCCCGGGATTACGCGTCGGCGTACCCCCGCCTGCCAGGCGCCACGTGAGATGGTCCCCTTCAACGATTCACCGCCATGCCTCCCTGTGCGTGCCTGCCAGGCCACGGCAAACCCCTGCGTTCTCAGTAGCTTGGCCAAAAATTGAAGAGGCTGGCAGACAGGGGACTTTCTGCCCCATCCTACTGGTGCCATCCCCATTGCCTTGTGCGTGGCATGCGGGGGCACGGAGCAGTTGTCCCCAAATCCCACCTCCCTTTCCTGCGGCTCTCTGAGCTGGTGGTGGTTACACGTGGGGTTTTTTTTGCATGTGGAGGTGGGAAAGTTTCCTTTAGCTTGGAGGATGCGTCTGATACCGGCCTGTCAAACCTCAAGGTGGTTTGGGTCTACAGCAGAACTCCCTTGCCGGGGTTGCGTGCAGCCCCAGGTCCCTCTGCAAACACAGCAGCATCCCGCAGCGCCTCCTCCTAAGCAAAAGCTGCTTTTGCTGGCATGACCCAACCTGCAGGATGTTGCCTTTCCCGCAGGGACCGATAAAAAGAGTCAGTCGAAGCCTTTTGCCCTGGACTGCAGACACACATCCACGAATCTCCCTCCAACTCCCAGCTGCTCCCAGTGCAGGAGGCAGGGCACCATTGCTGGCTCATGCAGCACCGAGCCCTCCAGCTCCTCGTGCACCACCCAGTGTGCTCTGGGCACTGGAATGACATTGGGATAGCTGGGATGAAAAGTCCTTACGAAGGTGCTGGGAGATGCAAGGGAGGTTGTGTGCATCTGTGCGCAGCATTGCAAAGCCCCTTGCCGCCATGTGCTGGTGGAGCTGGCAGGGGATGCAACAGGAGGAACAGGGAAACTCTGCTCCATCTCCACCGTGCCCAAACACTGCGCTTGTGGTCCTCCAAAATGTACCGCCATAAAAAGTCGGCGGTGATCGGACCCACCGTGACAGGGTGCCACCATGGTCATAGAATCATAGAATCATTAAGGTTGGAAGAGACCTCAAGGCTCATCTAGTCCAACCGTCCCACCACCACCTATTAACCACTAAACCAGGTCCCTAAGTACCACATCCAACCTTTCCTTAAACACCCGCAGGGATGGTGACTCCACCACCTCCCTGGGCAACCCGTTCCAATGCCCAATCACCCTTTCTGAGAAGAAATTTCTCCTCATCTCCAACCTGAACCTCCCCTGGCGCAACTTGCAGCCGTTCCCCCTTGTCCTGTCACTGGTTATCTGGGAGAAGAGGCCGACCCCCAGCTCACCACAACTCCCTTTCAGGTAGGTGTAGAGGGCAATAAGGTCTGCCCTGAGCCTCCTCTTCTCCAGACTAAACAGTCCCAGTTCCCTCAGCCGCTCCTCATCAGACCTGTGCTCCAGACCCTTCACCAGTTTTGTTGCCCTTCTCTGGACACGCTCCAGGGCCTTGACGTCATGGTACCAAAGTGGACATGCTGGTGCCTCATCCTATGGAGGACTGATCTCTGTTGCATCTCTACATGCACTTTTACTCCCAAAACATGCAGGTGGGACCTTCCAGCCTCCCCTCCTTACCTCCAGGAAGGTGCTGAGTGTGGCGTTGGTGGGGTTGTGGGTGATGAGGAACCTCATGTTTTTGTAGCAGACCTCCACCGGCGCAGGGCGGTTCATCCGGGCCATGGTGGGACAGGAAGAGGGTGAGGTGGTGCTGACGGTGGTGGGGGAAAACCCAAGAAAAGGGTGACGTGGAGGGGGGGAAAAAAAAGACCCAAACACCCCTCTGCGCTTAAAAAATAAAACTTAAACAGGGTCGAGAACTCAATATACAGACGTTGTGCAAATAATCCCAGCTCCTGGGAGCACGCCGGCTTCCTTGACACACCGCAAGCCCCCCGGGGAAAAAGCCAGATGGGAAAAAAAAATAATATTAATGACGATAATAATAATAATTATTATAATTAAACAAAAAAAAAATCCCTTTGCTGTAGTGTCGGCGTCCTTGGCGTGTGTGCGATGGCGAGCGGCTGCCGCCTCCGGTGCCGTGCGCTCCCGGGCGCTCTAGAAAGGCCTCTGCATATGGGGGGGGTGGCGGGAGGGTGACCCCCGTCACGTTACCCCATCGGGGTATGTGGAGTACTTAGGGGCGGCACGGGGGGCCGGGAGCCTACGGGGCGGCGTCGGCGGCGTCCGGCAGCGGTGCCTCGCTGGGGCGATCCATGCACGGGAGCCTTGAATGGTTGAGTCGGAGGGTCGGGAAGCCGGGTGAGACGAGGCGAGGTGGCCGGGCGCTGCTTCACGGGGCGGGCTGCCGGGGGCTGCGGGGCTCAGAGCTGCTCGTCAGCACCTCCATAAATCCCAGCGGAGAGCGAGGCTGCAGGGAAGGGGAAGGGAAACACGGTGATGAGGGTGTCCTCCTCCCCAGCCCAGCTCTACGGAAGCCCCTGGCTGGTGGGGGGGGCACCCAAATGCACCAGCACCCACCGCATCCTGCATGAGCATCCCTGGCCATGCTCATCTTCGCAGCAGACCGTGGATTAGAAAGCAAAGTGGTATTTAAAGGAAAACATGAAGTATCACCTGAAAAAGTGAAACGGCACTGGAAAGCCGGGGGGGGCAACTCACATTTTCCCCACAGAAGCGAAAAGCACATGGCAGGGAAGGGACTTGCTCTCATGCCACCCAGTATGAACATTAAGCGGTATTAAGCACCCAAGCCACGCGAGCTGAGCGCCCCCCCAGCTCCGATCCCTTCACCCCAGGCCTCACCTCTGCATCCCCAAAACGCACGGTGAACATTTCCAGCCCGAGCGCGGCGCTCTGCCCAAAAGCAGCTGCCGCTGCCTCTGATCGGCCACATGCTGCCGGCGCCACTCGGGTGGCTAATGGCCACCAAACGCACCTCTAATGCTCTTAGGCAAACTAAGCCACCCGCAAATGAGCTTTCTTTGGGGGGGGGGAGGTGAGGGGGGGGCGCAGGTGTGCAGTTTCACCAGCGCTGGCGATGGATGTGTCCTCCTGCTGGCTCACCTGCATCCCCATCACTGCTGGGACGTCGCTCCCTACAAAGTGCCCTGGGGGGATCTTTGCCTTCAAGGATGGCAGAGGGAAGAATTCAAAAAGAACATGAATTCTCACTGGGGAAATGCCAAAACCCAAGAGAGGATGGACCCAGGGGGCAGGCGAGGGTGCTGCCAGCCCCTCTCGGAGCCGGGGGGAACCCGGTGCTTCCCCGGGTCACTACGCGCCAGACTCTTGTTTTGAAGCTGGTCCCTTCCCCGGGTCAGCAGCTGCTTAGTGCCGCGTGGCCGGAGCCTCAAAATAGACCATAAGCACATAAGTAACACGAGCTGGGCTGGCAAGTACCCTCTCACCTCTCCTCCTGACACCCCAGCACCCAGAAACCTTCCTCTTCAGGGGGGGAAACCGTTTTATCCCGACGCAACGAGACAAGGTGGGAGCAGGGAGGTGAGCTGAGCACCGACCGGCTCATCACACGGCCCAGGTGCCGTCGCCGGGCTCCTCTATGCCTGAGCATCACTGAGAACCCACCTGCGGCTCCTGCTTCACCAGCGGTCCCTGGGAATTCAAAAAGCAAATAGCAGAGGGGAAAGGAAAAAAAAAGCCAGGCGAGGTGCAGGGGGAAGAAGCGGGGCTGCTCTCCTGAATACACCCAGCTCGGCTGCTAAAATCATGGACTTTCCTGCCAGCAGAACTCCAATTATTCATTACTGGCAGCACGTGCCAGCCCTGGTGCTGGCTCAAAGCGCAGCTCCGTGGCCGTGGGTTTACAGCCGGGATTTTGGAAAGGAGCACAGAGGGGCTAGGAGCTGGGGAAGGGCCAAAGCTCAAGGGGATTTTGGCACTGAGCCCTCCCCAGCTCCACCACCAACCCTGGTGTGTCCCCTTCCTCCCCATCCCCAAGTTGCCCTGAACCTCTTTGTCCATGACATCACATCACTCCTGACTCATATTTTGTTTTTCCTGTAAAAAAATGGGGTACCACTACCCCAGAGCCAGGAAGAGATGGGATGGAGCTCGTGATGGTGACCCATGGCTGAGCGGTGTCGCCCCGTGGGCTCCTTCGGTTAAAGGTGTATTGTTTTTTTTTCCTTTCTTGAGGATGCTGAAGAAAACTAATATTAAATTCGCCCTGCAAGGATGCTCTGTGAAGTTTAAACCCAGTCTGGGGTGTAGGGACAAGTGAGACATCCCAGGGGGGGAATTTTCCAATCCCCATTGAGAACATCAATTGTAGCAGCTGATGGAGGCTGGAAGCTTGGATGGGAGGGAAGGTGAGAGCTGCCTCCCAGAAGCATTTTGGGTCTGACTCAGAGCAGCTCAGTGCCAAGGTGATGCTGACCCCAGTGGGGTGGCTCACCTTCCCCCAACGGACCACGGCAGCTGGGATCTTCGCTCAAACCTTGCAATGATCCTGCAAGACAGGACGGGAAACGTGCTCTTCCCCTGGGCTTAATGTGCTTTTGGAGTGATGGACCCACCCACCACCTCACCTGTAGGGTCTGCTCCCCCTCGAGATGAGCTCACCGGGGCCAGGTGAGAAATGCTATTCCTGCAGGGTATTTTTGAGCTGGCTTTGGTTATGTGGCTCTTACAGGTCCAGCCACTGAGCTGCAGGCCAGCACGGCCACAAAAAGAGCCAGCAACCCAGAGACTGAATGTTTCCCAAGAAAAACCTGCTGGCAACCTTCTCAGCAAGCTGTTTTTCCTTCCTTTTCCATATGCTTCAAGGAAAAAAGGTTAAAACCATCCAAAGGGAGGGCCGGTGGAGGGATGGGCGGCCACAGATGCCTGCTGCAAGGGGAGAGCTGCTGGAAAGCTGGTATCGCCCCAAATCATCCCCATTTCTCTGACCAAAGGACCTGAGGATCTTCTGCTTTTCCTTTTAACGCCTTCAGCTCTTGGATCTTCCACCGCATTTAGAATAGAATAGAATAGAATCATTAAGGTTGGAAGTGACCTCAAGGATCATCTAGTCCAACCATCCCCCCACCACCTATTACCCACTAAACCACGTCCCTAAGTACCATATCTAACCTTTCCTTAAACACCCTCAGGGATGGTGACTCCACCACCTCCCTGGGCAACCCGTTCCAATGCCCGATCACCCTTTCCCAGAAGAAATTTCTCCTCATCTCCAACCTGAACCTTCCCTGGCGCAACTTGCAGCCGTTCCCCCTTGTCCTGTCACTAGTTATCTGTGAGAAGAGGCCAACCCCCAGCTCACCACAACTTCCTTTCAGGGAGTTGTAGAGGGCAATAAGGTCTGCCCTGAGCCTCCTCTTCTCCAGACTAAACAAGCCCAGTTCCTTCAGCTGCTCCTCATAAGACCTGTGCTCCAGCCCCTTCACCAGTTTCGTTGCCCTTCTCTGGACACGCTCCAGGGCCTCGATGTCTTTCTTGTGGTGAGGGGCCCAAAACTGGACACAGTACTCGAGGTGCGGCCTCACCAGGGCTGAGTACAGGGGGACAATCACCTCCCTGTTCCTGACTGCGTCTGGCCTCCTGCTCCTTCGGTCTCCATGCGCTTGCACGAGCGTTGCTTGTAGTGCGCAAGCAAAGAGTAACTCCCCATCCCAAAACCCCCTACCCCGTTTTAACCAGTTCACGTGCAGTTACTACGACACGTTAATACAGACCGTGCCCACGTTTAATCACGTCCTGGATTAAACCCACCCGCTGAGCAGCCCTGTGGGACTGGGAGCCGCTGCGAGCACCAACACCGGCGTTGCACACCGGGCGCAGATCCCCACCACCATCCGACACACCGCTCACGCTCCATCAGCGCTCTGGATACCATTTAATTTTTTACGGGCTTGGGTGTACTCGCTGCAAGCAACGGAGGTTCATCGTGAACTGCCTGCGTCTGAGAACAGCCAGTGCTCTTCTCCCACAAGGTCTCACATCCAGTGGAAGCGTTTCGAATATTCTGGCAATTGCACGTCCTGGCGGTTCAGCCCCGAAGCCCGTAACTCCCTGATCACAGAATCACAGAATC
>VWZZ01007032.1:205339-250289 GCA_013399095.1 Psophia crepitans | reverse complement strand
GAGGGGGGGGGGGGGGGGGAGTATCATTTGTCACCTGGAGCTATTGCCTGCAGATCTGGATGACAACATTTTGGCAAACTTTTTGCCCAGATGGGTGCCTCGGAGGTGCTGGGGTGGAGGGATTGCTTACGGCTGCCTTGCTTTGGCCGACGGCAGCTTCCCAGCTCCTCGGGGATCTCTCCCGACTGCCGCCGGTGTGTTCCCCGCTGCGGAGCGATGGTCTTTACGTCCCTTCCTGCCTTTGTCCTTGGCGTTCTTCCACCACCTGCCAAAAACACAGGCACCGCATCCTTCGGTGGCACCAAAGGGACCGGGAGCTCTCCAGCCACACTGTGAAGCATCCCCCGGCAAGCCACGCTGCTGGGGGGGGGCAGGCTGTGCCACCCCCCGCACGCAGTGCTGTGGCATTCCTCTCAAACATCCCAGTCCCTCCAATCACCCCAGAGTCTGGCCTGGGGGGGAGGCGGTAAATTCCACCCCCTGCCCCATGCCATGACCCCCCCCAGAGGCGGGGGGAGAAAGGCTGCAGCTGCACACGTGCCAGCACCCCCGAAATGCAGGGGTGCGGCATCAGCCCCTCCGCCGACATCAAGCTGAAGGCTCAGCTGCAGGAGAAGCAAGGTGGGGGTGCTTCTGTGACCCTCAAATGCTGCTGGCATCTCTGAAACAAGGAGGCAGGAGAGGACGGGGTGGCGAGGCCGAGCACCGGCGATGCCCGCGTGGGCGGGAGGCAGAGTGGGGGTGGAAGGGGGAGAGAGTGAAGCGGATAGAGGAGGTGTGCACATCAACATGTGATGTTGCTGGCAAAGGACCTGTGGTTTTCCGCTGTCTTATTTGTAGCTGTTAGGGTTGGGTGTCATAGAAGAGCATGCCTCACCCACGTCAAACTGCCGCAGCCCTGAGAACTGGCATACTCGGGACACCGAGATGCTTCTCCGGGCAGCCTGTCCCTGCAGTGCTGGCACAGGCAGGTGAAACTGCAGTGCACCGTCCACCACGCCCCAAGCGCAGGAAAGCTCCCCAGGACCATAGGTCCCATGGGACCCAGCTGACCCATGGCACCAGCCACCAGCAGGCTCGCTGTGCCCCCCCAAGGTGAGGACAAAGCCCATAGCTGCCTGCGGGAAGGCAGGCAGATGCTTCCTTCTCATTATGAGTTAAATATTCAAAATATTCATGATGAATTAAATAGTCATCATTAAATAATAAAGATTTGCAGCTTATAGAGCCAATAATGGCAGTTACCAAGGTGTCCGTGACTTCTGCGTGCTGGGTGGTGTGCTGTCTTTTCGTTGTCTTCTTCTTCTGCCTGTTCCTGCAACCTGGAGATGAAGGAAAGGCCACGTAACTCTTGGGTTTCCAACAGCGCCCCGGCGATTGGGACCGCAGCGTGCATTTCATGGGGCAGGTGAAGAAAAGCTGGCTGCAGAGAGCCGTGAAGGTGGGAGCCTTTCACTGGGCAGAGCCCCTCCGTTTCCAAAACCTTTGGGGGCCTTTTAGGGGGGGGGAAAGCAAGAAGGCAGGATGGAGAGTGGACTTCTGCCTACGCCACGTGCCGTGCCGGCGAGCCCCCGGAGCTCTAACCTGCCTCCCTTTGGCTCTGACCTCTTCCCTCCTATCCCAGCGCCGGAGGGATGGAAAATGAACTACCTGACCTCACTCTGCAAGCCCCACTTCAGGGGGATGACTGGTCAGCTGCTCTCCTGGGTCATAAGATGTTCCCAGACCTATTTCTGCCCATTTATCAGAGAGTTTTCTCCTCCCAAAGCCTGCCATAGCTGAGGGGTTTTTTGGACCAGAGTATGGCTATCTCTTTGGAAAAACGACAGGAGGAAGTTCCGGAGGAGAAACTCACTTTCCTCGAACGTCCGTGGACAAGGCAGAGGTGCTGGCAACGACCGCAAGCAGGGACCAGTGCCTACTGTGGCTTTCCTAAAAAGATGGACACCAGAGTTGGGTCCTCAGCTGACTTGGACAGTCCCGCTCTTTAAAAGCCAAGTCCGGCTTTTCCCTAACCGAAAGCAGCTCTCCTCATACCCACTGCTGGGGGGTGGGTGGGAGCTGAGCCTGGGGGGTCTCAGTGGCTCAGCAGCTCGTTAGGGTTCCTGGAAGGAAACTGTGGGGCTACTTACACCAGAGGAGGAGGGAGAGCCCCAGCGCTACAAGGACTACTCCAGCAGCAGTGACGTAGCTGGTTGTCAGATCAACGGCCTCCGAGCAGCCTTGCTCTGCCAAAGAGAAGGGAAGGACCTGTCAGCAGTTGCTCCTCTTGGCCAACACCCCTCCTTTGAACAGTTCAGTGCTATGAATTTAATCCAGGGACCTCCTATGCAACGGGCAGGGGAGATCCCGGTGCTTCACGCCATGGAGCCACCAGGGTGACCCCTGCTTTGCTACGGAAGAGCTACGACCTCCCTGCTCAGTCGGGAAGCTGCCACGACTACATTGATTAAGAGTTTTCTTGCAGGGCCAGCCACGCAGTGCCACCCAAGGACTCTCTCTGCCCTGTGTGAAGCCACCCCCCACCCCCCCCCAGATACCCCACTGCTCCCCAGAAGAACGGCGAGCAAGGGCACGAGCGGTGCAAACCCGGGCCACCCCTTACCATGGAGCTGCTGGATATTGTGGAGCAAGAGGATGCTGAATAACAAGCTGACGATCATTGTTGTGAGGGTTATAGAGGCCTGGATGACTTGGTGCCCTGGGAGAGGGAAAAATTTCTGGCAAATGAGAGGAAAATGCATAAGGAGGGCAGGCTGGCTGGGCTTCGGTGGGAGGGCGAGCAAGCCGCGGGTGATGTCTCTGGACGTGCAGCACAGCAGCGTGCTGAGCCTCCGCTCCCTCCTGGGAGTGAAAACCTAAAGAGTTTACTCCTGGGCTTTCATCAGGCCTTTTCCACCAGAGGTTTCGATCATAAGCAGCAACTTACACTTTTTCACCTCGAGGGAGCCGGCAGTTGCTGGTTTCCACACCTCTGCTGCTGCCGCCTGGCCAGTTGCTATTACCGCAGCGAGCAAGAAGAGCCCAAGCAAGACGAAGGCAGCAGAAAGACCTATGGGAGCAGAAGCAAACCAGAGGGCAGGATCCGTCACCCTCTGCAGGGTGGTGCAGCAGGAGCAGGACTGCAGCCTGCAGCCAAGAAGGGTCCCTGTGGCCTGGGGATGTGTCTGGAAGCGGGACTGGCTCGGCGCTGCTGGCCAGGGGACCATATCCTACAGCTGGGGACAATTTTTATCCTGGAGGTTGGCAGCAAGCAGTATTTATTATAAATGTACACACAGGCAGCAGCCTTCTTTCAATAGAGAATGGGGAGAAACCTGCATATTTTGGGGCGGGGGGTGTGTGTGTATGGGCTTGTTTGTTTTAACGTCTGCTTGCAGCTCAGCATGTCGCGCCCATGGCAGGACAAACAGGTAGCCTCAGCCTGGGGCAGGGGAGAACTGGCTGCGGAGCGGTTTTAGAACAGCTGAGCTTTGTGCTCGTCACCCATGTCCCTTGAGGTCTGTGGGAGCGGTTTCTGAACCGGTTTTTAATTTTTGAGAAGTCCTGGAGAAGGGGTAGTGGCACCTGAAGAGTGCAAAGGGACAACTGTAGCCCTTTGGTTTCAAAAGAGCAGAGAAAGAGGAGCCTGCAGGCTCCAGAGCACTGAGGTCTAACTTCCATTTCTCCAAATCAAAGACTGCTACACCAAAGAAGCTACTGTAAAGAGCTGGAGCAAAAAGGAAGATGAGACCCTGAAGCAATCAAGAACAAATCAGGTTCCATGCACCCTACCTTTTTCCTGCATCCAGATGATGGAGGCGACAAGCAGGAGGACAGAGGAGATACACAGCAGTCCGTGGACGGACAGAATTATATGTTTCCGTGCTTCCTTTCCTGGGAAAAAAAGGCAGACATACTCACTACCACATAAACAGGATGGGTGCAGCCTGCAAAGGGAAGATAAACAGCAAGCACAGGTTCTCTTTGCAAAACATCGAAGCCCTGAGGTTTAGAAACCCTGAAGAGACAACGTGGTGAACTTTCAAGAGCTTTGTTTGACTTCAGGAGGAACCAGCCAGGTTTGGGGTTGTTCCACACTGAACCAGACACCAATTCCACCTAGTGAGACCCTTCACAACACTGAGATTTTGCCTCCTATGATGACCTGAGCAGCGCTGGATTTCCTCCGGAGACCCACCGCACAGGGGGAACCCCCCACAGCACAAGCTCTTGCCAGAAGCACCGGGCACAGGGAGCTCCTCGGGGAAGATCACCCCCAAAGGCAAGACCTCCCACCCCGACCTGCAGACGTCCCCAGTGATAATGCTGAGGGGGAAACACGTGTGGGGGAGCTTTCCTGCCAGCTGCAGGGCTTCACCTCTGCTCTGCAGATGGTCTCTGCTGTTCTGGGGACTAATCACAGTGGGCAGAAGAACACACCAGCAGATTAGAAAGACTGTGTGGGAGGACTTGCTGTTGGCTACATCTTTAGATTCGTTTTCTGTTAATCAATATATATGTTGCTACTGAAGCACCCACGTTAACCTATAGGCTCCCTGGGTAGGGATCCAATGTCAGGACCCAAACGCCAGCGTCTTTGGTCACCAAAACCCATGAGACATGGCCTTTGGCCAGCTCCAGGCAGGAAGGCTCTTTCCCACGCAGCCTGTGTCCCCTGCATGTTTTATTACTTCCCAGGGATGCCTGAGGAAGGGGAGAGGCATGACCCCATACCCTTGGTAACGTGGTATTTTTGGCTCCGTCTCCCACAAAGCCATTTGGGATTAGCTGCTTCTAGGGAGCTTTATTTTCGGTGCAAGCTACAGAGGCACAAGAAGAAATGCAGGAGCTGAGCACATTTCCTCCCACTACTGAAGCGAATGAGGATGAGGGGGGAGAAGCAGCTTGGCTGAGGCATTCTGGCATTTGTCCTGTCCATGGTGGGGAGAGAAGGGTTTGGTTTGGGGAGCTGGGGCGCAGGCCTGGCACTCACCAAACCCTTGCTTCCTCGTCTGACAGAGCAGGATGGTGGTGGAGGTGGTGATGAGTATGAGCACGATGACGGCCAGCCTCTGCGCGTGGTGTAGAGGAGGAGTGAGACCTGCAAGGCACGGCAGGAGGGAAACCCCGCGCTGGGGACAACGCCGAAACGCAAAGCAGCGATCCCAGGAAACTGCAAAATGCTGGAAAACCTGAGGGGCGAGTCCTGGCTCTTTCTTGCTCAGGAAAGCTCAGGAGAGACAGTTGCACCTTGCCGAGTGGACCAGCAACGAGACGACAAACTGCCGGACCCACCAGGGCAAGGCTAACCTGTCACCGTCAGCTCCAGGGCTGCCTCCTTCCAGCTTATCATGTTGCTGACGTTGCAGGAGTAGGAGCCGCAATCCGACTTCTCTCCATTCCTTATGTGCAGCACGGTGGTATTTCCAGGGAGCAGATAGCACTTATCGGGGGAAAGTGGACGTCCCTCCTTCTTCCAGGAGATGGAAGCCACCATTCCCTCTGGCACCACGCAGACCAGCTCGATGAGTGAGCCCGCCTGGTTCGAACGGTACTGGAGCTCAGGCTGGGGCACAGGCTCTGGAAAGCAGAGAGCAGCGTGGCAGCACTCCCAGGAGCACGAGGGCTGCCTTGCTTTGGACCTGAAAACTGTCCGACATGTAAGAACACCGAGCCCCGTTGGGGAGTGAGCAGGTCCCTTCCCTCTGAGTTCCACCCCAGGTTGGTTTGGAGGGAGAGGAGATACTGCAGGAGCAGGGCAACATCCACCAGAAGAAAGCAGAAAGCAGCTGTCCCCATCTCTGTCACCGCGCTACCCCAGGACAGACACCACCAGCCCCTGCAGACCAGGCACGCACCCCGGGCTCGGGGGTACCGACCCGAGAGAGCTGCAAGTTGGGATTTGCTGGGAAGTGATGGCAGGGACTTTCCGGACACTGCCTGCCATGGGGTGTCCCAAGAGGAGAGGGCTTTTCCTACGCAGCAGTGGGAGGGAAGTATGGGAGCAGTCAAAGAAGTCCTGAAGTTCAGCTGAAGCTCAGCAAAGACTCAGCTGCTGCCTGCGTTTAAACCGGCCCAGCTCCACGCGGGCCAAAGCACAGCGGAGCCAGCCTTGCACGCCGGAGACCCCTGCCGCGTGCAAACGGAGCGCCGGCCCCGTCCCTCGGCACCCGCACGGGTCAGGGCTGCTCTCAGCTACACCGGGACTTCCTCTCAACAGCAACCAATGCGCCTGAGATCCTTCGTTCCCGGGTGTCCTACAAGCAGGACGCTCACGTAGTGATGCCGAGCTCTAGGAAAGGGCAGTTCGAAACGGGATGAACTCTCGTTCCTGCTTATTGTGCATGGAAACTCCGAGACAAGGGAAAGGCAATGCCTGACCTCGAGTACCGTGGGCAGGTTGGGATGCCTCCGTACAAGGAGGACGTCAAACTGTTAGGGTGCACGGGGGAGGGCAACCAAGACGGTGAAAGAGCAAGACTGGGGAGGAGCGGCTGAGGTCACTTGGCTTGTTCAGCCAGGAGAAGAGAAGGCTGATGGGTGCCTTCATCGCTGAGGGGTGACCTCATTGGAATCTGTAACTTGCTCAAGGGGGGGGAGCGGAGGTGGGTGTGCTGATTTTCTCTTTCTGGTGACCAGCAACAGGACATGGGGAAATGGAATGGAGCTGAGTCAGAGGAAGTTCAGAATGGACACCAGGAAAAGGTTCTTCAGTGGGAGGGCGGGCGGTCACTGGAACAGACTCCCAGGGCAGTGGTCACGGCACCAACCCTGCCAGAGTGCAAGGAGCATCAGAGGACACTTCCAGTCGTATGGTTTAGTGTCAGGGGGTCCTGCAAGCAGCAGGGGGTTGGACTCGGTGATCCTTACGGGTCCCTTCCAACTCAGGATATCCTACGATTCTATGACTATTCTGGCTGTCACCTTGTGGCCCTGCCTGCTGTGCTGAGTGGCGAATCCCTGCCTGAGAAAACCATCCTCTCAACACGCTTCACTTACTGATAACCTTCAGGAAGGTTGTCCTGGCTTTGTCCTGCATCAGATTCACTGTTGCTTTATAGATGCCGCTGTCTGTTTCTCGTAACGTCTGCAGGAGAATCGAGCCATTCTTTGGGTAGAAAACCACTCTGCCTTGGTATGATGGGAAAATGTTTGGAGACTGGAAATCTGCATAGTACTGCAGGATGAATTCAGGGGTAGCGTTCCTTATGTATTCCCACTGGATGAAGTTTACAGCCGTGATCTCCGGCGCATGCATCAGTATGGAGGATCCTTCTTCTGCAATCCTTGCTTCTCTGATTCTTGCCGCTGTGGAGGACCCCTGGAAAACCAGCAACAGGTCTGGAAATAGGAGAGATGCCAGAGCAGGATGGGTTAGTTTTAAAGCAAAAGCCAAGGAGCAATTTTTTCTGCTTGTATGTACTCTTTTCTTTTTATCACAATTTACTGACTTCCTGAAGAGTGTTATGCCATGTGTCTGATTTCCTTCCTGCTTTGTCAATATAAAAAAAATGTGACATTTTGGTTCGAGTGTGATGCATAAATGACTTTTAGCCATTTAAGGCAACTCCTTGCCACTTGGAATGAAAACGATGGGAATTTGGACTTTTGGGGGTTTTTTTCTGCACACCGGGATCTGCTGACAGGGACCACAATCAGAGCAGCTTCACCCCTGGGGCCCAAGCTGCTCCCTCAGCACCAGAAAAGAGGAGCACTGCTTGGAGAGCAAGCTCTGAAATGCACCTTGTTGGGACTGTGTAGTCCTGGCTGCGAAATAACCGGTGTCTGAGAGCTGACCTTTCCAAAAGCTGTTAAAACCTAAAGGCGTATTCAGCCTCGGCCTCACCCTCCTCTCGAGAGAGGGTTAAGCCCTGCCAAACCGATGCTCCCACTGTGTCAGTACCCGCTGACCTGGTGCATCTGGCAGGTCCTAATTCGTCACGCATTGACATTTTCTGGTGCCTCTGAGTAATGCAACAGCTCCCTGGCGCGTCTCCCGCGCACACAGCTGCTTCTAAAATGAAAAGCAACCTTACCAGTTTCCTTTACAGAAGAGTCTTTGTCTTGAAAATGTTTTATGGTTTCCCCAGGGGAGAATGAAGCTGAAGAGGGGGGGTCAGTCCAGTACGACCCTGGAACGTACCCGTGGCCGTACAAAACCCAGGCGGGTGAATCCCATCGTAGCGGTGCTGGCACGAAAGGACTTAGCAAGCAGAAAGGCACATCTGAAATCTCCGGCCCCCAAATCTGCCAGAACCATCACCCTGAAGCCACTTGCAGCGTGTCCAAAAGGTTATGCTGGCTGCTGAAGAGGGAACAGGTACCAAAGGGAAAGCTCGGCTAAGCAAAGAGGAAAAAGGAGGAGGGGGGGGCTCAGAGGCTCAGGGGAGGGTACACCATGGTCGGAGAGCTGAGAAGAGGCTCACAGGGAAGGACTGTGCCTCAGGCACGCAGCGCAGGGGAGCTGCTTGTAAGAGGGGGCGGCGGTACGCAGGCGATGCCGCAGCGCTGGGAGGCAGGAGGCACCGGCCAGGGCACGCGCCTCTCCCAGCGCTGCTGCGGCCCGGAGCAGAGATGCAAGGAGAGCACAGAAATGCTGCAGGCATGTGCCAGGAGGTGCACGGCCGATAAAAGCCCCACACGAGTCCCTTTTCATACTCACAGCCCGCGACGGCCGCCCGCAGCCGGGCTGACATGGTAAAGCCCTGCAGGCTCTTCCAGACCAGCGTGAGGGACGCGCTCCTTCTGCCCCCACGGGCTCTGGGGACGGCTGCTCCGCGCCTGCAAAGGACACCGCGAGAAGCACCGTCGGCACCTGCCTCGCAGGGGCTGGGACAGAGGGTGCTCGGCGCAGCGATGGGGGGGGGCCCCAGCCCGTCCGCAGGCGGCCCAGGCTGAAGCGGGCGGTCGCTGCACGGCAGCCCGAGCCCCCGCCGCTGGGGAGGGTGTAGTTCAGGGAAACCATCGCGGCTGCGATATTTGCGTTCAGCACCAATTCACCACAGGGATTAAAAAAAAGCTCTCGACACAGAGACCACCGATACAGCACCCAGACCAGCACAGGCTCCGCAGTCACCGGGGGGCCAAGGGGACCTGGCCGCTTTCTGCAGCCCTTCCTGTGCGCTGCAGCTTCCCAGCGCTCTGCTGGCAGGGCAGCCCTGCCTGTCCCCCCTGCTGGCCCCAGAATCACCCGTCTGCGTTTAGCAGTCACCCCCGCGGCCTCCCGGAGGCACACGGTTACACCCTGACACCTCTGCAAGGTCTAACCCATTTCCTCACTTCCTCCAGCAGCCCTGACTCTGCCCCACGCATCACCTTCACGACTCTGAGAACCTCCATCCACCCCTTCCCCCGCCCCCCCCCAGCCTGAAGGCTCGCAGGATGTTCGCTCTCCCTTCGCGAGCTCTTGGCCAGTCTGGTCGCTCTTCTCTGGGGCTTCTCCAACTTTCTTTTAGCGACTTTTTTTCTTTGCCTTAGTTTCTTCACGACAGACTGCACCAACCCGTGGGCAGGAGAGTTCGAGAACGGCCTGCTGGCCTCCAACGCGCTTTGCACCCGGGTGTGACTGGAACTGGAACAGCGCTCGGAGCTGGTTTGCGGAGCCAGACGGAAAACTTTAGTGTCTGAGCACGGGGACGGCATTCACTGCGTTCACCCAAGGCGCCGGAGCAAGGGCGAGGGTGGAGGGCAGCGGGAAGATGAACCGTGGAGGAATTTTTTGGCAGAGGGTTTTCCCTGCCCTGTGATCAGAGTCCCGGCCGGGACCAGACGAGGTCTGTTTTGGAGACACGGTTTATGTGGCTACGGAACTGCCTTCTGACCCCACGTGAGGATGTGCGTCTGAGGCTGCGCTCCCTCTGCAGAGACATCACTCCTGGCAGCATCCAGCCTTCCTCCAGGGAACGCAGCAAACACCACAGCAGCATCTGCAAGGGAAGCCATCTCCACCATGGAGCTGCCCGCGTGCGCAGCGCGCCCGGCACGCTCTCCTGGACCTGGCCATGCAGCCCCCCAGCCCAGCCCCCCGACCCCAAGAAGGGGCAGAGAAAAAGAAACACCCCAAAACCCCAGGGAAGAGAAACCAGCCAGCGTATGGCGCATTCACCCCTGCAGCCGGGACCTCCAGCCCCGGCCGGCCCCACCACCGGAGGAGCCAGCTGCACTTCCCCTGTTTCCGCCTTGCGAAAAGCAATTCAGGAAATAAGGTTCTGGGGAAACTCACCCGAGTTAAGGGTGATTGAGCCTCTGTGCCGCTAAAAACCTACGTTACCTGGGACAGAGCGGCTGCTGCAGGCTGCAAAGCCACGGCGACGTACGGAAAGCTGGTTGCGTGACGCTCTCACGTCTTACGGGAAGCCCTGGCTGTGTTCTTCCGAGGTCAGCGGGGACGTGGAGACCGTGGAAAATTCTGTAACTCCTGTTGTAGGATTTCCTGGCAGTTGGTATTTTATTTGCTCAGTAATCAAGAGGCCGGATTAGAAGCGGAGAAGCAGCAGCAGACCACCCCTTCTTTGCCTTTGCAAAATGCCCGGAGGAGGGTTTTTGATGGGAGGGCTGTGGTGTTGAAATTGGCCTCTCTGGGGCCGTTTCCTCTGGGATCCTCTTTCTCCCTGAGATCTGGGCAACAACTGGCTGCGGCTTTTATGGGGAAGGGAGACCCATGGTTTGGCTTATGGTTTGCAGGGCTGTTTTAAGGATGTAGGAACAATCGCTGTGGAAAGCCCACCGATGTTCTTCAGGGATGGAGGATTTCCTTCACCCCAGCAAATCCAAACCGGTGTAGAAATGACCCTTTTCCCCACGCAGCGCAGCTGGGTACGCCAGTCTCTGCCTGTGCCTACGGACGGGGGGTAAGGCTTATCCCACGAGACGGAGAACAAGGCGTGTTTGGAAGGAGGGCACGTACCGCACCCCCTGCTCAGAGCGCTGCTGCTCTTTGGGAAAATGCATCCCTCCTCCCTCCGCCCCTCCACCAGCAGACCAGGACCCCGCAGACACAAGGCTGGGGAAGTGCTAAGCGCCTCTGGGTGCCGAGATGCCCGCACCAGGCGGCGGGCGGGTTGGATCTGCCTGCAGGCACGCAGACTGTCCCATCTCTGGCAGAGAACCTCTGGTCTCACCCAGGGCATGAGCACAGTGGGGGTCTGCAGTCTGGGGCGCGGTTACAGACACGCACCAACGCTTCTGGTGAGGGGCAGAAGTTTTCGTGGAATCTTAGGCGAACAGGGAGAGGAATGAGGCTGAGGCAGAGACGTGCTGTCGTGTTTTCCCCTGGGCCTCTAGCATCGTTCCTAGGCTGCGTCATCTTTCAGTTTCACAAAATCCACATGGAAAGGCTGGAACAGAAACACGCTGCAGCCCGCTGGCGTTTTACAAAGAGACATTTTAAGGACTATCTTAGGATCTTCATTACAAGCATGCACATGGCATTTGGGCAGCACCTCCGGAGCACTTCAGCCTCTTACCAGCCATTTACAGGAATGGGATGTGCACCAGCTGTTTTGCAGCTCCCCAAAAAAGAGATCATTATGTGAGCTGAGCCATGATATCACCGAGGAACCAAGTAGCTCAACAAAAAACGTCTGTGTCGGGGGCAGAGAAGCTGCCCAGCACTACAAAGCCCTTTGAGGCCTTGAGGGCTGCGGAGGACGTGAATCAGCCTTCTGCAACCAAGGCAGCGACGGAGGCCTCCCTGCTGCCCGCAGCGGGGCAGGAGGCTCCCTCAGGGATAGCGGGGTCGGGGAAACGCTCCGCTGGTATCGCAACTGCCACCTCCTCTGATGGTTTGTGGGCAGTGCAGATGTTGACAGCTGCCAACGGCTGAAGCAAGGCGAAGGGGCTGCTTGCGGTCTGCTGGGCAAGCTGCTGCTGCGCCCGGGGGGAGGGCATCGCAATCGGCACGGGCGCAGGCGTGCAGCTGCACTCGGAAAGATGACGGGTAAAGAGGAGGCGCAGTCGTTATCAGCCCCTGGCAAAAGGAAGGTGGGGCAGGCCTCGGGCTGGGTGTTATCGGAGGGGGGGCTGCAGGGGCTGGCTGGCCCCGCACGGGATGGGGCTGCTCAAACTACACCCCACTCGGCTGGCGGCACGGCCCGGAACGAGCACGGCAACACCATTCCTGCAGGCCAGCGCAGCCTCCTCCTGCGCAACACACGCCCTGACATTAGCACGCTATGAGCAGGAACGCTCCGACGCTAACAGGTAACAACAGACCTCGTGATGGGCAGAACCGAGGTGATTTGCAGGGTCCCCGAGCAGGGAGCACGGGCACCCGTGGCGCGGGCTGGTACTATCAGCCCCTGCGATAAGGATGTACTAGAAATACTAAAAGCACCGCGTGCTCGCTCTGCCTGCTCGTGTGTGCTCTTCCCACAAAATCATAGGGAATGATCTTTGGTATTCCCTGACATCATCAAAAAAAAAACAAAAAAAGGAGGATGCAAATTATAAGTCTCCCGCAGGTTTGACAGACTAAGCGTGGCGTTACCCTGCGGAGCAGTATCCAGCTCTGCTCTCTCAGCCTCACGTTTGCTGCGCAGGGCCACGCGGCAACAGGTAACTGCTGTCACCGCTGAGAAGTGGAAAAAACCGTTTTCATGGAAGGAAAAAACACTTTTAGCTGAAACCCCAAGTCCCCTGTAAACAGCAGCACTATCGCGAAGGTTCTTCATAGCTGACACAAACTGTAACTGCCTGAAGTCCACTGATCTGTCAGTACTCAAACCAGCAAAGGTCTTCTCATCTAGAAATGAGCAGTTTTATGCACCAAGAAACTCCCTCCTCCTCCAGTTATGAGTTACTTCAGAGACTTTTGTAACTTCACCCTGCCGTTACCTAACGGCCACCACGTCCTGCAGTCAGGACAGACAAATTAAGCTCAGCAGACAGTCCTGAGTGGTACCACGTAACCCACATCACACGTGCTATGAAGTCCACCAAACCCAACCCCAAGTGCCAACCCAACCCCAAGTGCCACGAGGAGCTCATCCACGTGCGAAGGGGCTTCAGCCGGCCACTGCTCTGCCACCAGCAGAGCAGCCTGCTGCGCTGGTTCGGAGCCACAGCGAGGACTTGCGATGGACCTGTTCTGCCTATAAGTACTTATTTAATAATCCTGGGGCTGGGTAGGAGGGGAGAGCTGAGCCTGGGAAACTGAGCCCAGCTCCTGCCGGGGGAGAGACCTGCAGTCCCACAGGGAAGCGTGGTGGTTGGGGGGATCCCCCAGCCCCTGCCTCATTGCCCTGTCCCTGTCCCTCCAGTAGCCATTCCTGTGGCTTCAGTTTCCAGCCCCGTTGCTCTAGTCCCCGGTCCCCATCGCTCCAAGTCCCTGTCCCCATGGGTCCAGTATTCAACCCCACCGCTCTCAGTCCCTGTCCCCATGGGTCCGGTACCCAGCCCCACTGCTCCAGTCCCTGTCCTCACGGGTCCGGTACCCAGCCCCCCCGCTCCAGTCCCTGTCCCCACGGGTCCAGTCCCCAGCCCCACCGCTCCAGTCCCTGTCCCCACGGGTCCAGTCCCCAGTCCCACCGCTCCAGTCCCTGTCCCCATGGGTCCAGTCCCCAGCCCCACCGCTCCAGTCCCTGTCCCCACGGGTCCAGTCCCCAGTCCCACCGCTCCAGTCCCTGTCCCCATGGGTCCAGTCCCCAGCCCCACCGCTCCAGTCCCTGTCCCCACGGGTCCAGTCCCCAGTCCCACCGCTCCAGTCCCTGTCCCCATGGGTCCAGTCCCCAGCCCCACCGCTCCAGTCCCTGTCCCCACGGGTCCAGTCCCCAGTCCCACCGCTCCAGTCCCTGTCCCCATGGGTCCAGTCCCCAGCCCCACCGCTCCAGTCCCTGTCCCCACGGGTCCAGTCCCCAGTCCCACCGCTCCAGTCCCTGTCCCCATGGGTCCAGTCCCCAGCCCCACCGCTCCAGTCCCTGTCCCCACGGGTCCAGNGGCGCGGGGGGGGCGGGAGCCGCGTTCCGCTCGGGTCCTGGCTGCCCCACGGCCCGGGGGGACCCGCGTCCTGCACCGTGGGGCCACCCCACAGCCAGGCGCTCCCTCAGCCCTACGCACCCACCTCCGCACGGACCCAGACCTTCGGCTTTGCTCTCCAGGAGAGGCGTACGGGCTTTGGGAAGTGCCTCCAGCCTGTTCCTGGGACCTCCGGCTCCTCACCAGTGGCACCTTCTGCCCCACGGCATGTGGCGAGCTGGTTGTTTGGAGGTGGCTCTCCCGGCATCCTCAGGAACAAGCCAAGTCTGGGTCAGATAAGTGGGCAGTGGGGTGCGTTGAAATCTGGCTGGACGTCCAGGCTTGAAGGGCTGTCGCTAACGATGCATCCCGGGGGTCCGGTGCTCTTTAGCATCTTCATTATTGACCTGGACGATAGGACAGAGCCCACCCTCAGCCCTTCTGCTGCTGCAAAGCTGAGATGAGCGGTCATGCTGCCATCCAGAGGGCCTTCAACAGCCTGCAGAGGGATCTTGTGCAGCTCACGCACAGTCACGAAGCAGTAGGGGTTGGAAGGCACCTCAGGAGGCCATCTGGTCCCAACCCCCATCAGTTCAACAAGGAGACATGGCAAGTCCTGCTGCCAGGGAGGAGCAGCCCCAGGACACGTAGGGGCTGGGACGCAGCTCCTGGGAGTCCTGGTGAACACCACCTTGAGCACAAGCCAGCAGCATGCTCGTGCAGTGAAGGTAGGCACGGTGTCCTGGGCTGTGTTAGGAGGAGCATTGCTGCAGGTTGAAGGAGGTGACCCTTTTTCTCTGCTGAGTCCTCATGTGGAGTGATGGGTCCAGTTCTGGGCTCCTCAGCAGAGGAAGAATATGGGCCTACTGGAGAGAGTCCAGCCAAGGGCCACGAAGATGATGCAGGTACTGAGGCACCTCTCAGCCGAGGAGAGGCTGGGAGCACTGGGACTGCTCAGCCTGCGGGAGAGGAAGCTCAGGGGGGGGTCTCATCAAGGGGGATAAATATCTACAGGGGCTTGTAACAAAGAGAGAGCCAGTCTTCTCAGTGGTGCCCACTGACAGGCCAAGCGGTGACGGGCATGCATGTGAAAGGAAATTCAATCCGGATACAAGAAAACGCTGTGGCACCCTGAGGGTGAGCACAGGTTGCCCAGAGAGGCTGTGGAGTCTCCATCCTCCTCAGCTTTCAGGGCCATCTGGCCACGGTCCTAAGCAACCATGAGCCCTCAGCACGTCTAGTTCAAGTAATTGCTGGTTGCTATATTAAATCAGGAACAATTTTTTTTAACCTTAATGGTATTACAGAAACACCAGACGCTGCTGACAAGGGCTAAGCAACCACAAAGAATCAATCAATAAATAAATGGCATTCACTGCTACTAGGGCAACAAGAAAGCAAGACATAAGGCTCGGAGATAGATAACCATGACCCATGGCCGCCAGCAAAGCTCCTTTCCATCCATTATTGCCTAGAGAGTCTCGTGACACTGAGCTTGTAAGAGGAAGAAAATTCCCTTTTAATGGCAGTAACCATCTGTCTGTGTTTGCTTCCCTTGGGCTGGCCGGGCAGCTTCCCGCCCGCAGCACTGCAGGGCTCAGTGACGGTTGTGGGAATACCGGGGGGGGGGAACTGAAAAAGAGACTTTAAAAAGCCATGGAAATGGGTGAGTTCTTAACCCCTACTTCTAACACAGCTGGGACAGCAGAGCTGGCCGCTCCCAGGTCCCAGCAAGAAGCTGAACATCCCATCGCATCCTGCCCAAGGTGCTTGCTGGGTGTGTGAGTTAATCCGTCTCCGCCTGGTTCGCCTGGGGCAGCCAGTGGGTGCCAAGGGTCGGGGCGAGCTCTTGCTGAGCTCTGACCGCTCACATTTTTCTCGTGTCTCCATCTTATTTAACTCCTGATCTTTGGTTGCATGCTCCTCCTAAGTCGGGTTGTTTGGAGAGGAGTCCACAGACAGTTCAGTTCCAGCTGAAGGTAACGAGATTTTCCCCCGTTTTCCTGCCACAAGAGGCCCAGGAGCTGGTGTTTCTCTCTGCAGGAAGGGGGGGAGCGGGGTGGGGTGGGGTGTGCAGGCTGAGATGTGGATATGACACTGCCTGTTCAGGCAGGAAAAACCGAGGAGGAAGACCAAACCCCCCAATAAGGTTCCAGATTCCTGCTGAACACAAGGAGCAAGACCTCGCCTGCCCCGGAGCGCAGGCAGGGCTGCCTCCCTGCAGGCAGCACCCAGATCCTGGCCCCCCCACCAGCCCACAGCCCACCCCGTCCTTACAGGCAGGAAAACCCAGCAGGGAGTGGGAGATAATATCAACACAGCTGCACAGAGTCAGGGCTTGTATAAAGTTATTTGCATTTAAGCAAACAGAGCAAAGAGCAGGCTCAGGTCAGCCCCCGAGCCTCGCGGAGGGGGGACAGTGCTCCCCTGGGGATGCTGTCCCACACTGAAGGGGACAGGCAGCACATAGACCTGTGGGTTCAGGGGGAGGGAGCCTGACACCCCCCCAAAAAAAACCCCACCAAACCAAAATCAAAGCCAAAAAAGCATGTCCTGGAAACATCTGCACCGGGGAGTGGGAAGTCAAGCGAGGCCGGGGGAAAGGGTGGGGAGGGCTGATTTGGTTACCCATATGCGTTTAAAAAAAAGCCTCGTTGTAATAAACTAGTGAGGGAGACTCCTGCAACTAGTTCTAGAGGTGCTTCTCTACTTTAGGGCTTGATTTTAAAGAGAAAGAAAGGGGGAAAATGTGCATTTGGCCTCCCCCGGTTGTGCGTTATAAAAAAGGCAGAAATGAGTTCATTTCATTGCCGTTTATTACTGGTATTGCAGAGCATCAAACGCGCTGAAACCGAGCGCCCTGAAGCAATTAAACATGGGAGAAAGCCAAGCGAGAAACATCTCAATCAACCTCTAACGGGTAGAAACAACATCCTTGGTGCTGGGCTGGGACATCTCAAAGGACCTGGAAGGAAGAGGAGGAGAGATGCGCTGAGCGCCGCTGAGCCAGGGGCTTTGGTGTGCCCATCCAGACCTGCCCCGCGCGCCCGGCAGAGGCGAGGGCTGCGGTGGCTCCTCGCCCACCTTGTGTGGCCCAAAGACACATCAAGACCCTATGAATGGCTGTGGTACTCGTTCCTCTCTATCTTGGGATGGTTTTGGCCGGGGCAGAGAGAAGCTGGCTGAGGCCCAGGAGGTTGCGATGTCCCAGGGGCTTTCCTGCAGGGCACGCAGGTTGGCTCAGCCCAACGGCACCCACACCACGGCTGAAATCCAAAGTGCTCGGGTGAAACCAGCAGGAATTAAGGGGTAAAAAAGCTGCAGGCTGGGGCCGTGAGGGAGAGATTTGAGCAGGCACTCAACTGCTTTGCTGGATGGGGACCTCCTCCACCAGAGCTACCTGCTGTGGACCCAGGGTGAAATCAGGGGCTGGAAGGGCTGGACTGCTTCTTTCTTGGGGTCTAGGACTTCACACTAGGGTAGTTTCCATATCCCACTCTTTTCCCTTCAAGGTGGTACGGGTTTAGGCAGAAAAGGGCAACAGAGGATCTACCTTGCCTTTTCCACCCAACTGGAGTCATTTTCCTTCTGCCGTCCTTGAGTCGTGTGATCTGCGAATGGACAAGTCTGTTCCCAGGCATCAGGAGAAAGCGTGTGAGAGGCACCGAGCGCACGGCATGGGATGCTGTACCGGGGGCTGGTGGCCGGGGCTCACCAGGGAAGGGAAACGCTCAGTGGAAAGGTCTTGGGCTCTTCACGAGAGCCTAACAAATAGTTTTTAAATAATTCACGTGGCGGCTTGATTGCGTGGGGACAGAGGGAAATGAGCTCGGTGAAGGCAAGGCACTCGGAGGGGCAGGGGAGAGAAGGAGCAGGGGCACTTACAGCAGAGGAAGATGGCGAGGAGCGGGAGGGCCGACACCGCCGCCGTGCTGACCGTGAGGGCGGTCACGTCCACGAACGCCGTGCATCCTTCTTCTGCGGCCGAACAAACCGGGCGCCAGCACGAAGAGCCGTCCGCGGCAGAAGGAGAGAAAGGCAAATTGCCACCGTGAAAACATGCACACGTGCAAAAAAAAAACAACCCCAAACAATAAACCCAAGATGGTGTGTTGAAAACTAGTTTTGCTTTTGCAAAGATTTCATTTCCCTGAAAACCCCAACTTGTTGGATTTTTTTTTGGAGCAGCTCCCTTTGGAGTGGGAGGGATCTCGGGATTGCACGTGCTGCACAAGTTTTAGCCTCAGCGTGACGAATCCTTGGGGTGGTCCCTGGAGCATCCCCTCTCACCGTGGCGATGGTGGATGTTCTTTATGAGGAAGCTGGTCATCAGCACCACCAAAACCACCCCTCCGGGAGCAGCGTAGCCCATCGTGCGCTGCGCTGGCCAAAGGAAAGATGACAAAGCGACGTTAATGTCGGGCGGGGGTCTGCCCTCACCCGTGATCTGGTGGGGAACCCACCAGCCAGAGTTAGCACAGAGGTAGAAATAAAGTTTTCATTTAAAAAAGTTAAGGATGAGATTTTGGGCAAAATAAACCCCCCAGGGACCGGTTTTGTCTCCCTCCCTGCCACCCTTGGTAAAACAAGTCACCTGTTTTGCTTTTGAGTTGGATGAACTTTGCAGGCTGGAAGATCACGGTGGTGGAGACCACGAAGGTTACCACGATCACGTACGTAAGGGTGATCTCTGGCAATATGATCGCAACAGAAGGGCCTGGAAGCAAACACGACAAGGCAGAGCACCAATTCTTGACTTCCCTTCCAGCCCCGTGTCCCTTTCCCACCCTCTCCCGATTCCCACCCTCTGCCACCTGTCCTCGCAAGCAGCCCCTCCATCCCCTGGCCATTTTAACTGCCCTCTGGAAGGGGCTCTGCGCAAAGGAGAGTAACGACGCTAATTGCACGGATGGGTGTGTCACCCACACGGCGGTCCAGGTCCCCACGACTAGCTGAAATCACACACGAGGAAGCCACGTGCCGCTCTGGCTGGGCCCACCCCCACACATTTAGCTCCATGACCCCCCCTCTCCACGCACTGCCTCCCTCTCTGACCCCACAAGACTCTCCATCTCCCACGAGGTCTTCACCCTGTATCCTTTGCACAGCAGGGGTTGCTTCTCTGTGCTGCACCCTGCACAGGGGAGAGGAGGGGGGTCTGCACGGCATCGCCCCCCCCACACCCCAAACCACCGCGCAGCCACCTCCTACCTTCCTCTCGCATCCAGAGGATCCCGGCGGTGCCTGCCAGGATGGAGGCGATGCACACCAGCCCGCAGGTGTAGGCGCTGAGCCATCTCCACAGCTCCCCCCCTAGACACCCAGAGCAGCATGGTGAGTGCCGTGACCCCTCGGGACGTCCCGCGCCGCCCCCACTCCCCTTCCTCAGGCTGGGGTGCAGCCCGTGCCCACCCGGGATGCTGCGGGGTGTCTGGCCAGGGCCCGGTGGGTTTGACCTGCTCTTTAGTGTGGGCAACTGGAACGGGCTCTGTGCCCCCCGGTAGGTATTCTCTTAAAAATGGGGCCCCCTGAGAAACATCTTTTTCTATAAAAGTGTCAGTCAGTCACCTCAGCCCTCGAGAACAAACATGCCGGGGAAGTGCCAGGATCTAACCTAGCTTGAAAACTGAGGAGAATCAGTTTTTGCCATTAAAAAAATTTGCCAAGGAAAGTTTCTCTGCCCTTGTCACGACCCGCTGGCTGAGGGGGAGATGAGGTGTGCAGATGGCTGGAAAGGGAATTCGCTGACTACCAGCTCTTCCCACAGCAACGCTTCTCGCTCTCCCCCCGCCAGACGAGGGAGATGAGGGTTCGGCTGCCCCCCAGCCGCAGACTCACTTATTCTTAGCTTTTCAGACTGGCAGACGGGAAAAATTAATCCCCATCCCGAGACGGCAGCAAAGACCACAGCAACCACCGCAATCCTCAGCGCATCCTGCAAGGAAGGGGAGAGACCTGGAAACCACCCCCCCAAGGAGCCAGGAGTCAGGCCTCTGGCAGGACCAGCTTGGATGGCTCTGGTGGGCCATGGGGCTCCTCCACCACCAGCACAGATTCATCTTCCAGCTGGTGGCCAAAGCAGCGCTCTCTGCTACAGTCTGTGGTCCATGACATGTCCAACCTGGGATGCGTGCTGTCCACAGGCTTTCCAGCCACCACCCCCCTGCCCATGTCCTGCTCACCATCACCTTGGCCAAGGGCCATCACTTGGGACCTTCTGCAAGAGGGAACAGCCAATCTTCTGCCGCCCATCCTGCCAAGGATTGTGCCTTGGTGGGATCAGAGACCGGGAATTGCTGCTGATCATCCTATGATGGGGAGCTCCTGTCAACAGCACGTGGGCCACAACCTCACGAGAGGGCAGCCAGACCTTGGGGGATGGAGGCAGAGGGATGGGATGAAACCACCCAGGGATCCCCAGGGAAGGGTGGAAAGGAGGAAGAGCTGTGGGAGGTGAAACCCCAGCAGCGATCACCTGCAACGGTGATGTTCAGGGAGGTTTCTTGCCAGCTTATGCCATTACTGGCGTTGCAGGAGTAGGAGCCGCAGTCCGACTTCTTTGCCGACCTCAGGTACAAAACGCTGAGGTTGTCGGAGAGGTGGAAACCTCTGTCGGGGGGAAGGGGCTGCCCATCTTTCTTCCAGGTGATGCTGTCCACCCTGCCCTCCGCCACGTCACAGAGCACCTCACCAGTGAGCTGGGCCACGAGGGCACTGCTCCGGAGCCGCGGGCGAGAGACGGGCTCTGGAGAGGGGACAGAAACACCAGCACGGCTCTCAGACCCAACCTGGGACATCCGCGGTGGGGGATCTGGGCTGCCGCCGTCGCCGCAGCGCCCTTGGGTCTGCAGCGGCGCAGGCCGGGCGCCCTTCCCTTGGAAAGCCCCGTGCTGCACAGCGCTGCGGCGCTCTCTGCGCTTGGGCTGGTTTTTTTAATGCTCTAGCTGAATCACGGCTTTTATTGCGTTTGCAATAAATACAGGGCATTTAAAACCAATTAGGAAATGAGAGGAAAAAAAAGAGGAAAATAATGCAGATCCCGCTCAGGCCTGTGTGGTGGAAAGCAGAAATGGGTGGTTGGGGGTTGTGGTAGCATTACGGCAGCAACGTTATTAGAGCAGACAAAGGATAATGCCAGACAAATTAAGGGAATTGCCGAGAGCGATACGGAGGAGGAACCTCTGCGTTGTTCTTATTTCTGTGGCGGCGGCTGGCGCCTGCAAATTGCGAACAATGGGTCAGTGCACTCTGAGGGTGAAATTTTTTGGTGGGACTTCTCCATCAAGCCGACCCTGCTGTGCGTAGCTCCGTCGGCTCTGCCTGCTCTCCCTTGTAAAAGGGCCAGGGGTGGCGGCGGATACACGGCATCGCACCGGCCCCTCCATCCCTGCACGGAGGGTAGGAGAAAAGGGAGGAAATGGCCTTTCCAGGGTGGAGCCCAGCCCCCTCTCCCAGCCAGGCCCCCTGGAAGGTCGCCTTGGGCAGCACCATCGGATCTTCTCCACTGGGACAGGTTGGGAACCTCTTCCCAGCGTCTCACTGATGATGTCCCCGTGCACGGCAGGTTCAGACAAACTCATGGTTGTCCCATGAGACTTAACTCAAATCCCTCCTCTGAATCCCTTTCTCTGCCCGATGGCCCTTCTACAGTCAAATAACGCCACTGCTCTGTTCACATCCATCACCCCGCTCCTCCCTCCCATGCCCACCACTTACTGAGGACTTCCAGCAGGATTTTCAGGCTCTTCCTGTCTCCCCCATTGACAGTCACTTTGTAGATGCCACTGTCACTTTCCTGGACGTCCTCCAGCAAGAGAGATCCATTGGATGGATGGAAAACAGCTCGTCCTGCATAGGGCGCATGTATGGCTGGGTTGGGAGACCCCCTGTAGTACCGCAGGATGGTGCGGGAGCCGGTGCCGTTGAGGTACTCCCACCGCGTGGAGTAGATGTGCGTGACGTTATCCGGCCCGGCAAGCAGCACCGAGGATCCCACAGCAGCGGCTTTTCTCTCCAGGGGTCCCATCGCTTCTGCAGCCTGTTGCAGCGGCACCAGCAGCCCTGGATGGCAGGGGAAGGCGAGATGAGCTGGGGAGACGGAGCAAGTCGGCGTGGCGTGGGAAAGGCTGCGGTACCGCCTGTGCCAGGGACACAGACGTGGTACCTGGACCGCTTGGTCGCAGCCTCTCACAAAGCCATCGCCCGTCGTGCTGCCAGGCAGGGAGACACCCCAGCCGGCGCTGGTACCGGGGCCCAATACAGCACAGGGTGCTCGGAGAAACCCGGCTGCGGGGCTGCGAGCTGCTTCTACCTGAGCTTTGTGTGTGTTTGGGTGGTGTTTCCTCCTGCTCTGTGCCCTGAAGGGACTTTCTAATCCTGACCTGATTTCCACAGCTCATTCCCCGTTCCTGCCCTTTTTGGGGCTGAAAGGGTCCACACACTCACTCCCAGCGGAGCAGGGTGCAGCTGCCTGCCCCAAACCCACGGGATTTCTGGGCTTGTCATGACTTGGGCTCTAACAGGCGCCTGAGGGCTTCCCGAGGAGCCGCTGTGGGTAGGTCACAGCTCCCAAGTGGGAATTGGGGGAAAAAAGGGCTTTCTAGGAAAGCCAGGCAGAAATCACTACTGAGGTCCTGTCTTGTAAAGTGGATTCTTTAAAAAAAAAGGTGAAGTTAAAGAGTTTAAAGCAAGGAGGCAGCCCCAGGCAGAGGAAACGAAAGGGTATTTATCTGCCCAGGCAGAGGTCCCGTTAATTGCCAGTGGCAACCCCAGTACTCCTCAGAGGCCGCTCTGGAGGAGGCACCGGGGGTTCTGCTCAAGGTCCTCTTCTCCTGGCCAAAGCTGCCAGCCCAGCCCTTGCACGGGAGCGTCAGGTCTGAGACTCGCCGAGACGGGGACCGTCGGCAGCGATCCCAGCCTGTCCCCAGACACCCACCGCCGAGCAACCGCAGCCCCCTGTCCCGACAAAAGAGATGTCAGGAAAATACGTTCCCAGCACCGGCCGCCCCAAACACTCCGATTAGGAAATGAGAGGAGCTCGGCGGGCAGGGGGGCTGCTTGGTGGGCAGGGGGGCTGCTCGGGTGGCCGGTTGCTCCCAGTGCAGACCCACCAGCTGCCCCACAGGCTGTTTGCTCTCCACCGAGTCTCCGTTCCTGCCCTGAGAAGCAATGCTCGCGTGCGTTTACACCGCTGCCTGCCGTCTCTGCAAACAATCCCGCAAATTGCACCCTGTGCTCTGACCGGTGATTTCTCTTAGCAATTCTACAGCCCAGCTGGGAAAGGAAATAAATCCAAATAAATCAAGCTCAGCTGATGATTTTCATTTCTCACTCATAACCTTGAGAAACAGCTATCAGTTTTTATTTTTGTGCCTTCACGCCCCCCAGACTGTAAGACGTGCAGGGAGAAGGCACAATTTTATGATGGAAAATCCGCCTGCTCTAGGAAAACACTATTTATACAGAGCACGCAGTACCACCAGCGGAAGGTAAGAGAAAATACTTCATCACAGGCATCTTTCACAATGGCAATATCCGAAGCTCATCCTCAAGACACTCAGACAGAGCTCACCACCACCACGGCGTCTAAAAATCTCGGTATATGGTAACGGGTTTCTTCTCTATTTTAGATGCTCGTCCTGAAAAATCTTTGTACGTTTGTGCCTCAGGCAGCCGGTGCCTGTGTAAGGACCACAGTGAGGTTGGTCAGGGGAGTACAACTGCAATACATTTTGCGTTACTACAAATATCAGCCTCAGCATAAACCTATCTGCAGCAGACTTTTACCCTTGGCAGCGTGCCTGGCTCTTGCGCTGCCTCCCCTGCCTGTGGACAGCGAAGCAGAGCCGCCCTTCCCTTTCAGGTTAAGCGTTTTGCCCCATCTAAAAAGCCTCATCTGCACGGACCGGAGATCCCCACGCACAGCCGCAAAGCTTCACGGAAGCCTCAGGCTCTCCGTGGGTTTTCAGCAGGCGAGGATCTGGCTCAGAGCCCGCTTGGATGGCATCGGCACCTCGCCCAGCCTGGGGACAGTTTACCTGCAAGGAGCACCCAGCGGGTCCCCAGCAGCTCCACGGGACGGCACATCAGCATCTGTAAAGGAAAAGTGGCTCAAAAATTGCCACGCTTTTGAAATAACCCCCTAACAGCCCGCGCCGCGATGAGAACGACAGGTCAGGCTGTACCGCGCGAGGAGTTTTCGCAGTCTGCGGGACTGGCTTTCCGATGCTCGCGAGGGCAGTGCCGTGCTGGATCCTGCCGACTGCTCCTCTCCTTCCTTGCTGCCTCCTCTCCTGCCCCTCTGCCCAGCGACCTTCCCGGGAGGCTTCCCGGTGGCGGGCGGCAGCTCCCCGCTCGCGTCCCCCGCGCTCGATGGCGGCCGCTCCCCGGCGCTGCGAGCGGGCGGCGTGGGAAGGCAGAGCTGCCCGAGGGCTCCCTGCCCCGCGGCGCTCAGAGCCCGGATGGCCTTTCGGCAGGGGCAGGGCAGGGGGGGAGCCCCGCAGGGGCACGCGCGCAGAGCTGCGATGCGCCCCGCAAACGGCCCTGCTGCAAGAAATGTTGAGCTCGATTGCCAGGCCAAAGCAGGGAGAATAACCTCCCCGACTCCGCTTCTAGGAGGGGTTTCCTATTTTAATTCTTGCAGCAGGATAAATTACAGGGCATGCTGCAGAGCGTTGCCATGCCCTCAGGCCAGAAGACACGTCCCCATCCCGTTCTTACAGCTCAGTCACCTTCCAGCCTGCCCTGGGAGAGGGTCCCAGCTCCCCGAGCAGAGCAGGGGCTGAACTCACCCTCCAGCCTGTTTCTAGCAGTAGCCGGGGGCTCACGCTGGCTCTGAAACCCTTGTCCCACTGCGAGTAGCTTTTTCCTCCAGCAAGGCAGATGTGGACTGGGATCATCCATGTCCCACAAGCTTTCTGCAAAGGGAATTTCAGTTTAAGGGAGACACACTCCCGGGTTCAGAGGGCCACTTGGGGACCAAGTTTCATGCTCTAGACTGAAAAGCAGAGGGATGAGAGCCTTGGGAAGGTTCGAGCTCTGTCACGGAGCACTAGGGAAAGGTGGCTGGCCCCGTCTGACTCCCATGGACCACCCAAACCAGAGCGAGATGGGTGCTGGAACGGGAGACCTGTGTGTAAAGCAGTGGGAAAAGGTGGGTGGATGCAGATGTCATCGGGTCCAGAGCACCAACACGGTGATACCCGCTGGCTCCACCAGCCCCGGCCGCATGCTCCCTGCCAGCCAGGGGAAGCACCCAGCCCGCACCTCCACCCCACCCGTATGCCGTGGTCAGCCCCACGCTGGCCTTGCCACCCCTTTTGCCCATTCCTTGGCCCTTTCTTTCTCCACCTGCTTCCTCCCAAACAAATATGCCTGTGATTATTTGCTCTCCACTGGTCCCCATTTTCTACATCCATCCCCAAATTCGGTACTGCTCACACCGCCACCTAGACAACCTCAGGTTTAGCCAGTACTGCCGGTCTGGTGTCACCCAGGCAATACGGGCTTTGCAAGTCTCCTCCCCAAGAGGTCCCCCGTGCTCCACCACGGGTGGCTGAGGAGTCCGGCTGCTTCGCGTTGCCCCACCTTGGCCGCTGCGGGCCCCAGCCGCCCCTCACGCACCGCTGACCTTCCCTGCTCCTGGCGCTGCGTGCCACCACAGCGCCCAGGCGGCTTCGCCAGCATCTACCTGCGGCCCCGGTGAGCAGGGCAGGCGTTGTCCTGCGGCAAGGACAATGACCTTTAGGACAAGGGGAGCTGACAACTAGCTCAGTACAAACTATATGGTTTTTGGTTTTTTTTTCCCTTTTTGGTTGGTTTTTTTTCTTGGTGCGTTAAGGAGGAGGCTGCCCCCACTCAGATTCAGCCTTTCACGTTGTTTTGTGACCAAGTGTGCATTTTCACTTTTAATGTAACTTCTCTTTCTCCCCGTGCCCAGCAGAGCGCAGGTTTTCTGTTCCCATCCGCTTGGTTCCTCAGCGCAGGGATGAGGGTTCCTGGGGTCACACCACGGGTCCGTTGGCATTTTGTCATCGCAGCGAAGGGCTGCTGCGTCCTGCGTGCAGTTTACCTGAGTCTGGGACGTCTGAGGAGCTACAGGCAACCAAAAGCGGCGCCAAGGCACGGGCAGGAAAATTCGTGGGAAGGAACAACAGCTCTGTCCTCCTCCCCGGGACGTTCCCTCCCCGGAGCAGCACGTTCCTTGGGTAGCCCGTGGCAGCTGCGATGGGTGCATCAACGTGCAACAGCGATGTCTGGGGTGACCGTTCACCTGAAGGTGTCTTCAGAAAGGCACTGAGGGGTGAAGCTTTCCTTCTCTAGGCAGATGTTTGATTTCCTTGCAGGAAGTTGCCGTAGATGAGCGTTGCCCAGCTGCTGCTCCCACCACATCCCCATCATCCATATCTACCTCTTCATTTAACCGCTCCCAAGGCGTAATTTTTATCAGCCAGGCCACTCTGGCCCCAGGTTGATGGAAGAAAACTTATCCTTCCATTGATTTCCTTCCAGGAAGGATACTCTAAAAACATATCTTAGATAAACGAACTGAAAAACCAAGGCAGGCATCTGCTAGCGCTCAGCTCCTTTCACAAAGATTTTAGAAGCCTTTCCGGTACTTGCGTTGCACCCTGCGCCTTTTGAGGGGCTGGTAGAGACCAAACAGCACGTACAGCAGCAGCGTGTGCACAGCCGCTGCTTCAGGCCATTGCAGCTCATTGTGGTTGGAGAGAGGTAAGAGCAGACAGCCCTAGGCAGATGTGAAACTCATGCCACAGGCCATCTGATAGCACAAGCCCAGGTCCCTCTCCCCACTCCCACGCTGCTGCAGCCCCAAAGTCACGAAGGGATGATCGTCAGTCTCTGCTAGATGTCAGAAGCATGTAGATGAAACAGTAAATTGTGTTTTCTGGTCAACCTCAACATCCCTGTTGCAGACAGTGGTTGGAGACCCCTTCATACCCAACAGGGCCAGGCCCAAGATGCAGCAAGCACGTACACGGAGCAGCTGACAGCTGCTCAACCCTTCTGCTGTCCCCAGGCTGGAGAAAACAAACTGCCACCCCCCAGCAGTCAAGGGCAATGGAAGAAGACTCATGAGTCCTGTCCACAAAACTGCTGAGCTGGGCAGTAGCACGGTGGTGCAGTCGGGGCAAGGAGAGGGCTTTGCTCTAGTCGATGTGCTCCTGACAGTCACCAATACCCATGTGGGTGCTCAGTGGAGGTGTCTGTGCAGAGCTTTGCATATGAGGGTTCCTGAAATCCTCCACCTAGGACTAAATGAGAGAAAAAACAGCAGTGAAAAGGAGTCGGATTCACCTGATCAGTCCCAGTGAAGAAGATGGTGTCTGGAGGCCCAGCTCTGGGAAACCGGGGGCCAGCAAGCTCTTCCAGCCTGCTGACTTGCAAAGAGGTGAGGCTGGAAGCCTTGGCAGGCAACCGTCATCTCGACTGTGCTGTGCTCGTCACTTGAAATCAGCTCAGGCCGCCATCGCACGCATCCCGTAGGCTCTGGGCAACGCCTGTGTAAGGGACAGCTGTGACACTTCTCCCCTCTGAACAAACAGTGTGGCCAAATCCCAGCCTGACAGAACAGCTGAGGGTGGCATGCACCTCTGGAGATGATCTCACCCAAGCCCCTGCACGTGCAGGGTCACCTACAGCAGTTTGCCCAGGATCACGTCTGGGCCCAGTTGTTCAGCTAGTTTTCAACCAGCCAAAGTGATGAATCCACTTACCTAACCCCTGCTTTGTCAGCTTCTCTATGAGGAAGCCGTGGGTGATGGTGTTCAAAACCTTAATAAAGTCAAGGAAGACAACACTCTGTCCCCTCGTCCACCAAGCCAGTCACCTAATTGCAGAAGGCTCTCAGGCTGGTTAAGCAGGATTTCTCAGTCATCAGTCCATGCTGACTCCTCCTGATCATGTTCTTGTCCTTCGTGTGCTGGGAAATGGTTCCACCACCTGTCCAGGGATTGAAATGCGGCTGATGGCCCCGTAGTTCCCTGGGTCCTCCTTCTTGCCCCTTTCGGAGGATAGGAGCTCTCCTCCAGTCTTCAGAAACCTCTCCCGTTTGCCACAACCTTCCAAAGATTATCAAGAACGGCCTCGCGATGCCATCAGCCAGCTCCCTCAGCACTCGTGGGTGCATCCTCTGAGGGCCCATCTGCCGTGCACGTCCAGTTCCTTTAAGTGCTGCCTAACCACATCCTCTCCCACTGAGGGAGTCCTCCTTGCCGTGGACTTTCTCCAGGCCCTTGGATTGCTGAAAAAAAATTGCTGGTAATGTCTGAGGTGAAGGTGGCATTGGGTGCCTTGGCCGTGTCCTTTGTCACCGGGTCCCCCACCTATTCAGCAGCAGTCTCAGAGGAGGAGATTCACCCACGTGGGCCCGGGATGGATTGAAAGGTGGAGGAGTAGATTATGGCAGCCAGCACGGCAGTTGGGAGGCGCGGTGCACCACCTGAAGGCTTCAAAGCACGAGGCTGCACGTATCGGGCAGGAGGAGGCTTGCTCCGAGATGCAGCCAGCGGGTGCCCGAGCTCTGCAAGCACCGAGCCGTTTGCAGCCACAGGGAGGGCCAGGCTGAGCTTTAACAGCTTCAAAGACCGGCCGGCGGGTGCGAACGCAGCATCTCGTGGTCCCCGGCGGGCGCTGGGCTCTCTGCGGAGACGCGCGGCTCTCCCGCTGCCCAGCCCAGGCTGCTGGCCGCAGGGACGCGGGGGCTACGGCCAGCGCAGCGGGGCCTGGGAGCGCCAGGGCAGGCACCCAATAAAGAGCCCGTTGTTCCTGGGTGATGCATTTGGGAAGTGACACGAGTATCGCACAAAGGACAAGGTGGGAGAAGAGGGCAAGCGGCACCGAGCCAGGCGCTGAAGTTCACTTAAACCCATCACCCCAGATCCTGGTCCCCCCGTCCAGCCAGAAGACAGCCTTCCCCAGCCGTGCCTCAGACAGGCTGAGCACAGCAGAAATGGAACTTCAGCTCAAAACAAGAGGGGGACCCCCCCCCCCCAGCTGATTTTCCAAAAGTAAACGAAGCTCCGTCCTCCTGGGGGCACGTTAAAGCAAAACTGGAAACCGCAGTTTCTCTGTGAAGTTCCAGGAAGCTGAGGCGACTGCCGCGTGGCTCCACATCAGCTCGCTGTGACCTCTCCGCTCCCTTCCTCTCCACGCCACCCCCCAGAGAGGGGTCAGCCCTTCCTCCCAGGACTGCCTTCCTCACCCTCCAGCCCTGGAGCGAGACCGTCGGAAGCTGATGCTAGGTACTGGCGGGGAACAAGCCCACCGCGGCAGCAGACCTCACCCCGGGGAGAGGGGCTCCCGCGAGGCTGAGCGGGGTCAGCAAACCTCCAGAATTCTCCTGTACCTTCATGCTTGGGCTCCTCGAGCCCCACAGACCCGCTCAGTTAAGCCTCGCACCACAAGCGCTGCACAGGCAGAAACGTGCTGGCCCATCAGGCGAGTTTTGCTCCATAGCTCTGCTTTCCAAGCCCAAAAAAGCCCCCAGACGTACTAAACCAACCCGCCGGTTTGGCTCGACAGCTCGGCGGCGGGGCGGTCTGCCCCCTCCCGCACGTGTGCCCCGTCACGACAGGCCCGCGGCAGCCGGTCTCTGCCGGACCCGCGCTCGGTTCCTCTTCCTCTCTGCCTCCAACACGCCACAAAAGCAGAAGGAGAAAGCATAACGCTGGAAACTCTTGCAAAACCTCACTTTCTGCTGTTTTCAGTCTACCTCAGGCCTAATTAGAAAGAAACCTGTCTTTCCATTGACAGCGGAAGGATATTTTAATTCCGAGGGAAGGCGCTATCACCTCGCCGACTGCTTAACCCAAACCCCGTCTTCGTACGCCCGGCGGCGGCACCCGGAGCACCAGAAGTTTCCCTGGGCTGAGCTCGGACTGTCGGGGGAGGCAGGCAGGCAAACCTTACCTCCTTTCCGTGGCTCACGGCAACACTCGAACTGGGGCCAGCCCGCTGCGGGGGGTGCCGCAGCTCCGGGGTAACGCCGGGAGTCCCCCAGGGAGGATTTGATCCCCGCTCCGAAGTGCCGGTCCGTACTGCGGATGTCCAAAGCAACCCAGCAGCTCACGGCGCGTGCAGCTTCAAGGCACAGAGTCTTCCTCCCTCTCTGCGGGCGTTCGGCACCGCACGGTACGAGGCAACTGGAGGTACTGGTGCCACTACCTGGGTTTGCACTGGGTACCGCTGCGCAAAGCGGAAGAGGACAACGCAAGGGCAGAGGAGATACGTGGTGGTCTCTGCAACAGCTAAAAGGCTGCTCTGCGGGCTCGCAGCTCCGGGCTTGCTCCTGCCTCTCGGTATTCTCCTCTGGGGAGCAGCGGCCAAGCCCGGGGTGTTCCCGTAGCACAGCCTGGGCTCCCCGGGGCTGCTCGGGGAGCCACAGACGCCGGTAACGGGGCGGCCATGGCTGGGTGCTTGGTGGATGCAGGAATTCAGTTCTAGGTCTTCGTTTTGCTCCAGGGCTGAGATTATTTTGTGGCTTACCAGACACGGTGGGGGGACTGAGAGGTTATTCTGCTGTCAGAGGGCTCCGTGGGTGCTGGCAGGGGCTGAGGACCAGGTCCATGTCCCGAGCAGTCCTCCCTTGCCTCTGCACGCTCCCCAGGACGGTGCTGCCAGAGTCCTTCAGCAGTGGGGCAGAGACAGACCCCCGGCGCTGCCGAGGGGACGGGCAGCAAGCGACCACACGTGCTTTAGCCTGGGGAGCCAAAGCCGGATTTCCTGCGCGCTTACGTGCCGCTGCTTCAGGTGTTCAGGAGTTACATCTCTCCTGCTGCTTCGGGCCTCACGTTACCCGCGGCAGCGGATCTGTCTTTACCTAACGCAACTTTTTTTTTTTGCTTTTGTGGCTTCGTTGAACCACAAAACGCTTCTGTTTTCTGGAGGAAGGCTCCGCTGCCGGCAGGGCTTTCCCGGAGCTGAGCGGCCAGGCCAGAGGGCAGGTCTCCGACCCGCTGCTGGGAGAGGGGCTGAAGGACACAGAGCTGGAGAGGCAGGAGAGAACGAAGCCGAGTCTGCCACCGCACGGCTCCCTCCGGGAAAAGGTTTCTTCCCTCGCTCCCAGCAGGCAGGAGCGCTGCCCACAGCTTCCAGTGCTGCTGGGGGGGTTGGCTGCTCTTCCCTTCCTGCCGGGGGGGATGGCACGGCACCGGTGGGAGCAGATTCTTTGTGCTTGGCGCTTTGAACATCATCTTCAGCACCGTCCCCCTTGCCCATCGTCCCAGCCGACAGAGGAGCACCAAAAGGGAGAGGGGCAGCAGCAGCAGCAGGTCCCGTGCTGTGCCCGAGGGAGTCCTGCCCCGCAGCCTGGTGTCCCTGCCTGCGCCGGCAGCGGCTGGAAGATGCCGAGGGCTCTCGTCCTTTTGTTATTAGTGACGGGGCCCCATGGTTTGGTACGTACTACCTGGCTTTCTGTGCAACCCAGAGGGCAACAAAATCCATTTACGCCCTCAGTGCATTTCAAAGATGCCTGAAAACGCCGGTGCTGCTGGGGGAGACGGGACCTGTTAATTTTACATTCGAATTACGCCGCTCCCCTTTCTTCCAGCCACGCATACAGTTTTTGAGGAAATGGCATTATGTGCCAGGAAATACGTTCTACAGAAAGCCCCAGCTCCTTGTGCTTCAAAGGGACATTTCAAAGCTACAGAGGAACCTGCTGCCCTGGGATCCCGAGGCCAAGCAAATTTCCTCGTAGGAACAGTCAGCTCAGCAATCCCTTGGCGTACTCACAGAACTAAGGACAACTTTTCGGGTCAAGGGAGCTTCATATATTCTTTTAATATGACAAGACTATTGTAGTGAACCTGGGATACACGATTAAAATCCGTTTAATGCTCTCCATTACCCCTCAAGCCGAGTCTATGGAAGCAAGCTTCCCACGGAGGAACCGTTGCTTTGCCTTTGCCTCAGGCGTCCTTCTCTCATGCGGGTTCTCTTGGCACTATCAGGAAGCCTCAAGGAGAAACAAAAACCAGCTCACCCCTCAGATTCAAGGGAGACTGCAGTTCGAGGCAAACGAATGCATTTCTGTACTCCGTTGTGCCAAGTCCTTCCGAGCCTGGGTTCAGCGTGCGGAGCTGCCGGAGTGGGAGCACCGAGGGTGCAGCATCAGCAGTGACAGCGTCAGTGACAAAACACATCCTCTTTGCTCTGAGGCACAGCTGCCTTCCGCAAAGGTCCTGCTCGGGGCAGCTCCTACCGTCAAGTCAGGACATGGTAGAGTCCAGCGTCCAGCCCTGGTGGATCAAGGGAAGTTATGGAGGTGTACATGACCTCCGATGTCGGTCGCAGCTGCGGCCGTTCTATGACGTCTCCAATTCTGGTATAAATGGTTGCCATGTCCCTCACCACAGGGATTTCCATGCGGAACTCCTCCGCACTTGAGACCTAGAGAAGTACAAAGGAAACACCAGAGATGAGCGCCTGCTCCAGAGGCTGTGCCGGCATCAGGAGGGGACCAGAGCTACTGACTGTCTGCACGCAACGAGGCGCCGGCAGAGGCAGGAGCTACGCGAAGCCCAGACGGCTTCACCCACAACAGCGGTGGGGCAACACTGGTCCCAGCTCCCCCACCCCGCCGAAGCAAAGCTGGCTCAGCCCCTCGGGTTCACCGGAGCGTGGCATCGACTTTGCCCCAGGGCCTCTCAAACACGCCACGCACAGCCTGCAGAGCCGAAGGGAGAGCCCGGCGGCACTGGGAACGGAGACGAAAACCTCTGCTGAAGTTTTGTCGTGGTTTCCAGACCCGAGAGCACGGAGTGGGGAACCCACCCTCGACCTCGGCTGTTTTCACGGGAAGAAAAATAATCACAAACCCCTCTTTGTGTGGGAACAACCGTAGGCTGGTAGGGTCTGCAAGACACGTCCTCTGGGGTACTCCAGTACTTCAGGGACCCCTGGCACCCCCACGCGGTCACCTTCCCCTGCGCTACATGGTGGGCAGAGGAAGGACTTGAGCCATCTGGCTCTCACAAACCCTGCCTAGGTTTCTTTGCCTCTTTCCCTCTGCTTTATTTTCCACAGGTAAAACTCTGTGCGAGATGAGCCCCTAGAACACCCACACCGATCCCTGGAGAGGTGCTTTGACATAAATTCACGAGCCTAGGAAGCGGGGAGGGGTGATTATCTACGGTTATCTGCGCATTTCTCCGCATTTAACCCTTCTGCGTTTCCCTGGCTGCTGCTGGCCAGCGCTGCCGCAAGGCTGCTCAGCGCCGACGGCACGATCCGTGTTGGTTTGGGGTCTGGGAGGGCGGTGGAGGGGAAGCGTGCAGCCGGGAAAGGGCAGGCGCTTTGCAGACTTCCCTTACAATAATGAATTAACTTCCTAATTTTACACCCAGCACCCGATTCCTGCAGCTCAGTACATCTCGGTCAAGCCAGCGGTTAGCAGCCACCCAGCTGCCCTAGCCCCAGAGCTTCCAGACCTTCCCCTGTACCTGCTGCTGTTTGATGGTTCTCTGCTGCTGAGCGGCACCTAGGAAAAAAGAGAGTTTTATTATCTGGCAGACAGGCTGATGGTCTGCACCTTCCTCTCTCCCAGTGCCGGAGAACCAGGATCACTCTACTGCCACTTTCACCCGGGGTTCCTGTGGATTTTGCCTTTAAGATGGAGATTTCTGTAATGGCTTTCTCTGCGTGCGAGCAAAATCTCCCCCTTGCAAAGAAATTAATTTGCCTCCTGGCAAAGGCACCCTCAGGGACGAAGGCTTTGAAGCCATCGCTGACGGAAGCTGTGGAGATAGGCACCTCGTTGGCTGATTTTAAAGTGGAAAGACCCCAAAGTGTTCTCCCCAGCTGGAGTTTTAGAGTTGCTACGACAGAAGCCGTGGGCACGCTTAGAGGATGCGCCTCAGGGTCCGTGAAGTCGTACTGCTTTTACAGACCCGGTAGGCTGCAGGATCCCGGTTCTGGTCTCAGCACTGAAAGCTGTTGGGCTCTCCAGAACGCCACCGCAACAGACCCGTGCCGTGCTTCTGCTCCGTTAAGCTGCGTTACGCACTTGAAACGCGTTCAGCGACTCTTGGGGCACGTTTGAGAGGTGTTCTTAAGGAAGGGATAGTTTTGCTGTGGGGAGCGGAACCCAGGCAACCCCTGAGCCCTCCACTACCCTTCATCCTCGAGAAAACCCCTGGGCGAGGTGGAGGGTGCAACCTGGAAGGGCGACAAGCAGAAGCAGATCCACTCACCTCGGTGCCGTAGGAGGCAGAAGAGCAGGAGCAGCAGGAGGAAGGCTGAGGAACAAGCTCCGCTCGCGTAGTAAACGACGTGCGATGGTTGCGCGGCGCCTGCTGCTTGAAAGAGAACAGGCGCTGGGAGCGTTTCCTAAACAAGCCACTGCAGCAGTTTCACCACGGTTTCTAGAGCATTCCTGCCGATCGCAGCACTCCCCTCGGGGTCAGGAGGCAGCGCGAGGAGCTGGAGAGCAGCGCGACGGCCGCGCAGGTCAGAGGAACTGCCGCAAAAAGCCCACTCAGCCCCACAGCCCACGTACGGATGCGTTTCCTCTCCTGCGCCGGCTGCCTGCGCGCCTGCCCGTGGGGCTGCCTGCGGCTCTGGCATCGGGCACCCACCGAGGTGCCAGAGCTCAGCACAGAGCCAGGGGGGCTCAGACTCATAACCGGTCCCGGGGGTTTGCGATGGGGACCCTCCCCGGCCCCCAGAGCCGCGGGGAAGGGCAGAGGCGGTGCAGGGTTCCCAGGCCACGCTGCCGGCTGACAGCTTCACCCCACGACAGAATTTGTCTCTCAGCCCAGAAAATATTCTCAGAGATATTTCTGTCCTGGATGGAGCACGAGTCGTGGGCACATCTCGGGGCGGGCAGGGAAGGGACTGGCCAGTCCTCGCCCAGGAGGGATGGACGTTCAGCTGCCGCGTACCGGGATTCGTACCGCACCCTGCCAGACGCTGCCACGGGAATGATTTCACGTGCTGCGCGCGCAGAGGGGCAGCAGGGCTGCGGAAAGGTCACGGTACGAAGGCAGCGCGCCCTGCTTCCTGCCCTGAGGGGGCAGAGATCAGGCGGAGGAGGCAAGAGGCAGGGAGGGAGCGGGGGGGTTCGCAGGCGGCCGTTAGGAATCCAGCCCCCCGCGCTCACCCTGCAGAGGGACAAACCAGGCCAGGGCGCAGCAAGAGGCAGCACAGGGAGACGGGTGGGGGGCATGAGGCACGTCACCAGCACCGCGAGGCAGCGAGGACGAACGCGCCCGACGCGGGCAGGTCGCAGGAGGAGCCCACGCCACCAAAGGCACCGCGGCTGCCAGCTGAACCAGCTGCCCAGCGGTACGCACCCCTTGCACGGGCACAAACAGCAGCCAGTCGGTGGATTTTCTGTTAGCCCACGTGGCCACAGATTTATCCCCGAGTGCCCTGCTCTCCCCAATGAATACTGGATTCATTCCAGTACGAGACCCAAACTCAGCGCTGGGGTTTCTCTGCCGCCCCGCTCACCCGCGGCCATTCACGCCGGGTGAACCCAGGGGTGGCAAAAGAGCGTTTCTGGTGCAGAGCCAGCCGGCTGCACAGGAAGCCCGTGGCTTTGTGAAGCTGGCAGTACGGGACAGGTTGGGTTTCCTGTCAGCAGAAAAAAGACCTACAGCACCATGAAAAGATATCCCTGGAAGTTCTCGCTTCACCACAGCAGCTCGTCCCTTCCAGAGGAGGGACAAATGCTCTGCCAGCACCCGCTCCCTGCTGCACCCGCGGCTGGGGCGGCGCAGGAGGTACCTGCGCTGAGCACGCTCACACGTACCCTCACTGCGATGCTCCGGGGTGCAACGCTGCTCGTGCACGGTCAGGAAGATCTCCCAGGTTTGGTGTGAATGTCCGAAGGTGAAGGTGTAAACCCCGCTGTCTCCGAGCTGCAGGTCCCGCAGCAGCAAGGACCCGTTCTGGGGGAAGAGCTCAGCGCGGCCCTGGTACGTGGGGTGGGTGTAACAGTGTGCGGAGCATTGGCTGGGAGCCCCCCCGACGCGCAGGGAGCAGTTCTGCACCGCACAGGTAACGAGCATGTCGGAGGAGTTGTGGAAGGTCCAGGTGATGGGCAGCGGGAAGGCAGACGTGTTGCTGACTCCGTAGGAGACGGGCAGGAGCACGGACTGACCCACAGTGCCATTGACCCAATCCTGCCGGATTTGAGCGAGGACACCCCGGGTTCCCCCTGCAGAGGCGGGAGGAGGCAGATCAGCCACACGCTTCGCCCCGCCGCGCGGGAGCCGGGGCTGGCAGCACCCCTCGCCCCGGCACCCCGGCCGCGCAGGAGCCGGTTCTCGGCAACGTGCGGCTGCTGTGCCCGAGGCTTCGGGGGGTTTGGGGGGGGCCGGGAGCTCTGGCAGCGAAGGGCTCTGCCTCTCCGGGGCTGCCCGGGCTGAGCCTCCCAGGAGCCAGGCAGCAGCACCGGCGAGGGCCGCGAGACAGTCTCCAAGCACCCAGCACCCCAGCGTTCTCTGTGCCGTGGCACTTGAGCCCACGGCGCCCTTTCACGCCGGGTCAGCCTCTGCGGCCACCCACGCGCCCGGCAGCTCTTGGTCCTTGTGCCCCTTGTGCCCACCGGCGCATGGAGCAACCCCTGCGCCACGACCCTGCACGGGAACGGTACCAGCGCGGGTCCCCAGTGGCACGCTGTGGGGACAAGGGTCCTGGGGCCACCAGCGAGCTGTCACCACCACCCAGCCGAGGGGCCACGGCAGCATCACCCTGCGTGGCACCCTTTGCCGGGCTGCTCCCGGCCACGCACCCCGAGCCCCCCGGCTTAGCCCAGACTCACCGAGGAGCAGCAGGAGGGAGCAGAGGCTCCAGCGGCGCCGGCCGGGGGCCATCTCTGGGTGCGGGGGGCAGCCCCGACTGCGGCAGAGGAACTGAAGCGGGACCTCTGGCCAGCCGCTCACCATGCCTCCGGCACGGCGTCGCACCGGGCGGGCTCTGTGCCGAGGCTGCCAGCGAGCATCTCTGGCTGTCACCTCGGCAGGGGAGGAAGTCGGTGACTCTTCCTCACCCCGCTTGCGCCACAAGGTTTATTTGCGAGTGTGCGAGCCCAGGCTTTCTTCCTGTGCACGGCAACCACAACCGCTGGTGGTGGGAGCCGGGGAAAAGGGGGGGGGGTTGTGTGTCACAGCCGCAGCCCAGCCATGGGGCCCCCCGNNNNGCCATGGGGCCCCCCGGAACCCCCCCCCCCCCCCCCTTGCCCTGCTCCCCCCCCCCCCCCAGGCTGAAGGGTTTGCCAAGCGCCCAGCCAGAGCCACAAGGGCAGGCGGGCTGGGTGCAGGAGGGCAGAGCCGCCGCGGCCCTCCCGGGGCGCAGAGGAGGCTCTGGGGCTGTTCCGAGGGAATTGCTTACCCCGAGCAGGGCCACGGGGAAGCACGGCCACGGCAGCGCCTGTGCCAGGCGGCCGCGAGGACCCGAGCCTGGGGAGGAGGAGAGCGAGCTGCAGCCATGGGTGCGAGGGGACAGCGCTGACCCAGCGAACCACCAGCCCCCCCCCAGCTCCTGGGGGCTGCACTTCTCAGCAGCTCCTGCTCCCGCGCTGGGCTGCCCACGGTAAGGACAGCCAGCACCCTCTCAGGGTTAAATCTGGGAGTTCCAACCCTTTTCTCCTGGGGTTTATCGTCACACAGATGAAAGCAGAAGCTCTGAAGGCAGAGCCACCCCCCCGTTATCACCCTTCATGGCTCTCCAGAGATTCCCACTGGTAACTGGACCAGCACCTCTGCAGCGGTGGAGAGGAGCGCAGCGAGCGGAGAGTGGTCCAGCGGGGCCACCGCTCTCTGCGGGGGGGGCTTTGGCAGATGCTTCGCAATGAGGATATGTACCACGTTATGCTGCCCACCTCCCACCCCAGTTCCTCACCTTCTGTTGTTCAGGAGAGCATGACTTCATGGTCACCACCAGTGCTTCCCCGTATTCCACCAGCTCACCATTAACCCCACCCCAGCGCCTACATCCCCCACGTCGCTTTCTGCCCTCCCCATCCCCGACTTACTGACAAGCATCAGGACGGGGCAGAGCGTGCAGCATCCCTGCAGGGAGCTCGTGTCTCGCTCGCTTGGGAGGTGTGGCGAAGGCACGAGCGTGAGGCACCGAGCTCCTGGGCTGCCCGCAAGATCCGCACGAGGATCGTGTCGGGCAGGAGGTCAGCAGCTCTGGGCCGTTCGCTTGTAACCACTTGATAGCCCTGGTGAAGTCTGGCCGCAGGTCGGTGCCTCTGCAGCCCCTCCAGCTCAGAAGGGCGATACCTGCTGTCGTGACACACAAGGACGGGGGTGGCAGGGTGCGGCTGGCCCGGGGGGGGTGTGCTCAGGGTGGTGCTGGGCTGATGAGGGCACGGCACAAGTCTCCGGGCAGAAGGCTGGAGGGTTGGTCTCAAAGCAGGTGGGTGAACAGGATGGGGGGGCAACACGCCAGGAGGAGGATGAAGGAGCTGCGGAGGGCAGCGATGGCCGGGGAACGAGCAGCGGTTTCTGAAGGGCAGGAAAGGTCTGTAATGACTTGGGAGCCAAGGAAAGTTTGAGGGGACGGCGCTTTACTCCCTGTTTCTGCCTCTCGCTGCTCTGCTTCCCAAGGCCCCCTGCACCCTGCCCCCGGGCACGGGACACCCGTCCCTGCCCCCTGCCCGGGCACAGGGTCAGCCGGGGCCGCGGTGGTGCCGCAGTGCCTCCAGCTCTCCTCCCCCCCCACCCCAAACCAGAGCCTGCCCCATCGACACATGGCCGAGACGTACAGAAGGAAAAGCGACGTGAACGATGCCGTCGGATGTGATCGCTGACTCGGGACGAGCGCAGAGCTGGGAAGCGCCACCCGAGCGTGCGTTAGGGCGTCGCTTCGAGTGGCTCACCCTGGGGTTCAGTAACGGGGCTTCGTGTCCAGGGGAGCTGGGCCAGGCGGGTTTGTGAGCCCAGGGAGCAGCCCCGGCCCACTGAAAGGCCAAGTGGGTCCCGTCCCCAAGCCCAGGCAGCACCGAGAGCACAGCACCCTCCGCACCGCCAGCACAGCACCCTCCGCACCGTCGGTGGGTCAGCGCTGAGCAGCGCTTGTACCGACACCCCCGCGGGGACACAACTGCTGCCAAGGGCGACCGGCAGCTCACGCGCGGTCTCCCACTCCCACCACGCCAATGTCCCCCCAGCAGCTGGCCCACACCCGTGGGCGCCCCCCCCGCGCCCAGCCCAGCCCTGCTGCCCCCTCGTACGTGGTCCCCAAGCCCTCGTCCTGTTCACCAGCCACGCCGGCTCCAAGTCTGCTGTGGAGCAGAGAGCACCCTCACTGAGAAGGTAGGTGGGACCTGTCCCTTTTACCCCCCTTCCTCTTCACTTCACCATGCTTGTCCTCCCCCCTCCACTCCTCCCACACCCCCCACCCATGACTGCTTTTTGCCCCAGCCCTCAGCTTTGCCCTGTCCATGCCCAAATTCAGCATTTCCAGTCCCGCTCCCCGCTGGGGCGCTGAGCCTTGCAGGGCTCCGCTCCCGGGGCTCTCCAGCATCCCCCTTCAGTTGCCTGGGAAGTTTGGCCACTCCTTGGCCAGCGGCAGGATCTTGGAGACACCTGACTACACAGTTCAGAATTGGTTACGGTCATAATTTTAAAGATTTGTCCTCCAGGGTCTAGCTGTGACTGTCACCTTCACGGACCTGCACCCAGCCTGGATCACTGCTCAGTTACTGCTTGGGTGTTCGCAGAGAGGACGGTTGGACTTGATGATCTCAGAGGTCCTTTCCAACCTTAGTGATTCTATGATTCTATGAAAGATGCAGGCACCAGACGGCGGCCCTTGCGTGCCCCCCCCGTTAGGTCAGGGCTCGGGCTGGAGCCCTCGCTCTACATCCAGCGCTCAACGCGCGCTCGCAGGGGCCAGCTCAGCCGCACCCCAGCGGGCAGCACGGTATTGCCCAACCGTGTCCCCGTCACGGCAATTTCTTGCTCTTCCAGCACATCTTATTTCACAGCCCTGATCCTCTTTCGTGCGCTGTAGCTTGGGAACTTGTGGTGTGGGTGGTTTGGGGTTTTTTTAGGATGAAAAAGCCAAGTATTTGATGGTGACAGCACGCACTCCACGCAGACACTCCCTCTTGCGACACCAGAGGCGAGGGCTCGGGCAGCGTTTCTGGAGCCTGCTGAAACTTTGAATTTGCCTTTACTGGAGGTGGACTTTTGGTTCAAAATTTTCTCAGAAATCTCCTTGGCACAAAGCCGTGAGACTAAAAGGGCCTCAGTTTGCCAACAGCTGCAGCCCCAGGAGCTTTGAAGGATGAAGTGAGGGACCGGTGGAAGCTCCGCAGGGTTCTCTGGCCCCTCCGTGCGCTGAAGGGTCCCCTCAGCCTCAGGGGGTGCAGCACAAGATGTGGGTTTGCTCTGCAAAAGCCTCGTGCCGATCCCGTGCACAGCGCTCGGTGCCCGTTACCCCCAGCCTGCGGTGGCCGGATGGACACAGGTCAGGTTGCAGCAGCCCTCCCGCCCTTCGGAAAGCCTTCCTCCGCTTGAGTGCCTCCTCTTTGCCGTGGGGTGGCACCTCCGCGGGCCAGCTCTGGGGGGGAACGGCTGGGACTCGGGGGTAGAGCTCGGCTCTGTGACGTTCACCCAACACAACTTTGGGTAACGGTTTGCAGCCGCAGCAGATGAGCCCGTCCTCACCTCCGTCACCTCCAGCAGCCTCCCGCGAGGCAGAAGATCCCTCCCCTGGCACTGACGGAGAACCACCGTGCCTACCCTTCGCAGCTTTGTGGCCACCTCTAAAGTAAGGTTACCTGGCAGAGGGGTTCTCTTTAGAGGCTTCTTTTGCTTCCCGAGCTGCGCACGCCCAGGAGCTGATGTGGCCCAACACCTCCATGCCCACGGGACCTGCCCGCACAGCCCGGCGGCTGCGGACCCCGCGCTTCAGCCTGGGGGCCCCGAGCCCACGTGCGCCGCCGTGCAGAGGCTATTTCAGCGCCGCAAGCGACGCCAGGGCAGGAGGCGAGAGCACCAGGGCTGCCAAGGGGGCTCAGCGTGGCACCCGTCTGAGCGCGGGAACCACCCCCCGCCCGCACCGAGACGGGAACCTCACCCAGCGCCGGCGGCAAAGGCCCAGGGCTCATCAGCAGATGGACACGTGAGTTCTTCTCCGTGAAGGAGAAGTGTGACACTGCACCGCCCGGGAAGAGCCGCTTCCTTCTTCAGCCCCAGACACAAACGCAGGCAGCGTGTCGCTGCCAGCACGTAACGGGCAAACTGCAGGGGAGCTGCTTTGTCTCGCTGAACGGTCCAGAAACTGCCCTTAAGATCCGATTTTGGGGGTGGCAGGGAAGCAAGGACCCACTGAAATGGCTCCACAGGCCACAGATGTCACGGCCCTGGGAAACGGCACGTCCAGCCGTCAAGGGACGCCAGGAGAACAGGAGCAGCGCTGGAGCCCGAACAGCCCGTTTTAGTGACGCAAGGGCCACGCGCCTGGCACCAGCCGCCCTCGGGTGACGCCTCTCATTGAGAAACCCCATCGGGGTGTCTTTCCCAGGTTATTTTGGGGATTGCTGTGAGATTCCCTCCTCCTCCTCCACTCAGGAGCCTCCAGCCCCGCAGATGCACCAGCCAGCGCTGCCAGACTTGGGCTTGGGGGGGGAAAAAAGCAAGAAAAAAAGGCAGCACTGCTTTACTGGGGCTGCCGGCGTTCCGAGAGCGGCATTTTAGGGATGAATTCACTTTCCATGGTGAGGCCTCAAAGGGCAGAGCAAAGCAGGACCTGCCTTCCCCCAGGCAGCCCCGGCCACGCGTGGGTCTCTGCACCCACACTCCTACTGCCACCATTTCCTCTTTGAGGGGGTTAAAGGATCTAAATCACAACCCTCAGAGCTACAAGCATAAAGGTACTGAAGTCTAAACTAAGCATAGCTGAGAAACACTCAAGCTACAGGAAAAAATTCCTGTTCCACCACAATCACTCTGTATTTCAACACGAAGAAACCCCATTGCAATCAGCGACCGCAGCAGCAGCTGCCAGGTAACCACCACCCACATCGCCCCAAGCCCCAGCCCATCCTCACCCCCCACTACCCATCTCCTGGGCAGCTACACCCACAGAGAATCTGTCTGGATTCATTAACAGCCAACGAGCGCATCCCCTTCCGATCAGCAAGGCTTTGGTGATCTCTTCAGCACCGAGCCCCCAATGCTGGGGCACCTCCAACTGCAGCAAGCCCCTCTGCCAGGCAGCACGCTGCACAGCACCATGGAACGTCCCCAGAAACGCCCAGTTTTTGGGAGGACAAGCTGGGAAGAGGGCAGCTCCTTCCCTTCACTTTTAGCCTGCAAACAGCCAGCGTACCTGGGACACAATGGCACATTCTCCTGGTGGGGATCACCTGGTTTGGGAATGCAGGAGTCATCTTCTGGCTTCCTCCTCAAAAACACTCTGGGAAGGGTGGAAAACCTCCTGCACCAGCAGCGAGCCCAGCTCACACAGAGCCCGAGCCCGAGCCCGAGCCCGAGCCCGAGCCCGAGCCCTGTGAGCCACCACAGCCCCCTGGCTGCCCCCCCCAGGGAAAGCTCTGAGGCTGATTTTATGGGCCACAACCCAGCACCAGGCTGCTGGGAGAAGGTTGCCCTCTCATCACCTGCCCACCTTCAAATCCTCTTCACCTGCGGCCACATCAAAGGGAAAGTGTTTGTTACCGCTCTCCAGAAAGACACACGCCATGGCTGCAAGTATGTAGAAAGGACACGGAAAGAAAACGAAAATCTTGTGGAAATCAAGGCTAAACCTGAAAACTGGAGGCAAAAAGCTGATGTGCATCCTTTGCCCAGGAGATCTGCTGCGAAGCCCTGCCGGGGCGGGCCCTGCGGCCGGAGCGGCGTCGGGCTGATCTCAGAGCTCGTCCCGCGCTCTGGTGGCTTCACCGCTCGCCGGTGAGCGGCACTGCAAGCCCTCAAGGGCTGGGACAGAGACGATTCTGATCTCAAACTACATTCCCTTCTTCCTTCCCCAAACTTGCGCAGGGAATCATCCTGCCCCTTCCTGCGTGTCGCTGAGGATAAAGCGCCCGTCGCCACCGGTGACTCCGGTATTTAATAATATCACCAGCAAAATACCGACCTCCGCAGGGACGGCTCCTGCCGACGGGGAGCCCACAGCCACCGGTGCCACCGTGGCTCCCCCTCCGCCGCCCCTCCGCAGGCACCAGCACGAACAGCTTCCCCCTGAAAAATGGGTTTCCTGCAGCCCCACGGCTTCAGCAGAGGGGTTTGACGCAGGGGAGAGGGTCGGTGCTCTCGCCCTGCCCCAGCCCCGCCACTGCTGCTCCGCATCTTTCACAAGGGTTTGGGGTTTTTCCCCCCTTTTTTTGACACCAAAGTCTGACTCGGCAAATGTGGAGAGGGAAACTTCCCCCCGCCCTTCACCAGGGCGCACGGTGCTCATTTCCAAGGGGCCTCAGCTGGTGCCGGACGGGGATCGCTCCTTTAAACGGGCAATATCCTCTCAGGGTGTAACTCTGGCTCCTGGGAATCTTTGTTCTCTCCTTAACTCACATCTTCTCTTCTGCTCCTGTCTTTCCCCCCCTGCTGCCCCCCGCAGCTCCTGCTTTCCTCCTTTCCAGCGTTTTCAAGCCCAAATTCTTGATAGAAACCTTCCTCCTGCGAACTCCCCGCTGGCACTCCCGGGGCCGACGCCGGGAGCTCTGCAGGGACGGGGCTGCTCTGCCCCGGGGGGCCGGGCAGGGGGTTCCAACCACAAAGCTGCTTTTGCCTTCAGCCTTTTTTTTTTTTCAGTAAAAGAATAACTTACCTGCCTGTAAACCCCTTCGAGGCTTGACTTGAGAAACCAAACGGCCTTCGAGCAACAGGTTTTATGGTGAGCCCTAGTGGCTGTTTTTACATAAACCCCCCTTTTTTGTCCGTTTTTTGTCCCTTTTTTGCCTCTCTGGGCTGGAGGGCTCTGCCACCCCACCCTCCCCAAGCCCCTTCAGCCCCACAGCCGTCATGCCCAGCCCTAAGTCCTTTAGAGATGCTCCAAGGGATTAATTAACCGCACATCAATTGTACCGACCTGGTCCATGGGCTGGGGTGAATTAACGGCAGAACCAGTAAGCGCTTGGAACGTCTCGGCCTGGTGCCACCGCCACCACACTCCTACCGGTTCGTGAGGTTTTCCCTTTATTTCATTAAACCTGCTGACATTATTAAAGGGGACTAGGTGATAATTTGCTTCCCTCCCCCACCTCCTGCACCCATCCCCAGGCTGGAAGCGCTGCACCACATGGCTCATGACCAGTAACGAACTGGGAAGGGGCACTTCCCACTCGCAGCGTGCCGACACCCCCCAGCGAACGCCCCCCCTCCCCTCCCCGGTTCCCGGAGCTCCATCAGAATGCGGCGAGGTGCAACGGGACGTCTGCGTTGCTGCGGGTTGCGTCAGGACCTGAGGCGTGAGGAAGCCTTTCACGTTCCTCACGGCGAGGTTCGCCGGCGCCGCCTGCCCTCCCTCGAAACGGCGACGCTTCCCACGCGTCAGCGGGCTCCCGCCTTGTCTTCCTGCACGCCGTGCTGCCCCCGCTTCAGCAGCAGCACTGCTTGGGGCTCCCCGATCCGAGGGTTCAGGTTTGAGCCAAGGGGTTTAACGAAGCTAATTATTAACTTGAGGTGATGCGGTTTCAGGTTAACTCAGCTGAAGGACCCGACTCAAACAGCTTCTCTGTTTTCCAGGAGCCAAAAAGCAAAGAAATGAGGAGAAAAGCTAAAAATGTAAAAATACTTTTCAGCTTAGCTAGGAATAACTTTGGTATAGCAAGTGTAAAACTAAACCCTCTTTTTTATACAGAAGAAAAGGCTCTTAATCCCTCCGCACAGACCGTAATTGAGGGAAGGACGCACGGAACGGCTGCAGGAGCGACAGGCGCGCGCTGTTCGCAGCCCCCTTCCTTCCGTCCAGCCGCTCTTCGCCGGGTTCAAAGCAGCCGCTTGCTTTTTTTTAAAGTTCTGAGGGGAGCGAAAGGCTCCCGGCTGCACCGGAGGGGCAAGGGGGGGGGAAA
>VWZZ01007032.1:188327-205261 GCA_013399095.1 Psophia crepitans | reverse complement strand
AGACACCAATGCGAGGGGCAGGGGGCAGCCCAGGGTGGGGGGGCACCTGGAGGAGTAGATGGGGGGGGATCTGCTCAGGGTGCGCAGGGTTAGGGAGGGGTGCCCCAGCACCAAAGGGACCCAGCCACGGGCCCCCCAGCAGCCCCCACGCTGCCTCCTCCCCGCTTGCCCCTGCTGAGCTCTGCTCCGTCCCGCCTCACGCACAGTTTTCCCTGCGCACCCCCAGGTCACCCTGCCGCGCTCTCAGGTCCCTCCAGACGTGTCCCCCCCATCACCCCCATCCCCTGGGCACAACGGACATCGCAGCCCGGGGCTCCTGCAGCCCCCCACCGGGATGCGGGGCACCGGCAGCAGGAACCAGCTTTTAACCCTAATCTTTTGCATCTTCTGCCATCGCGTGGCCAGCGACAGAACGAACCACCAAGGGCCACGGGGCAGGCGCTGGGGTACTGCTCCCCCCGTCACCCCACCTCTGACCGGTAATACGGACTTATTTTCAAGTCAGTCAGTGCTCCAAACACGCATTTGGCCAAGCGGGCCATTTTATAAATCATTTATTCGAAGACTTGATTTCTTCCTCTTGGAAAATGCCTCAAAGGCCCGCACGGAGCCCCGGGGGAGGGGGGGAAGCAGTTCAGCGTTTATTGGCCCAAAGAACTGAAAAAGCTGGATTACACACGGCGCCCCGGGACCGTCCCAGCACAGGGAACGCGCCCGGTCCCCGGCCGGGCAGAGGCCCAGAGCCCGGCTCCTGCCGCTGAAGCGCTGATGCTCACAAGCTGCTGAGGAAGAATTCAGCCCTCTGGGGCCGGGGGAGAGGTGAAGCACAAAGTTTAAAGAAAGCTCTTCTCCCCGCTCCCCCTTTTATTGCTGCGTGAGCCTGAGCAAGCAGGCTTCGGCCCCCCGCCCAAGGCTGTCCCCGCACCGGGTGACAGTCACCTTGCGGGGGGTGCCGGCTCGGAGGCGGCACTTGGTGGCTGCAGCCCGGAGCAGGGGGAGGCAGAGCCCCGGCGCCCAGGGCTGCGGGGGGAAGGCCCCCCCAAGACGTTACCCATGCACTTCGGTGGTTCTCCCCGGGCTCAGCGCAGCCCTGCGCGCGCCGGCCCAGGGTAGCGGCAGATTTTCAGCTCGCAGCCAATAAAGACGGAGGGTCCCCCGCGCAGGGGAAGGTAACACTGATCTCACTGACCAAGGGAAGGTTTCCACGTTACCCAAGAACTTTCCCTCGTATCCTGGGGGCATAGGGGGGCCAAAAGAGCTCAGGAACCCTCGATACCCTCGAACAATTTGAAAGAGGGCTCCAGCGCTCACGGGTTTCAAATACTGATCAGGCTTTTTTGTCAACTAACACAGAGATTGGGTTTGTCACCTCCTCTCCTCTTCCCCCCACCCCAGGCTGCGGCTTCCCCTGGCGCCCAGGGTGAGCCCAGTAACCCCTCTGCTGTACTACTTCACCACGACTAACGAAGATTAACAGCTTCCCACCAAGCTTTCACTCAGAAACCCCTCTCAGCCCCCCAGGACTGCAGCGGTGGCCCACCGCAGAGGGGAAAGACCGCGAGAGGCAGCGTCAGGCAGCGCAGCCCACACGAGAAGCTTTCACGAGCGTCTCAACGCTGGGATCTGTATGGTCAGTGTTCAGATGGAAGGAGGGCAGACAGTGCAGCACACGTGCATCGGCGCTGCACTTGTACCTTGGGCACGAAAGCATCCTGCTTGCACAGGAAAGCCAGCGGTAAAAGGGATCAGCCCTGGTTTAAGGTCCAGTTGGAGGAGTGAACGTCCCCAAAGACACGAGAGAATGAAAAATAAACCAATCCTAAAATCCCCTCCTGGTCCTAAAATTCCAACATGTCTAAGAATGATTGGATTCGCCCCTGTTCCTTACGCTGCGCCCCTCAGTGTGCCAGACTCCAGTTTATCCCCCCAGGTACCGGAGCTGAGAGGCACCCCCGTGCTCGTTACCTGCGTACGTCAGGGAGTCTGGGACACCCCCCACCCCAAACGCTCAGCCTCATCCAGCAGCCGTGTGGTGACAGCCTAACTCAGATCCCCTCTGAAGAAAAGATGAAGGAGTGGGCACAGCGGGAAGTGTGTCAGCAAATACTGTAGCTGCTGAGCCGTCACCCTCCATACAAGCACAGTGCACAGGCAGAAAGAACACAAGCGTTACAGGAAGTCAAGGAAACGTGAGAAATACATCTCTCAGCTAACAGAGTCACCTCTCCTTCCCAACACGCAGCTCTTGCTGCTTCCCCCTTTCCTTCTAACCTAAACCTTTTCAGAAACACCCTCACCTATCCCAGGTTCTCTTTCCCGGCCACCCCTCCAGCAGCACAGCTCGTGGCTGCCTGTAACAGGGGTACACGGTATGTTTAGGATGAAAGAAGTCCCTGAAATGTGCCAACAGCCCTCGGTTTGGGGGGTTTCATCAAACAGGGGCCACAGGTTTTCGTTTCCTCTAGAAGGGCGAGGGCAAGACAGCCTGGGGTGAGGCGAGACCCCAAAGACTTCCCTTCTGCTCTGCCAAAAAAAAACCAAAACCCAAAAAACCAATGAGGACTGACAGACTGGACAACAGGGAAAAATGCAAATATTCCAAATCCTGAAGGCACTTGATGGGAGGAGCACGTCACATCAATAGGCGCTGGGAGCACTTCCCGTGGGTCAGAGCCAAGGAGGACAGACTGACAGGCTGGGCACACGGACAGCAAGAGCCGACCATGCTCAGAGGCAAAATTCGGTCCCATAAAGCTCCCACAACCTTTGGCTTCCACCTGCTCCCTCTCCCGAGCGGGCCCTGAGGGCTGCTTGGAGAGGGCGGAGGTGTCTGAGGTATGTGCAACATCTCGGTCACGGTGCTGGCGGTTTGTCTGCCCCTCCGGAGGGCGGCCTGGGCTACGCTTGGAGTCCCAGCAGGCGCGCGGTGTTCAGCACATCATCTCTGGTCAGGTAGCAGCCGCAGAGCTGGCGGTACCCCGTGAACGCTTCCCGTCCGTGCAGGACGCGCCAGTTGTCCACGAACAGTGCCTGCAGGCGAAGGGAAAGGGCCGTCAGCGGAGGGGAAGCCACCGCAGCCAGGGCTGGAGGTGCCCGGGACTGGAAGAGCAGGTCAGGGTACGCCGCAGTGGGCACGGCCCGTCCTGTTCACGCTGGCAGAGAGCACAGCAGGCTGCAGCCAGATGTTCCACGGGACCAGCACAGCTGTTTTACCTGAAGCCAGCGCTTTGCTCTGCTGCTGACCACAAGTTAAAACATGACAGCCTGCAAAGCCCAGCAATAAATACGGCCTGGGCTTTTCTGTTGGAGAGGTTGTGCAACAGCTCGCCAGCTGCAGAAACCGGCCACCTTCAGCCTCTGCGTGCCGCCTCCCCCAGGCCCCCTGGGAACAGAGAGCTGTAGGGGCTCCGGTAGGATCACCCTCCCTGCTGGACTGCGGAATTCTGGGGCCCTGGGCTCAGGCTGAGCCGGGCCTTGCAGAACTGGAACAAGCAGGCGCAGCTGCCGCAGCCGTGCACCCTCACACCTTCGAGCCTACAGCCGGGGCTCTCTCCGCTCCAGCAACGAAACTGGTGAAGGGGCTGGAGCACAGGTCTGATGAGGAGCGGCTGAAGGAACTGGGCTTGTTTAGTCTGGAGAAGAGGAGGCTCAGGGCAGACCTTATTGCCCTCTACAACTCCCTGAAAGGGAAGTTGTGGTGAGCTGGGGGTCGGCCTCTTCTCACAGATAACTAGTGACAGGACAAGGGGGAACGGCTGCAAGTTGTGCCAGGGGAGGTTCAGGTTGGAGATGAGGAGAAAATTCTTCTCGGAAAGGGTGGTCGGGCATTGGAACGGGTTGCCCAGGGAGGTGGTGGAGTCACCATCCCTGAGGGTGTTTAAGGAAAGGTTGGATGTGGTACTTAGGGACGTGGTTTAGTGGGTAATAGGTGGTGGGGGGATGGTTGGACTAGATGATCCTTGAGGTCACTTCCAACCTTAATGATTCTATTCTATTCTATTCTCTTGGAGCTCCTGCAATGCTGCACCCAGCACGAGCCTTTCAGGCACAGGGCCGAGCCTCTTCCTGTCGGTACCAAGGCGTACTAGCCACTTCTGGGACAGCGAGGACAGCCCAGGTCTCCCGTGATCCACTAGCAATGTAAGGGTTCAAATACAATCTCAGGAGTAAATTCAGCTTCCCACACCTTTGTATTTTGCTCTGGAAGAGGTTAGAGGCTGAACATAAAGCGTTCCCAGCCTCTCTGCTTGAGGGTCCTCATCTCAGTGACAGAAAGATCTTCCTCCTCTCCCCCAGTCAGGATATGCTTCCCCTGAGGCAGAGGTTGAATTAAACATTTCTGCCTTATCTGGAAGCTCCTTTTCTATTAGGACACACACACAAGATGCCAGTTCTGTAACACAGGGCACCTTACCCCAGCTGTTAAAGGGAAAACTGCAGCACACCGAGCTTGCCTGAAGCACTTGCCCTAGTCCCAAGAAGGCCACGCATCCGAAGGAGCGCCCTGCCACCCGCCCTGTGCCAGACACGCCGCAGCCTCCCAGCTCCGAGTCCTACCTTGCCTGGCTTCAGTTTGACCCACAGTTCGTTTTCTGGTCTCCTGAGCTCTGTGGTGAGTGTGCGGTGAGCAGCGTACCAGCGATGCACGACATCGTAAGGCACAGTGTTGATGACGGCACGATCGTAGTTGTTGTATCTAGAAGGAAAGCAGAGGTAAGAGGCTGCCCACGTGGCCCCCGAGCACAGCCGGGTACTTCCAAAGGGAACCTCAGCAGCTCGTAGGATCAGTCAGTATCTAAGGGAGGCTACGCAGGTGACTGGGGAGGTGAGGGTACGCTGGGGCTTTCAGGAGAATGCACAACACAGGGAGCAAGGAGGAGTTTACTGGCGAGCGTGAAACTGCGTGCGCTGGTTTTGCATGGCAGGATGTGCCACAGCAAGGGGCAAGGCTGAGGGCTGTTCAGAGCCGCGCCGGACAGCCTCCTGCACCAAGCCAAGCCAGAGGTTCAGAAAGCAGCCCGAATTTCCTCTGAAGGGGACCGGGCTGTGCTCTCCCTGTTCCCTGAACGCCAGGCTAGTTCCCAGAGGCTTCTTCAGAGAACGGCCTGTCAAGCGAGGCGAGATGAGGGCAGGCAGCCGGAGGGAGGATGACAGGAGTCACTCAGCACTGACACCCAACTTTGTCTCCGTGGTTCTGACACTTCCTTTGAAGCAGCAACGTGCAGCCCAGGAGGAAACGTAGTACGTTTCTGTGGTTTCACTCCCGCCCCTCAAACATATGTTGGTTTTCAGTTTACAGTATCTTCTGGAAAACCACGACCACAATCCCCCCTCCTCCCCATAAGCCAGAGGCCTCACGTTGGTCTTACCTGATCAGATACAGCTCGTTGTTCCAGGGATAGACATTGAGAACCGGCCCAACTCCGATCATGTGGTTGTGACAGTCTCCCACGTTCTCAACATACTCGTGCTTCAGCGGCACCTTGCTGAGCAGCTCGAACTGATCGGGGGCCTGCCGGAGAACCTGCTCTGCCGCGTAGAAGCCATCCACCAGCAGCGTCCGCCCGCCCGTGCCCTCGTGCTTCAGGCAGTGGAACACCTGGATGCTGCACGGGCGAGAGAATCCAGAGAGAAGGCCTTTGGCTGCCTGTCCTGCGGGGAGAAGGCGCTCCCCACGGACAGACAGACGCGGGTGGAGGCACAGCCTCTCTGATGGCTGTGACAGATGTCATACGTTTATTTCTCTAAGACCTGCCAGGGCACGGAGACAGAGCAGCAAGAAATGGCTCTGCTTGCTGTTTCTTCAGGCCCAACCTCACGCATTTTGCTTTCCAAGAGGAGGGCTGGCTGCCTACGCCGCCTCCCAAATCCAGCGCTGTGAGCCTGGCAGGCTACAAGCGGTGCAGGATCAGGCCCGCGCCAGCCAAAGGCCGGCCAGGCAGTAGGATGTAGAGCTTCAAAAGCACAAAACTACCTTCCCTAGAACATCTCGGCACCAGGGGACAATTAAAGAAACGTTGGTTGTACTGCTGAGTTCTCTGGGAACTTAGAGCCCAGGGTGACTCTCGCTCAAGAGCGGTACGTCGCGGTCTCCCAGGTCAGGAGACCCTCCACAGTTGCATGCTAAAGACCCTCTGCTCCAGGCATCGCAAGGGAGGCTGCGGTGAGGGGTCTGCCTACAGGGACATCTCCTCCCTGGGGGGGAAGCCATCCAACCCAGCTTTTGTCCTTCTATTACTTCTCTGACGCTTCTCTTTCCCTTCGTCCAAGCGAGGCAGGCATTGCACCCTTAGGAACCAACAGCCAGGAGCTGCCTCCAGCCACCTACTCCCAGTTCTCCCAGTGTGCCAGCTTCACTTGTCAGAAAACTAATTGTGACCTTCTGGGAAAGCCTTTATCCCTTTATCCTCTGATCTTCCTTCAGGGCCTCTTAACCCAGCCTCCCAGCTCCACCCTCACCAGCACCTTTTCACCCGGGTGCTCTCAGCACCCTTGTCCCCACCACAGTTTCAGGATAACACTACAGCACCGGAGCAAAGGACACTCTGTGCCTCCAAGGCCGTGACCTCCTCCCGCAGCTGGGGGGCTGAGGAAGCCTCTTGTGGGGATGGGCTCCTTGGTACCCGGCCAGGGAGAGAACGTCGCAGTCTCTCCCATAGCTGGGGGAGTTTCTGTCCTCTACTCTTTGCAATAATTTAACATCAGGCTTGTCAGATTTTGGCCGATTTCAAGCCAAAGCAGTGGGGGAAAGCAGACATTCAAATGAACACATCTTTCCTGAAAAACCCCTCACTCCTCAAGTGTTTCGGAAGCGAGCCTGAGACAGGCTGGGAAGAAGGGATGTCTGGCAGAGATGGGGCTCAGGAAAGCCAGAAATTCACGTTTTTCCTGCACAGCTATGGTTTTGCAGAATTGCAAGCATTAACAACTAGCCCTACCAATTTAGCCCGTGCTGTCATTGCTTTACTTCACCCGGCTGCAGATGAGAACACATCTACCTGAAGGGAACCCTTCCAAGTGGAAAAGAAAGGTATTAAAAAATAGCTAATGAGCTCTATGGTTCTGGCACCAAGCAGTTCAATCAAAGCTCTTTTGTAAGCTGAAGTTCTCATTACTAATTACTTTTTTTTTTTCCTAATACATATTTGATTTTGGGGTAGATTTTGTGGGCTCCTCAAACAAGTCAGCCAAGCAGGTAACACCGTGCAGGTCACGAAGGCACACGGGTTCTGCAGTCAGTTTGCCGAAAGCAGGGAATCCACCCAGAGCTGCCTCAGCGCGTGGCGGGCCCCATGATTTACGCCAAACGCTACGAGCCAAAAGCTTCCTGCCTGGCTGGGCAGAGACAACAGCACCCAGGGCACACGGGCTAACGCTGCTCCCCAGCCCGCACGCAGCCAGCGGGTCTCACCCTGGAGCCCTCCCCTGGGCTTCCAGCTCTGCACCACAGCCCTTTCCCATTAAGATGTTTAGCGAGTTAGCAGCCTCGCTTGGGAAGAGCTAATCCTGCCCTAGGGCGGGAGGCGTGGACTGGATGACTTCTCTCTGTAGCCCCAGTTCCACAGGGGATCACAGCACTCCCCTCAGTTTTCCCCCAGGCCACTTCCCAATGATTCCCCCTCTTGACTGAAATGAAAGCAGACAAAAAAAATTAAGCTAGGAATTAAGCCTAAGTGTCTTGCACTTCACTGTGAACCACGACGGGGGCTGCTGCCTTTCTTTCTCCAGCCGTGTGTAAAACTCACACCCCAGAGGCTGTCTCAGAAAAGCAGTTTGCAAGCTAGCACTTCAGGCACAGCGCTGTAGCTACAAACAGCTTTGAAAAGCACAGCCACGGGCCAGCTTCGAAGGGCTGGGGAAGCCCGGTTTCTGCCGACCCACAAGGCTGCACCGCTGCCAAAACGCAAACCCCAACCTGTCCGAACTGAAGCAGAGTGACTGCACAGAGCTTACGTGAGCACGGCATGTACGCCGCTACCGCTCGCAGCTCGGGAGGGCAGAGACTGCTGCTGTGGGCTGTGCCAAGGCGTGCTGCTCTCCCTCCTTCCCCGCAGGCTACGGCGAACCCAGCTCAGCCAGCAAAACTGAGGGTGGCGGTGTGGGTGAGGAGGGTTTGCCCCAGGTCAGCAGGATTAAGTCAAAGCAAGCTTTTGCAGCACCTCTGGACCACTTGCTGCAGGGGGAGCTGAGCCTTGCCAGAGGAACCCAAAAGATAATCAGCTGCTCGTCTCTGTGAGGCTGAATGCTGTGCCAAGTCACTTCAGAGACTGAGGAGGGAGATTTCAGAACAGACTGTCAGAGGAGCTTCGGGCTAGGACAGAAATGAATACAGCGCTGAGCCGCCTCTGTAGCTACAAAGGCTACTCGAACCACAGCAGCGCTGCTACCAAGCAGCAGCCAGCTATCCAACAGCCCAGTCCTTCATCGCCTGCGTCCTGAAAAACCTAGGAGTTTCAAGCATAGGGGGGAAAAAAAAGTAATTTACAGGCTACCCCGCTTCAGAGGAATCAGACAGGCCTCAGGACTGCTGTGTGACTAGCAGGAGCACACCCCATCAGCAGCACTGGAGACAACGAAGCTCGTGTCGCCAGCAGCGGCACCACTGTGAATGGCTCCTGCCTTCTGCGCTGCGCGTCTGCGAACCAGCAAGAGCACTCACCCGCAGGGCTCCTGGAAGTAGGTCGTGTCGGTGTGACGATCCAGAGCCAGCTTGGTGTAGGCAGTGTCTCCCCGAGAGAAGTCGGAGGTGAAGTACCACATCCTCCCGTAAATGGTCTCCCTGCGAAAGAGGCGGGCGGTTACCACAACGCGCTGCGGGGACCAGGGCGGTGGGGTAAAGCCAACGCTCTCCTGCGTAACGCCCCCATCCCACGTACGGAGCACAACTTCACAACATTCACACTGCCAAGAGACGGTGCTTCCAATGCCTCCTCCAGTGTCCCCTCCACAGACACGGATCTTCTTTCCACACCAAACATCAGCCCCAGGCAAACAAAGGAAGCCGCTGAGCGACATGAGGCGTTGCCAGAGCGCAGCTAGCCCTTGCCTGTACCCACCACAGGGCTGCCCAACAATCCCATTTCTTGCCCTTAGGATCCTGATTTTCACCCACCTCCCCCCTACAACACGCACAGAAGGCAAGGACAAACAGTTCTCAGGGGCTGCCGGGTGAAAGCACCTGGAGAAAAACCCCCAAACCTTGGCTGGTTATTCCTTGGAGCCCCTCATTTCTACTTGGGGGGACTATTCATTAAGGGAAATCCCTCCCCTTCCAATGGCCCAAGGCTAGTTGAAGTGTTTCTGCAGCTTGGATAGAACCTGAAACTCAAACCCCGGCTTGCCATGCTGTTGGTGTCTTTTAAACAAACACCAAAGAAACGTTTCTCAATATTTTCCTTTAGCAAGAGCTACAAATTGTTTTTGATCTCCCTGGCTCCCAGGGCCAGGGCTGCCCTCCTAACCCTTCAAGTCATAACAGGAAATGTCTCTCCTTGCAAAGCTCAAGTCTTCCCAGACAGACCACTTCCTTCAGTCACTCCTCCGTGCAGTCCCACTGTCACTAAAGTCATCACAGGCTCCCGAGGCAGCTCCATAACCTCGCGACTCCAGGCTCTCCCCTAAACAGGGGGCAGGTCCCACAGGGCAACGCTCCACCTCGGCCCAAGTGGACTGGCCAGACGCTGCAGGAGACCCAGGCCTCCTGTTTGCAAACCAGGCCACAGGGCACAGTATGTAGGGGTAAGAGGGCAGCACCTTTCCAAACAGAAGGAAAATAACAGCCTCCTGTTCCCAGGGCAGGCCCACTTACCTGATTAAGCTGATCCTTTCTGCTAAGATTTCGGTGTCCTCTTTGGTGGGACTGACGTTCTCCACAAAAGCAATTCCATATAATAAGAAGTTCTGCAGGAACTCCTTCAGCCCCTCATCCGTCTCCAGGAAACTCCGGCAGTCGACGGATGGGACCTGGGCTTGGCGGTAGATTTCTGCGTTCCAGAGAATCCGCGGGTGCATGACCTGCTGCTTCTGCCCCTCGTAGCTGTTCTTTACCAGCCACTCCAGCCCGTACCGCGTCACGTGCCCATCCGGCCCTTTGGCAAGAGACAAGGGACATGGTCACCGCAACCGCACTGAGCGGCCCGAGATCGTGGTCAGTACAGTCACGGGTCCAGGCCAGTCCTCACCCTTTTAACTGTGTCTGGCTGCACCCTGACGCCACCCAAAATATTATCTGGTTAAGGCCACCAGATCTAAACAGCACTGCCATTGCTGCACAACTCCAGAGCAAAGTGTTCCAACTTGAGCGGTTTTGTTTTCTATTGACAGGACTCCAAGGAGAAGCAAAGCACTGAAGACAAGCCCATAAATAAAGGTGAGCTACAATAAAAGGAAGAAAGCAGCTGGGAAGCTGAGAAGAAAGGACAGAAAATGTGAATTCTGACCAGCTCACACAGGGCAGGGTAAGGAAATGAAAACCAACCACATCTGGGCTAATCTGTTCCCTACCCACATTGCTGCGGGGTCAAACCAACCAGTAAAATACCCAGACACCGCAGATACACACATCTCTGCCCAAAAAGGGCTGCGGAGGAGGGGCAGGAAAAACAGACACAAATTTAAGACTGAGGCATGTTTACAGCAACAGCACTGCTCAGAAGAGCAGATTTTAAAGTTTGCTTACGGCTAAATCTCTTCCCTAGACAGCTACTGATTTTGAGACCAGGCTGCCCTCTCCCAGCAAGCCCGAGGGTGGGAGCCACCGACGAGGCTCCCTCCAAGCAGGGCTGGCGGTCCGTATAGCACGGGGGGTACAGTCACTCTGCTACTTACACGTGAGGAAGAGTGTGGTCTCATCCACTCGGACAGCCTTGGGTCTGATTCCCAGGTCCACGCTGGCCGTGTCCAAGCTGCGCTGGTTGGTCTTGGCATTGTAGCAGGAAGCTGAGCGGCAGTGGTCCCGCAGCCAGACAAAATCGAAGCGCATCAGCGTGTTCGCGTACCTGAGCTCTGTGAAGGAGGACGGGCTCAGAAGGCGCACTGGTGCCTGGAGCCCATGGGTTGCGATCCCACTTAGAGAGGCCATTAGCCTTAGCACCTCTTCACACTAATTAAGCTAGCTTGTCACAGGGTGAAGACCAGGCAGGTCTCCACAGAAGGCCTGGCTGTCAGGGATCTCGCCGTGGTCTCCCTTCTTACCGATCTCCAGGCAAGCCCATCCTGCGACGGGAAGGAGCGCGGCTAACGGACGTGCTGGTCACGTACATACATCTGTCACCTCTCTCCAACAAGCCGTAACCTCGGAGCTGTACAGCAGCTGCTGTACAGAACAGACCCCAGCAGAGGAATACGGATCAGGAGCCAACCAAATAATCACACCAACATCCAAACTACACCAACGCTACAGACAACATCCAGACCCCAGGCAAAGCTTTGACGTGCATTTAGCGTCACAATAAAGCCTCTCCTCGCTCCATCCTGGGACAGCTTAGCGATACTCCAAGCCCTTCGGAAGGGGGTCAGAGCCCGCAGGGGCAACAGGAGGGTCCTTCCTGCTCTGGGCCTGCTCGGCTTTGAAATCCAGGTATCTGAGGTCACTTTGCAGTGGGAAAACAACAACGTCCTGTCTTGGGCCACTGTGCTGGGTAAAGCACCGAGCAATTCCCTTCGCTTACAAGTGACTCAGTACCAACCTCTAACCAGCCCCAGGCAGGCAGACACTGGACCAAACCCAACGGCCGATGGGGGAACACCTGCCTGAGGTACCAAGGACAAAAATCTGCATTAGACAGCATTTCTAACTGGCTGGCTGTGATCCTTCACGGGAAGACACGCTCTCCTTGCTTTTCCTTTACGCAGAGTCACAGCGAGGTACGATTTCCATCGAAAAGGCGTTCGTGTCCCCCAGCTCCTGCTGCTCAGGCCATCCAGCCACGCGCAAACCCACGCTAACACCTGCGTTTCACGCACCGGTGTTTTAGGGAAAACCTGTGCAAGTGGGGGGCACGAGAGCTGGGCACACCCCAGGCAGCCATCCCGCCCGCCAGAGCCCCGAGCTTTACACCGAAAGCTAGTGCCTGACAGGGTGACGCAGTTATTGCTCGGGAATCCCTTGATTTCATCGCTGATTTAGCGCTGCCTCATTTGTCACTGAAGATGTACCACCACTAGCAGGCAAACCTGCTCTGCCCTGCCTTTGGGAATTCCCAAAGGGAACCTGAATCACAGACTCTAGCGTGCATCCCTCTAGTGCAGGCCATTTCAGAAAATAATAATAATAATAAAAACCCCCACCACTCCTGGGGAACAAGGCCAGGGAAATGTCCCTCCTCTCCCCAGGCAGACTCAGAAGCAGGTACACACACACCCAACACACCTACCTAGGTGATCCCCATGCAACTGCCAGGCACACTTGAGGGACTCCGGGGCCGTGTGATGCCAGCGAGCCGCAGGAGTGAGGCCAGTCCTTCTGCCATGGGGCAGCCACGGCGAGCGAAGTCTCGTGCTTCCAGTCAGGCGGCACGGCACCTTCAACAGCCACGCCAGCCTCCTGCACCACATCCTGAGCAGGGGAGAGGGAGAGGAAAGAACGAGGTGAACGAGAGCCCAGGTTCGGTCTCCGCGCTCCTACGCCGGGCACCGTAAGCACTTCTGGGAAAGGCGGCATCATCCCCACCACTGCAGTTTAACTGACGAAAGGGGCGAGTGAGAACTAGTCCGTTGAGGAGGAAGAAAAGCAGCGGGCACAATGACTGGCAGCCTGGCCAGAGAAGTCACCTGCCCTCGAGGCAAAGCCTCATCTGCTGCAGGTCTCATCCCCCCTCTGGCCTTCCCAGTTCGAATTCACCATTCCTGGGCAGAGCTACAGGGACCACGGAAGCAAAGTGACCTTGGTTAGAGAAGCCCAGTACCTGTGTCAGTTCTAGAAAAAGTATACAAAACAGTGAGGAGGAGGAGGAGGACCTCTGCTTCTGCTGGAGGACACAGCTGGCACGGAAGAGAAACCAACTGTGGTTAACCTTAGGCTAGAGATTAGAAAGCGATTTCTCCCAGGGAGATTTGTAACAACTCTTCAAAACAAAGAGCGAGGGCAAAAACCTCGCAAGTTTTAAGGTACGAAGCCATGGTCTAAATGCCCCGGCACATTTATTAATTTCTGGAGGTCAGGTCTAAGCCCAGCAGGATTTTAACAGCACTTTGGTCCACAGTGCATAGAAAGGCAGTATCGCTGGGTGAGACACAGACTCAGAAAGAATTTCTTATCCTAGCCTTCCGATTTTCCTTTGTTTTCTTATCTGAGAAGTCCAGGCCCTGGGGTTCGGCTGTCCGGCCCGCTTCATCGCTGACTCAGTGCGGAGATCTCAAAAGCTGGCAGTAACAACAAAATCAACAGAGGTGCTGTATTCCCAGAAAACAACTTGCTAAGCAGGACAAAAAAAAAATAAGATAGAGCCAGCCAGCTCTAGGAGAATAAAACCAGTGGAAACATTTTCACAAAGAGAACCTGGTTTGAGGTTCAGACACACACCGCTCGGCCATCGCGCCCCGGGAGGTCGTGGCCACAGCCTGCGTACCAGGCACCAACATCCTTCGTGCTGCACAAAGATTTCACCTCAGGAGTTTCTGATTTCTGCGGCTGCTACAACGCGACGCTCGGCCCTCGGCAGGCTGCGGGGAACCAGGCCGTCCCACAGGGCAGCGGCTTTCAGACCAGAACCTCCACGGAGCGGGAGGGGAGGCACTGGGACCCCCCGCTTGCTGCCCGACACCTGCAGTAACGGAGATCTCCGCTAGCACAGCTCACCTTGCGCCTCCAACACCACCGTGAAACGCTGCCGATGCTGACAGAGGCGCGGCATCCTGAAAGGCTCCAGCGTTCTCACTACAGACAGAGAAACTGGGGCACTGGAGAACTTACAGAGCCCGAGCCAGAGTTACCAGAGATCTGAAGACACATGAGAACAATGACTTTTCCCTTTGGTGGTCTCCAGGCAGCCAGAACATCAGTTTTTGTAGAAATGCTGACGCTAAGTTCTGGGAGAATGCTTTCCGACACCCCTCCCCACGCCCCCCAGCTTTGAAAATGTAGTACAGGAAAAAGAATTAGCCAAATTTGATACGCAAATTTAAATTATTAGGTGAAGAAAATCTACAGCTATAGCAAACCAGCGGCTGACCATGATGTTTACTGACTTTCCAAACCTTAAAGATACGATTTAACCTCCTGATCCAAGCTTTACAGCTCTCTCAGCTTAAGGTTATTCTTTGAGAAAGACGCACAGGAGGGAAGACTCTGTCCCGTTTGGTTTTTGGATACCAAGGACATCCGCTACCTCAGAGTGGGGGGAAGCAGCAAGCGTGTTTGCACACGCCCGGTATCTCCTCACACAGGACCCAAAACTGATGGGAAAAGCTCGGCTACAAATCCATTTCGAAGGTGGCCTCTGCCCGGGGTGGCCCCAGCCGTCATTATCTCTTTCCACACACGTTTCCTTTTATCTCGTCCTCTCCCAGTATCAAAACGTACCAGAGAATAAAGACAGGTAAGTGACCCAGATACTTAATCTAATCAATGGGACCTCTTGCTTTCCTGCTGCTCTGGCTGGAAGCAGGCACCACAAACAGCTCACAGAGAAGCCTTAAATTAAATCTTTCCAAGAGATACTAAAAGTAAGAGGAGTTGAAGAAAGTGAGCCGATATAACTGGAGAGGGTTTACGTCTTGCCTTTGTGTTTGGTTAATCAGAGCTTACAGCTCTCTCCTGGCTGGAATCGGTTACCTGAGCTCCTCACCTTTGTGCTTCTCATCTGCATCCAGACCACACGCAGCTCACAGGGCAGCGGTAAGATGCAGCAGCTGAGAGATTTCAAGACAAAATTCCTCCCAAAATTCAAAAAGAAAGGGCAGGAGAAGAAGACACTAAACTGCCCCACGTGTAAACACAAGCGGACATTGGGAAGGGAGAGGTGATCAGCTACCAAGCCTGCGCGAGCAGGACAAAATCCCCTGCGCACACGGTACGTGAAAACTCAAATGCATCGTGATTTGAGGAATTACCCCAAGTCTTTCGAGAGAAAGGGAGAGGAGACACGCTGCGAAAGGAGGAGGAAGGAAGAGCAGGCCTCACGAGGGGCTGCTCTGTCCAGGAGACTTCCCGCCCGGTTCATCTCCCTGCTGACACAACAGGCATCTGAACTGACCGAGACTGGCTTCTGAGAAAAAGCCACAACTCCCATTCTGAGCAAAGAAAAACGAGTAACCAAATAGTTTCAGCAGTGAAAACGTATACGGAAGGAGAAACCACGCCAATGGGTGGCCTTTAGCCAGTTTTTAGCCAAAACCTTCCAGGAACAGGGTGACGCCGGGCTGCTGGCACTAGGGAAGCTGCTCTGATGCCCTAACTGCCAGTGCTGCGAACAGACCTGTTTCATCACCGCGTCCAGCCTGTTTTTCGAGCTCATTTAGCATCTAAAAAAAAAAAAAAGCCCAAACTATCTGGTTTTCATTAAGGGTTTCCAAACATCCAGTTGCTTACACTCACGCATGGCTCGAAGCATCTGGCTAAAGCCAAGGTTTCTCATCCTTAAGAAACAGGAAAGTATCAGCAGCACAACTGGCCCTACACTTCGGAACGGGAAAACAAATCGTTTTTCGAGGCAGCCAGAGGAATACCCCGCCCACAGACCTGAGGCAGGGCACAGGTCCTGCTGGCCTCCCAGCTAATCCCACACTTGTATGCGCTCTGGAAGACGTACCCAAACATCACGCAGTGCCGCTGCTGCAGCCAAGGGAACATGGATAAAAACCCGAGGAGCGTCCAAAGGCTGGAGACAGAGCTGCTGCCCTGGGGGGCTGTGCCAGAACCAGAGGAGCAAAGTACGCTCCCCCAGGTGACAGCCCCCCGCGGTGGGCCACGGCCCTGGGCAGCAGGCACCTCAGACACGGCTCTGCTGTCTGGAGTTAAAGGTTTAACGGCCCGAGCTGACCCAGCTTACCTATTAATTACCAAAGAAACAAAAGGCAGATCGGCTGTTCCCTGCTGAGAACAGCTCCTGCCCCCCCCCCGCAGACTGCTCCGCTGTGGCAGACAACTGTATTAGATCTCAGCTGTCAGGAATCAGATTCGCCTTCCAGCCCTTCCCCACAAGGGATTCCAATTAAATTAAGGAGCTAATAAAGACATCCCAGACACCACCAGCATCACAGCTACTTCATTTTCCTAGAAATAAAGGTAATTATCTGCTCACCCCACATTTAACACCAACCACCTGACTCCAGACCCCCCTTCCCATAACCTTGTTGCTGTCTCCTGCCTGCAGTTACTTCGTCTACCTCAAGCAAAGCCTCTTCGGGCTGCACAGCTTCACAGGAACAAACTTTTTTTTCCTTTTTATTTTCCCAGCAAAGCAGCCAGCCCTCGTGGTACATCCCCCGCAGGGAAACTTATTGCGGTAAACTCTTACTATTAAATCACTTCACTGCCAGCTCCGGGTCCTGCCCTGGCACAGCGGGGCCAGGCAGCTCTCCGGGCGGGGAGGGGCTGCCTTTCCCCAGGGAAGGGGGGCAGGCAGCCCTGCCCGTGAGCCACCCGCGGCTGCCAGCGCTCCCTCCCAGGCTACCGGCCACCCCTGCCCCAGCGCCGGGTCACCCAAAGTTACCTGGGACCGTGCGAGCACGGCGCTGAGGCGGCGGGGCGAGGCTGCGGGCGGGCTCGGGGCGCTGAACAACCAACAAGGGGCTTCCAGCGGCGGCCGCGGCCCCGGGGCCCCGCACCCAGCAGGCCGCCCGCGGTGCTCCAAGGCCCCTGCACATTGACCGCCGCCTACTTCGGGGAGCCGGTGCCGCCCGAGGAACCAGGGCCCCTTAAACCGGGGCCTCGCGGACCTTTCGAAGGCAAAAAGTAAAGAAATGAAGAAAAAGCCGCGCGACGGGCCGCGCTT
>VWZZ01007032.1:96882-163576 GCA_013399095.1 Psophia crepitans | reverse complement strand
GAGGTTTCCAGATTGTCCTGGGGGGGGTCTGCTGTGCAGAGAGAGGGTAGGAGCGCTGGCGGCGGGGCGAGGCAGGAGGTAGGCTCTCACGATGGGATTCCTCTTTCCGTACATTTGCTGTCTGAAAATCGCGGCTGATCCAAGCTCCCTCTGTTGCAGAGAAAAGCGGTTCCAGAGAGTGATTCATCCTGCTTGAAAACATTATTCATTAAATTATGTTCTGGCAGTGCCTGTTTCCCTTGACCCAAATGGGACCCAAGCATTGAACTTGCGGTTCCTGTGGACGGGGAGATGAATCCCATCCCCGGTGGGGTGTTTGTGCCTGGGGCACATCACGGACCTGACTGACATCCTCACCCTGATCTCACCTGGAGCCTGGGGGGGGTGGGGGGTTGAACGATGCTGCCTCTGGCCAACGATGGAGAGCCCGCTTCCATAAGCTGTGGGAGTTCAGGACGATGCTCTGGGTTACAGTCGGGATCTCCCGGCTTTAAGGGGGAGGGCTGCGCCTGGGCGGTTCGCACATCCTCTGAGGCCGGGCTCTGAAATCGTTTGGGTTTCACGGCAATGCCCTGCTCAGAGGGTGCCCTGTAGGTGTGTGCACCCCCATACGATCAGTCTGTGTCTCTGCGGCAGCAGCTCTAAAATACCCTGCCAACGTATTTATCCAAACACCAGGAGTTGCTTGGCTCCCTACTTCCACGCGGTGCTGGGGGGAGAGACTTCCACCGAGAGGCACCCGTCCTTTGAAGCACTCGGTTCACTTTTCTATTGGTGCTGATTAAACTCCTTCATTCCTAAAACACGTCAAGCTTTTTCAGGGAAAAATGGTCCCTTCTTCACTGAGGATTTGAGGCACTGTCTCACTTGAATGGGAATGTGAAATAGTTCATTGAAACTTTTTAAAGAAAACTAATGAACAGAATTTTCCAACTCGCTCTACTTTGATTTTTTTTTCCTCCTCCTTTTTTTAAATGGATCCTACTTGTAAATTTAGTTACCACCTCTGTATCTTTGCAATTCTTTGCTTCCTCTCCTGATGGTGGAATGACTCAACATGTGAGGCTTCATCATTTTCACAGCCTCCGAAGTCATGCGAGCACGGGGTGACCTCCCCCAGGTGCTGGAGCTGTAGGATGAGAAGATGGCTGTCCACATCCCAGCTCCCCAGAGCCAGCTTCGCTTGGCACCGGCAGGGCGAGGCGGAGCCCGGCACTACTATTGCAGCATATTTACCTTCCGTAGTTGGTAGGAGGCCAGGACGCCTGCCAGTAGCCTTCTACCTAATGGGCTTTTTCTGGGTCAGCGCAGAAGTCCCATTGCTACTGGGAGTCGTGCCACAGCCTGGGTGCAGGGCTGAGGAGGCCCTCCAGGTCTCTTGAATGTCTCGTCTCCAAGAAATGACAAACCTGCGAGATGTATTTAGCGACATACGGGACACGTAGGAGGGACCTGGAGAGGAGGGGAGCCCCAGACGGGCGCTGAGGGCCCTCAGACCACCGCAGAGCTTTGCTTTGGCTGTGGGGAGAGCAAAACGCAAAGCCATGTCCCGGCCTTGCAGCTGCATGGGCTAGAGAAGCGTAGAGGTGTTGGCCCCTACCTTGCTCGTAGGTGGCTTCACGTGGGGTTACTGCTTCCCACCCCGTCTGGGGGGGCCTCAGAACCTCCCGTTCCTTGCTCTCAGCAGAAGGGGCAGGTCAGGACTTGCCAAAAGCTCTCCGAGGAGGCCAGCTCTGGTTCACTGAGCTCATCTGGTGTCAGGAAGGCTGTGGGCAGCCTCTGATTGTGTTTTTTTCCTGAGCTTTTCCCAACATCTTCAGACCAGATCCATCTTGCTCCCTCCCCATCTCCGGCTGCCAGACAGTTTGGTTTCCCTGCAGAGAGGACTCCAATTTTGGTTGGGGTTGTGAGCCCCTTTCCTGCCCCACCCTGTAATGAGTCAGATAACATCTGCTCCAGATGTTTGTCTGCAGCTGCTTGTCCTGACAGTTTGGGCTTCTCTCTGTCCTGACGTGTCTTTTTGGTTTTCTTATGGGGAGAGTCACATGCTGAGTCCTCTGTTTTCCCTGCGCCCCTGTGATTTGACAAGGATGGATCTGCTTTGCGAGGGAATGTTCCTCTGTGTTGTGTGTCTCTACTGGTTGTGGGCTCCTTTGCCAGGAAACATGCAGATTTAGGGCAGATTTAGACATGGAAAGGGAGACACAGGTGCCAAAGGAGCTGGAGGCAGGAACTACTGAGCAGGACCTGAGCTCCCTGTTCTGCTCCCCATGCAGGAGCCTCCTCTTCCCACCCAGACCTCCAAAGCTCCATCTATGCATGAGTTCCTGCTGCTGCTTGCCTTCTCCAAGGCTTCCCTTGGTCCTGTTCCCCTCCTTCCCTACGGGCAAAAGTGTGGTCGGTCCCAGCACTGGTGAGGGGGAGTCACTGGGGACTGAGGTGGACTCTTCCTTCCATCCCAGCTCCCCCAAACATCCTGGCGGAAGGGCAGAAGTGGTCCTTGAACTGCTGTCCACCCGTCCGTGAGAAATCTCGGTGCCAGCCAAGTACCTCAAAGAATAGGGAGGAGGCTCTTTGGGACTCTCAGATTCCCCTAAAAATCCCATTGAGTTCGGTCTCCCCCATCCCCATGTGTGAACCCAAGGACCGGTGGGGAGGCGCCATCGACCGAACGATGCCAGAGCACAGAACAGTTTATCAACAGCTGCTTTAGGGCACTGAAGAGGGATGAGCAGAGGGGTGAGAGGAGCTGGTGCAAGGTTTGCGCCGCTGGGCTGCATGGGGAAGGAGCACACCATGCCCCAAACTCGCTGTTTCCAGCACCCTCTTTGTTAGTTTGTTCTGCCTCTCGCCCTTGGGTGTGAGAAAGCTGGGAGGTCTTCAGATGCTGGAAGGTTTAACTTTTTGTCATCATGTGAGAAAGCTGGGAGGTCTTCAGATGCTGGAAGGTTTAACTTTTTGTCATCAGCATGTGAGGAAAGTAGGTAAGGGATGTACCCCCACCCCAAAGCCCATTCTTGGTCTTTAATAGGGTCCAGTTCAGGCTTGTCTCCTTCGAGGAGCCCGCGGAGCCCAGACCTGTGGGATGCTTGCAGCACCCGGGGCTGCTGGTCGGCATCTGGTCCATGTGGGCCCAACCAGAGCTGTGATCTCTTTGGGCTCAGTCTGCTTCGGGGTGTTTCTCAGCGAGCATCGGGACCTCTTGCAGACTCTCCCAGAGCCCAGGCTGGGAGCTTGCGCAGGTGGGATCTGTGGTCCTGCTTGGGGTGATGCTGCAGAAGAATGCCCCGAGGGCAGGGAGGCTGAACGCTGCCCTTCCAGGGGGTCCACAGGCAGGAGGGACGTTGGATGGATGGGAAGAGATCACACAGCTCTGCGGCGCACAGCGAACGTGCGAGTGCCGGGCGAGGGGAAGCAGTGTGAGGTCTCTCGCTGGGTCTCTCTGCTGCTGCCCCTTCCCACAGCCCTCAGAGGGCTTCAGCATGAGCAGGACCAAACCCACCCTGGTGATCTGGCCTGGGCACTGCGAGAGGAGGTTTCTTGCACCCTCTGTCCCAACAGCAGCATGAGCCGAGAGGTGTGTGGTCATCCTGAGGCTGGTCCCTGCCTTGCCTGTGCTCTGCCCAACGGGAGCCCCTTCCCCCTTCCCCACCTTGCCCCTCTGCCCATCCTTTCCTTGGCCTTCGCGATGCCCTGCGGACCGGCAGCGGCTGCCGCAGGCTCCTGCCTCCCCAGGTGCCCTCAGCACAAAGTTCTCCTTAGAAGATGGATCCCCCTTGGCTTCGAGGGAGAGTCTCGTACCAAGAACCGCAGCCTCTGATTCCCCGTTTGGGTGGTACAAAGGCATTCTGTACAGTGTGTGAAGTGATCCCTCCCCCAGCTGTCTTCATTTGGGTTCCTTTCTATAAGGTATAATATATGTTTATAACCTGATGGCTGTTTTTTGACAATACTCTTGTACCTTTTAAGGGAAAAAAAAAAAAAAATTAAAAAAAAACCAAAGTATTTATTTGAAAAGTTTATTTTAAAGATAAGAAAAAAAAAAACCTATTTATTTTACTGCACCCTCTTCTGTTTGGTTTTCTTCTCTTGCAAAGCTGATAAATGTTACTGAACCACTGCTGAGATGAAAGAAGTAATTCTATGGGTGGCTTCACAAGCCCACTTAGAGCAACTATTCAATAAAAATATATATTAATTTTGAACGTGGTCTCGTTCTTGTCTTCGTGGTGGCCGGGGCATGACTCAGGCTCCTGCTTCGGCAGGGCTCGTGCTGGCTGCGGGGTGCTGGGTGGCTGGGCTTGCGCTGGCACGGACTGGGTGTTGGGGGCATCGCTTTTAACTCCATGAGATGTCCCCTGGTAGCCGGCTCTGATGCATAAGAAGAACCTCAAAAATCTCGGTGTGTGCTTCCCTGCTGCGACTGTCCCAGGTCCTTGAGGAAGGAGCAAACAGGGAGGGACTGAGGTAAGAAATTCATGAGATTTGGGGGATTTCAGACACTCCACAGAGATTTCAACACATTCCCAAGGCAGCTTCTACCTCCAGGAGAGATGGGGTGATGCCATGGGGCAGCAGCCATCTTCTGCAGGAGGAGCTGTGGTTTGGGCCCGGCTGGCCCTCCCCACCAGCTGCGGTGGGGACAGAGGAGCACATCACCACCTCGGTGACGTGTTTAGCCCCAAAGGGATGAATCCGGCCCGAGGCACCAGCAGTTGCTGGTTCAGGCTGGTGCCTCTGATCTCTCCATGAATATTGCAGGCCAGTGTTTCGTGCAGTTCTGCATGTACAGAGCCCAGTAACAACTTCTTGGCTCGAGGGTGTCTCCTGTTCGCCTGAAGCTCTTCTCTCACAAAGTCAGTGGATCTTTCTTCAAGCGCTTCGAGAGCATGAAGCCCCTTCACACAGATTCGGTGGCTAATGAATCCCACGGTTAGTGGCACCTCCCATATTCCCATTTGAATTTTGTTGGCTTCAGCTTCAAGCCCTTGAGTCTGGCTGAACCTTCTTCCTCTAGCTGCAAGGGTCCTTTCGTAGGATGGTTTTGCTCAGCGAGACCTGTGCTCAAGAGCCCTCTCAACCTTGGTGCTTATTTAAGAACGTGCGTTCTCCGTGTCTTTCGCCATAAAGCCTTTACTCGGGCTGGTTTAGCGGTCTCGGAGTCCTGTTTGTACCGTTGCTGGTATCAGAGCATGCTTTCCAAAATGTGTTCCGACGCCTCTGTCACAGCGTTGAGGATGTGCCTCAGGGTTGTTGGAGTACAGATGTGAGTCCAATCCCTGCTGTGACTCACTCTTCCCCTGCTTCTAAAACAAAAGATGGCTTTAGGCCATTTGTCACCCACTGGCTCTTTTCAGGGCCAAAGTCCCTCTTTCTTGGACACAGCCAACCAGTTGCAGTCCTAGATGCACGGCCTTCTTTTAACTATGTTAGAGCCCTTTTGGTTTGTATAGTACCACCTTCCCAAGCCTTCCCTGTCCTCATCAGTTCGTGCCACCAAATCTTACTGGCATCTACGGATCTTTATCAGCTGGGGTCCTGTAAAGGAGGGTTGAAGCAGAGCTCAGGAGCTGAACTGTAATGTGAGATTAGAGAGAAGCACAGGCAGGTGGCCTACAGACCATGATGATCTGAAAAAGATGATAATTGCTTGCTCAGGCATTTCCCTTCTCCTGTGTAAAGAAAGTCCTCATGGTCCCTGGAATCACAGAGTGACAGTAATTGGGCTTTCTCCTAAGATTAGGGTGATTCTTCAACCTGCACAATCTTTTCTGATTTGCATCCATGTGAAGACCAGGAAGAGACTCCGCAGGCTCAGACATACCGTGGCACAAGGCCCCTTTGGTGGTAGCACCAGGTGACAGTCCCGTAGCTGTACCACCTGAATGGTTGAGTTGCTCTTGCTGGTTTAGCCTAGAATAACAAGCCACTTTTTCTTGGCTAACACAGCCAGATGTTGTTCAGGGCTGAAATGGCCTGTACCATGCTCTCCTAGGACCAGCATGGCCAGAGCAGGTTCAGCTCAACGAAACCCTCCCTCAGAGGCAGACAAGGTTTTCCAGAAGTGGATTTCCACCCTTTTGGTGTGGAAATCTTCTCTTGCCTTTACAGCGAGCAAAGTTAGGCCAAGCTCAAATCCCCCTGAGGGTGTCCAGGTGTGATCCAACCCTCTGCCTGTGCTGGAAACCCACGAGAAGCCAGCATCCCTCGCAAGCCTGGGAAGGGTGACTGGTGTGCTCCAGGAGAGCAAGGGTAGGTGTTTGCAGTCGAGAGGTTGTCTGTCTAGACAGTGGAAAGAAACAAGCCCTCTTAAGGACTCATTCATCTCTTCCTAAGATGGCTAAATAGGTCAGATGACTCATGCCCTGAAAGTGCCTATTTCTCTTCACTGACTACAAAGAGGGAAGGAGCTCTCGACAGCCCTCCGCGCTGAAGACATCTGAAGGTAATGGATCTGAGCCTGGCTGCTGTGGCGGTTTCAATGGGTCAGCAGGGGAATTCAGCCTTCCCTGAGCATCCAAAGTCAGTGACTTCATCAGTGACGGTGATGAGGAGACGAAGGAATACTTAAATGCCAGCTGTTTTTTAGCTCACGCTGAAGGTGATACGCATGGAGGAACCTGGACATTCAGAGTGGGGTAGGACCAGGAAGAAGGTCAAATCTAGTTCTCCGCTGTCGCCATAGGCTGCGGGGACCATGGAGCAGGAGTTTAGGCTGGAGGGATTTGCAGAATGGCTTCTCCACAACCATAAACACTTCCTTGCTTCGCCATAGTCATCCTCCATGTAGGGCTGAGGGCAGCTTATTTCCCTGCAGACCTCTGGCCACTGCTCTGGCCTGAAGAAGCGAATGCTGCTGCGGTCGGGGCAGATACAAGAGCACCGTCTGCTGTTGCCCCCCGCGGGGTCTGCCTTGCTGACCACTGCTCAGTGCTGTTTGGGAAACGGAGCCCTGGAGGGATGCTGGGTTTGGGATTCACCCGGACCAGCGAGGGGGCAGGTGTGGGGGCAGCTGGGACCCTTTGAAACAGCCCAAACAAGAAATGACACCTGCAAAAGGGTCACCCATGCCGTGACTGCGGCCCTGGGGATGGAGGGCGTCTTGGTCCCCGCAGGAAAGTGCCTCCATGACCTCGGTGCTGACCGTGTGCCACAGCCCTTTCACAGACCGGTCGGTTTGCCTGTGCGCACCCCGAGGCCTGCGGTTTATGGTGCTGCCCCCCCATCACAGACCCGCGCTTTGGCCCTGCAGCGCGTCATGAGATCGGCTTAAAAATCAAGATGCAGCTCACAGCAGGCTCCTGGTTTTCGTCGCTGCTGTTGGAGGCTGACTGAGTCATGCTCACAAGCCTCTTTTGCCAGACACCGGGGCTAGCAGCTTCGCTGAAATAATTAAACGAGCACCGAGATTCTCGTGTGAGCCCAGGAGCCGGCGGTTCACCCGGTGCCGCAGACGGGGCAGCCTGGGGATCAGGGGTCAGGCTGGACACCCCGGACACGTGTCAGAGAGCGCAGAAATCTGCAACACGCAGGGAAGGTCTGAAACTGGGGGTGATGCTCAAAAAGCAGGAGGGACAGGAGGTCCATCCTCCAATGTCAGTCCGGTCACTGACGTGCTCTTTCCTCTGGACACCTCTCTCCTGCCCCAGATTTGTCCTTGGCAGCTGCGGCACCAAGGCGCGGGGCTGCTGGTCCCCGGGGGTTACTACCGTGCCCCTCCAAGCATGAGGAGCACCGTCTCAGCCCCAGCTCTGCAGCTGCTGCGTTGCGCAGTTCCCACCGGTGCCTGAAGAAGAAGCAATGCTTTCCCCTTGGAGAGCTCCTCACCTGGGTGCTCCCGTGGCGTCCCCCCCTCTCCGTGTTTCTGGTGCTCGGGAAGTGTCTGAGGATGAGGATATCTCCTCCAGGCATGTTCAGGGCAGGATTGTTTTCCTCAAATGAAACTCAAACTCCAAATTCTCCTGGGTAGCTTCTAAAGGGTTTATTTCCTGTACCCGCTTCCCCTGTGCCTTGCCGTTATTCGTAGGGACATTTGCATGAAGCAGTAGGATCTCAGTCTTTTGATGTGCAATTATCATCTGCAGAAATGACTAATCAATTAAGGACAGTCACTACCAGGCTTTCTATTTATTTCTTTCTCATTGAAACCAGAGCAAATGTGCCCTTTTTCACAGGAAAATGCTGTTTTTTTCCAGCCATCGCTGCTGAAACTTTCCCGACGGATCTGAAAATTACATCATGCCCTTCTTGGTTCCTGCTGTTGTCACCATCAGCACTGAGCCGGCCACGCTGCTGACAGTGAGCAGGCGGACAAGCAAGCCCGTGTCGCTAGCCCTGCCAGCCCAGCGGTGCCAGCGGGAGCGCGGGCGTGCCAGGAATGGCTCGGGTCACACGGGGAGAGCAGCTCGGGCAGGTAAAAAGGTGCCCAGAGGTGTAAGTAAGAGTGAAGATTCTTCATCCTAAAGGTGGTCTGCCATGAGAGGGTCCAGCCAGAGGAGAACCTAGACGCAGACTGCAGGTCTGGACTTCCCCTAGGCAGAGGGGAATTTGGATTTGAAGGGTTCAGCCTGTCTTTAATCACAAAGCACTGCGTGGGATTCTCTGGGGAGAGGCAGGAGGGCTGGATGGTGTCTCCCAGACACAGCTGGTGACACTGGTGTCGCCTCCTCTCATGAGTGTCCCCGTTTCTCTGCATGGTGCCGTCTGTCTCAGCAGTTGTCCCTGCTCTGTTGGAGGGAGCCAGGGTTGGGGTGGGCATGGGCGGATGGTCAGGGAGCCAGCGGGCAGCTCTGGCTGGGCTGCAGAGGCAGCAGGGGCTGCTGGGGGGGCACAGTGTGATGTTGGTGTTGGTGGGAGGGAGAAAAGTGGTAGAAGCTGAGTCCACAGAGGGAATGAGACGAGCCCTGAGGTCACAAACCCCCTTACCCCGGTGCTTGTCGGGACAGTGCCTGGCTCCTCTGCTCTGACGGCTTTAGGGTGCTGCTGGCCTCGACCCATGGGTGCACCTCCAAGGGGACCATGCTGTCCCAGGCAAGAGGGTGACCACGGGTCTTGACCAGGAGAGGCAGGTTCTGCACCAGGGCACTGGGACATCTCTGAGTGTGTGTGTGCACATAGCATAGGGAAACTGAGATGAGGGTCTGGGGGGGGTCCTGGATTCCCACCCTCGTCCCGACTGCTCTGCCTGAGAGAGGTCCCCACCATGGAGAGAAACAGGGGCCAAACACCCTGGTCCTGTTCACGGGGCCCACAGACACCCGAACCGGCCCAATGCTCAGCAGCTGGGGGGGCAAATGAGCTTCAGAACGATGAGCCAAGGGACAGAGGAGGTCCAGGAGCCTTGGGCTTGCCACCTAGTACGTAATGACAGCCAGATGCACGTGGGAAAGGAGGTTTGCAGGAAACCTTCCCAGCTGGGTGTGCTGGGCACGGCTGCTGCCCATGCTTATCACTGCCATGAGCACCCCAAAGACCGGGTTTCTTGCAGGGACAAAGCTTTTCTCCTCTGCCTGGTCACACCATTTCTGCTCCCAGAAACTCGGTGTGACCCTGACAAAGGGCACCGAGCTGGGGGTGGCCCGGAAGATGAGAACAAGATGAAGCTGAAAGAGAAGCAGAGCTGTTTTGTAACAGCCTGCCCCTGGGGAGAGATCACACCACACCGGAGAAGTGCCTCCGGAGAGGTGCGGCAGGCACGGAGGTGACCAAATGAATTGACACCAGGCAATTCTCACCGGAGCTAAAGAGACAAAGTAATTGAAAATAAATGAAGGAACATGACACCTGGCTGGCAGATCAGTTATCTATAGCGTACCTTGCCTGAAATAACTGCCTCCCGAACATCATACGCTGAGGCAAAACCAAGGAGATGCACACGTAAAATAGGCCACTCCAGCAGGGACCTGAAGGCCCCTCTATTTTTAATCGAAGCTGTCAGAAGGGTTAATTAGATGGTGCACAGCAGTGCCCTCTGTCTGGGGTACCGGCTCCCCTTGCCACCAATGGGCACTGCGCCCTAAGAATAAGACGCTCCATCGTTCCTGCCCTTGGGCAAACAGTTGGGTCCCAGACCCAAGGGGGGCTTCCCTGGCTCTCCAGCCCCAGAGAGAAACCTGGTCATCCTGGGGAAAGCCCAGGTTATTGCTTATCAAGGATGTGGGTTGATCGCATCTTCCCCCTGCAGATACCTGGGACGCGGGAGGTGCTCAGCACCCTGGGAACCAGGAGGTCTAACAGGATTTGGCTGCTGAGTTCAGAGCGCAGTGGCCCAGGCAAGGCATGACTTGCACGGTGGTGGCCGATGGCACGTCCGTGCTCTGTCCTGCACCCCTTGGAGGTCTGGAGTAGCTTTTTCCCGGCTGTGGATATAGCACTGGACATGACCTCTGCCCGAGGGAAGCGGCGTGTTGGCGTGTTGCAAACAGGGCAACGGCACCATCAGCCTGGCCCTGCCACATGGTCCCTGGCAGCCTGGCCAGGACGCAGCACCAAACGCCACAGGGACGGGACCCACAGCAGCAAATGGAGAAGATCCTGTAGGTACTTGGTAGTTGGCCATTCCAGTTTTGGCTTAGACTTATCTGCTGGGTTTTCCTCCCCGACGAAGCGAAGCTGGGTTAAATCTCCCTTTGGAAGCAGCGCCACCAAAGCCCTGCAGGCTTCTCCCTTTTCATCTGTTCTTCTCCGTGTTCGAAGAATGAAAGCAACCAGGGCAGAGAGCAGGCGCCTGTACCTTCTGCACAGAGGAGAAATCAGAAATGACCAAGAGGGAGGCCTGTGCCTGAAAAAAGAGTGGCTTTCAAACACAGTGGCCCTTGGCTAGTGCGCCCTGAGAAGGCACGGCTCACGCGGCCCCTCAGCAGGGTGGGCTGAGGGATGCCCATCACCGTGCCTGCGATGCGGCGCCAGCCAGGGATCTGCAGCACCTTCCTGGGACTCCTTCCCTGGGTCAGAGGCTCAGCTGTGCAAGAGGTTGAGCTTGGGGGGAGAGAAATCAGGTGCCCCCCCCCCCTCCTTGCAAAACAGCAACATTTGCTGTCAGGGGTCTTCTGTGCAGACCGAGTGATGTTTAACGGGTCCCTCCAGTACAGGGGACACCAGTGCTTGCACTCCCAAAGCACCCTGGCTGTCTGAAAGGGACAGGCTTGAGCAATTCCTTTCTTACACTGAGATGTGCTGCTGATCTTCCTATTTTACCTTCTCAGGCATCCCGATTTTTAGCGGTTCTCTCGCTCACTGTCATTAAACGAGGCAGAGGAGTCGCCAGGCAGGCAGGAGCTCTGGTGTCCCAGCTGGACTAAATTTCATGAAAAGAAAGCCAAGAAAGAAAGCCAGAAAGAAAGGCTCTCCCTCCCCCTCCAACAAACGCAGCTGAAATCTCGTAATGAAAACATGGCCAACGCTCTGCTCTGCCCTCTGCCCTTTACGGTGCGGGTTGCAAGGTCACAGGGACGTGGTCCCCCGGTATTGATCAGGGCTCTTTTGGGCTGGCATATGGCACCAGGTTTCAAAGGCCGAGCAGCTAGAAAAGAATTAAGTGGGGGCAAAGAGTGGAACGTACCAGATTGAACTCCTGACACGCGGGGGTCAAAGATCACTGGAGATAAAGCGGGTGCTGGAATGGCCTGGGCAATGTCAAAAATAAATAAGTAAGCATTAAAAATCAAACACCCCCCAACGCTCGGGCTAAAAGCCCTCCGTGTTTCGGAGGGAGAGAAAGGGGCTGGATGAGTCTGACATGCTTGAGAACAACCAACGGGTGATGAGAGCAATGGTGCCTTACCTGGCGTGTGTGCCTGTGGACTTTACCACCTGGTCTTCTGTGGGGTCTTGCCTTCCTCTTGAATGTCCCTCAGCTCCTCAAGGCCAGAAAGACCAACTTCAGAAAGAAAGCGAGGGAGAGAGCTAGAAAGTAAACAGAGCATCCAGCACCTCCGGCTGTGCCGGAGCATCACTTCTTAACTGGCAAGGTGACTGGGATGAGAAGAAAGCAGCAGCTTCATCAGTCCATGCTCCAGAGCAGGAAGAGGTGGGAGATGTAGAAGAGTCCAAAGACGACTGGAAACTCAAGCTTGTGTAGGAATTTTTTTCCTGTATTATGAGCCACTTTGTCCAAAGGGCCAAGCTGATGGTCACAGTGTATGGCAAGGGCTCTGTAAGGAGGCGCTGAGGAGAGAGAACCAGGTTCTGCCCCCTTCCATCAGTGGGTCCTTCTTGTGTTAGGGGGCACCAGTCATGAAATGTGGTGCAAAAGTCACCCTTGTGGTAAGTGAATCAACAGCTCTGAAGCTCATGGGACGCTGTGTCTGGGTTACGTCCCAGTGAAGGCTCTGGCTTTGGTACCCCCTTGAGGGTCTCTTCCTAGGACCAGCTGGTTGCTTTTCTTCTCCCCTTACAATGCATTGCAAATGTCAACTCCTGAGCTGCCTTCGAAGCAGGAAACTCCAGCCTGGCTCTTCCTGCAGGTCTGAGAGCGGGGCAGGACCGACTCCTGAGAGAAGGAGAGGGCGTCTGTCCCAGCCACGTCCCTTTTCCATCACAGTGTTTCTGGGTTTTCATGCTCTTGCCCCCGCTGCCTCTTTGTCGTGTTTGGTAGACGTGGGTACGGACACACGCTAGCGGAGTCACTGACAGAGACCGGCTGCTTGGTGTCAGCGGGATGGGAGACTGTCAGAAATCCAGCAAAGGACAAGGGAACCTACAGAGCATTTCTGTGCTGGGCGGGGGCTGGTTCAGATTTCCTTGGTGCCTCTTTCCAGGCGTGTTTTGGACCTTGCACAGGAGCAGGGGGACTTTGTAGGATCTGCGGTCTCTTTGGGCAGCTCCGCTAGCGGTACAGACCCCGTGTGAGGGATCTCACTGATGCGCAGCCCATCAGCGGGCAGGATGAATCCCCTTGCTGAAGCAATGACTCAGTAAAGGACCAAACAAAGGATGGGTGAGGCTGTAGGACTTTCTGCAGCTATCACAGGACCTTACCAGGCAAATCGGTCGCCTACTATGATCTACACTTGTCTTCCAGACCAGACTCACCACAGCCTTCAGTGGAGCCCTCAGCCTCATGCTGGGAGAGCTGGAGAAGGACGCACTGGGAGCCCAAGCTTCACGCAGTCTGGGTGGGCTGGGAGCCTGCAAAGTTGGGAAGGCAGCAGATGTCTCAAGTTCCTGAGTGCCTTGTGGATGCTTCCAGTCCAAGCCACAGCAGGCTGAAGATCTTAAACCAGATTGTCAAGCTCCCTCACTGTTTCCCCATGCAGTGCCAGCCTCTGTGATCTCCAGAGTCACACTGAGGGTGAAATGTACGTGGCCTGGGAGAAAAAGGCATGAAAAGGAAGGAGGCTCTCTGTTAATGGGCTTACCCAAGGCATCCTGTGGTTGCTTCAGTTCTTCCTGGCATTGCGATGCTCTCAGGGAAGCCACATGGCGGTACTGCATCTCTGTCCCTCTCTCCTGTCTGGGTTGTGTAAGAGATTAAGGAATCACATGGTGCGCTCACCTCCAGCTTTACTAAAGCCCCCCAAAATCTGTGGTGTTCAGTGCTGAGCGTCTGTAGCTCTTTGAACAAGTTATCGAGCTTGTTTTCATGCCTGATTTTTGTTGCCTCCTTCTCTTCTTTTGTTCTCCAGGAGCCTTTCATGCCCAGCCAAGGTGCCCTATCTCCTTCCGCAGCTCTGCCTGCGGGGACACGCTCTGCTCTGCCGTTTAATGTGTCTCCTCTGCTTGGGTCTTGATAAAATGAGTTGCTTGGTGTGGTCTGCAGCAGGGCCGGGTGCGGCTCCAGACACAGCCGGTGCATCAGGCTCTTGTCACCGTGCAATTCCACCAGAACGATTCCACGGTGGACACCGAAGCACCTGGCTGTGAATGTCCAACAGGATCTTCTCAAAATTTCCTCTCTGAGCGTTTCTAGTTGCGTACTGAGAACAAGGACGTCCCACCACGCCGATCACCTTGCAAATACTTTCATTTCGCTGGTTGTCCGGGTTAAAACCCTCCAAAATCTGAGCGGGCTGAGAGGCGGCTCGGCAGCCAAAGGGAACAGCCGAGCACTCGGAGGGACGGGGAAGCGCCTGGCTGTGAAGGCCAGTGACACATCCAGGAGGTGACGCTGCGTCGGCCCTCTCCACCGACCTCCCAGGTACCAGGCAGCATAGGCAGAAGGGGATTTTGCGCCCTCGTTTTTTTCCTTCTGCATCTGTGTGGGTGGAAGCCTCTAAGCAGCCTGTCATCCCTTCCGCGCCGCACTTCCCCCTGGGCTTGTGCTTCCCGTGACCGTCAGGAAACGTGTTCTAGAACTGCTGTGCGACGAGCAGCCAGTGCTTAAAAATGCTGCCGCCTGGTTTTGGGTTTTTTTTCCTTCCCCGTTTTTCCTGGCGAATGTAGAATAGAATAGAATAGAATAGAATAGAATAGAATAGAATAGAATAGAATCATTAAGGTTGTAGCGGCAGACGGTAGCCCCGCAAACGCAGCGCTCCGTAAGCGGCAGCGTAACGCGACCAGCAGCGGTGAAACCCTCCTCCCCTCCCTTCCACCACTGAGACTCCTCCGGTGGTGCAGAGTGAATAATTCAGCATCCACCTCTCATTCAGCAGAGGCTGCCGGTGAGCTGTGCGAGGGCGATTTTTATTAACCGGACGGCTGGATGCAATGTTCCAGCAAAACCCGTGTGCAGACGGATGGTCGGTGACTGGCTGGGGAGGTGCCAGCGCTTGTGACTGCCTGGGGGTGCGCGGAGACCAGATGCCCACATCCTGTCACACCATCTCCGCTGCTCGTGAACCGGTTCCCGAGCCCACAAGTAACTTTCATGAACAATCGTGGCTTCGTATCAGAGGGGCTGTTTTCAGCCAGACACGTGTTTATGATGTTTTTCATCTTCCCTGGGAACACTCGAACGAAATCATGCTGCCCAGCCGGGTCTGTAAGAGCCATTGCGGATATTGCTGATCGGGCTCATGGGAGCTGACCAAGAGAAATATTTATGAGCCCTTTTGGTTTTGCTCCATTTGCCCGTTTCCGCCTCATTCCAGCAGCAGGGTGACCGTGTTAGGAGGTGAGAGTGGCATCTGGTCTCCTTGGGCCCCACCGCTGTCATCTGCCGTGGGCAGGAGAAGTTGTGGCCGTCTGGGGACCACGCTGGAGCTGCAGTTTTGCGATGGCACGGCTCGAGGGCTGTCGGGAAGCGCGACGGGTGCGGCTCCTGCCGCCGGCAGGTAAGGAAAACCGGAGTTTGTTGGACAGGTGCCTGGAACATTGGGCTGTTATTGGAAACATGAGGCTTTTATGGTAATTGTAACGTTATTGGGCGTTTTCCTTAAATAGCCCACCGCGCTCCCGTACGCCGGCAGCGATGCTGAAGGGAGAGGTGTGTGCAAGGCCAAAAAAAAAGGGAAAGTGAAGTGTTTTTGTCGAGATGGGATGTAAAATGGAGATGCGGGGCAGCTGTGGTGATGGAAGTCTGTCTGGCTCTTTTCCCGAGCAGAGGGGGGTGTGTCCCCGCTGCCCTGGACCCCATCCAGCTCCGATAGCTCTTTTCCAGCTCCCTACGAGTTCCTGTGCGCTTGCAGATGGATGTGGTATTCTTCTCCCCTTCCTGCCCTCGGTCAGAGCAGGGAAGCACTTGAGGAGATGCAGAAGATAGCAGTCCCTTCGGCAGCGGAGGCGCGTTGTGGGCAGAGAGCTTGTTTTTAACAGGGGTGGAGAATGCCACAGCGTTAAGTCAGGTCTGGGATGGGCTGGTGCTCGTCCTCATGGCCGGCTGCACAGCTCTGCTAAGCCCACGCTTCTGAAGCCCTCCTGGCATTCGGGTACCACGGGCGCTTGGCCACTCCTGGCAGCTTTGTAAGTATGGAGTTTTATAGGGATGCAAGGCCCCTGGTCGCTCAGGCTTTGGAATGCCTGCTGTGCCCTGCTGCACGCTCCCAGTGGTGCGGGGTGTGCTCCTGCGACAGAGACAAAGAAAACCAACACACCAGAAACGCCAGCAAGAGTCCTGATNCGGAGGCGCGTTGTGGGCAGAGAGCTTGTTTTTAACAGGGGTGGAGAATGCCACAGCGTTAAGTCAGGTCTGGGATGGGCTGGTGCTCGTCCTCATGGCCGGCTGCACAGCTCTGCTAAGCCCACGCTTCTGAAGCCCTCCTGGCATTCGGGTACCACGGGCGCTTGGCCACTCCTGGCAGCTTTGTAAGTATGGAGTTTTATAGGGATGCAAGGCCCCTGGTCGCTCAGGCTTTGGAATGCCTGCTGTGCCCTGCTGCACGCTCCCAGTGGTGCGGGGTGTGCTCCTGCGACAGAGACAAAGAAAACCAACACACCAGAAACGCCAGCAAGAGTTCTGATTCACCTCTCCTGTTCCCTGAAGCAACGTCATCCCCAAAAAACCCAAAGGCTGCGTCTTTTTCAGTGTCCCTGGACGCGACGGCCGCTATGGAAACACAAAGCTCTGGTCTGAAGTCCCCCTTGGTCTCTCCCTGCAGCCTGGCCAGGTTTCACTGCGACAGCACAGGAGAACGTGCTCTCTCACCTCCTCACCACCGTGATGGTGGGTCAGAGCTCGCCTGCGGCTGGCAGCTCATCTGGCCACCACCGGGGCTGTCGGCAGCTTTGGGAAGGGTCAGCCCGGCTGCGTGCCGGTGGGTGTGCGCGGAGTCACCCTGGGTGACTGGGTACTCCTTCCCAAGTCCCAGCCGGGGGACGCCTCTCCGCAGCCTGGAGCTGCGTATGGGCACCTGAGGGGCTGGTGGCACCACACGTTGTGCAGGCAGCCAGGTCAGAGCAAGGCAGGGCTTTGAGATCAGCAGCGATGCTGCGTCAGTATGGTACCTGTCCTCTCCTGAGCACCTAAGGAAGAATAAGAGCATCCCCAGAGCCAGAACCACCGAGAACAGCTACGGCAACTAGGGCACCCTTGCTTGAAATAGCCCAAGGGGCAGGATTAGGTTTCCCCCCGAGGAGCCCCCCAGGCGTTGAGAGATCTCCCTGGCCAATTGGATATTTTTCTTTTTTCTCGTACCCCACCTAAAGCAGTGTCCCTCTGCTCTTCGCCGCCCTCCCTTTCTGACTCTCCCCCGCATACGGGACTGTAAGCAACCCCCACCGCTGCTCAGGCTCGTGGCTGGTCCCAGAGGTGCTCACAAGGAACGAGCCGTTTCCATACACACATCGTCACCAGGCAGTTGTCCATGAAACTGGGCGGCCGCCATCGGACAGCTAAAAATATCCCGGAGCTGGTAGAAGGCAGGAAAACACCTTTGAACTCTCCTGAAACCTGATGGAAATGGAAAGCTGCAAAGGGACAAGCCATAAATATTTGGCTAAAAATACACCTGAGCTCTCTCTGCTAGGTGGGATGGGGGGGGGCGGTTCAAGGTGGTGTAAGCTAGCCCTTAGAGTGGGCAGGTAGCCACTGGGATTGACTGGTCCCATTGCAAGCTCAAATCCCCCGCTGTGAGCGGCAGGGCACTGGAGGAGTTTTGACTGGAGACCAGGAGATGTGAGCAGAAGGGACCCCACCGATCTGGGGTACAGCCGAGCCAGGCCCATGGGCCGCATCCTGACCTGAGCTCAGCCTGCTTCCAGCGTGGGCTCGGCTCCAGTTCCAGGACCAGCTTCAGCATCTCCCCTTCCAGCAAGAGGGTGCCTTGAAGAAACCACCAAGCCACTTTTTGGGACTCAACTTTTGCCCGCAGCGTCCAAACCTCCCTGCTGCCAGCTCTCACCTTCCTCCCCACCAATCCACCCTCCTCCTCCTCCTCCTCCCGTCGCCCTGGAAACCAGAGGCCAGGATGCCTGGGCCGGGGTGACAGACCCGCAACAAAGGCGGCTTTCATGGTGCCGGCGGGATGGGGTCGTCCCGGCGCCCCTTCCTCCCCGCTCTCGATGCACAATGCGGGGCGGCGAGTGCTGGGGGTGGCCCGAAGCCCCCGGGATACCCAGTGCCGGCCGGCCACGGCGGGTCCTGCCCCCCTCCCCCCCGCTGCCTCCTCCCTTTCACGTCTCGCAGGTCAGGGGACAGGGTTCACCGGCTCCTCTCCGCGACAGGGCGAAGGTGGATTAAGGAGGGGGCAAGGGCTCATTCTTGTCACTTTTGCAGAGTGGAGACCGGGGTCAGCCGTCCTCGAAACCCCTCACACACCCTGGTGGGTCCCCAAGTGTCATTCAGCGTGAAGGAAGTTGTCCATCAAAGCTGGGGGGGAACTGTGGGAATACCTGCAGGCAGTTTGCAGGCCAGGAGACAGGGACCATCCCGGGGAGCTGAGCGGAGGGACAGCAAAGAAAACTTCTGGTCCTGCTGCTTTTCCCCTTTCCCTCCCCTCCCACAGGTAAGCCGCACTTTCCCAGGCCCATCAGACCCAAGGAACTCACTGGTGCAAGCCTGGAAACAGTATTGCTGCAGCAAGACTTTGCATCTGCTTGGGTAAAGCGCGGGGCTGGAAAGCCGGTCTGCAGGCAAAGACTGGTCTCCCAGGACTTCTCGCCTAAACCAGGAGTAAATCTACCGCCAAGCCCCAGAAATGTGGGATACACAGCAAGGGCAGGCGCAGGGTTTTGGAGGCAGACGGACCACCGAGGCAAATAGGCTTTCCCAAAAACATAAGCCAAGAAAGCAGAAACCCTCCTCCAATGCACACAAACCCTGTCGGACACTTATTGCTGGGCAGGTGGGCGCAGACCGCTCTGGGGTACAGCAGGAGGTTTGTCCCTGCGTATCCATCTGCTTTACATGCGTGGAGACTGATGAGCAGGGTGCCCCGAGAAGCTGTGGCTGCCCCTGGCTCCCTGGCAGTGCCCAAGGCCAGGTTGGATGGGGCTTTGGGTAGCCTGGGCTGGGGGGGGGATGTCCCTGCCCATGGCAGGGGGTGGAACCAGATGATCTTTGAGGTCCCTTCCAACCCAAACCAGTCCGTGATTCTATGATGAGGGAACTTGCTGCCAACGTTTTTGCACGTGAGGAAGCTGGGGCTCTGCCGTGCCTCCTGCTGCCGCTCTGAGGGGGGGCATCCTCTCATAGGCACAAGGCAAACGGGGATGCAGGTGACAAGCCGAGATCAGACGGTCCCTTGATTTGAGGGTTTGCCTTAAAGCGTGGGAACTGCTGCTTCAAGCTGTTATTTTTCTTTTCATTTCTCGTCTGCCGTGTTTCCCAGGTGAAGAAGCTGTCCTCCAGCACCGTACGGATCCCACCCGGGCACCAGCTGAGCCGAGAGCTCTCAGTCCTGTCCCGTGAGCCTGCAGAGGACCTGGCAGCGTGGTTCAGCAGCCCTTGCCGGGCACCCCAGGGACACCAGGGTGCTGCTGGGGCAGCAGTTTCAGCGCTGCAGGCACACGGGGAGGGTGGGAACCGCAGGGTGCTGCACTGGGGAGAGAGAATCTTCTTCCCCCTGTGCCTGGGTCCAGACCCTTTCCAGCCTGCTGATGTTCCCTACTTCAGCATACTCATGCCTGCTCGCTCGGTTGCAGCGGTGCAGCTCTCAGGGTCCCCTCATCCTCTCCTTGCCGCACCCAGCCCCTCGCCAAGCCGCTCTGCCTCCCTCTGCAGCCCCATCCTCCCTCCGCTCCCACCAGCAGTGGATGGGGGCAAAAGCCAGTGCCCGTTGTGGCCTCTGCGGGGGACATCCCCCCGGGATGGGGTCTCACGGGATGGCCTTAGAAGGTCCTCTCCTCCCACCGCCACCTCTGCCCTCCCCTCCCCTGCCCATGGCTCAGCACGGGGCCCCTCCACGGTCCTTGCGTGCACGGGTGGGCAAGCGAGCGTCTTCCCTTTGGGCGGCCTTTTCTGGGAAGCTGGTGGTGTGTGACAGAGGAAGGAGCCGCAGTGGCTGCAGGCAGGGAGGGCTCCCCGTATCCACCCTCCAGCTCCTTCCTGCCTCGCTAAGCTCCACTTTCCTGCAGCCAGGTCCAAGTTCTTCTTGGCCCCTGCCTCCCGCCACAGCGCCTAAAAATAACTCCCTTGTGCAGGTCTGGGGAAGAGCTTCTGGGCTGGAGTTCAGCCCTGGGACAAAAATGAAATAGAGAAGAGGCCGTCAGTGCTCCCCTCCGCAATCAAGCTGACCTGAGCTGTGCTGCTCCGACCTTGGAAAGCAAAGGTTAGCTCCTCACCCAGGGATGGAGTGGCCCCAGGGCTTTGGAGGTGCTGGCCCCATCACTGCGCAGCCTCCATGTACAGAGTGGGCTGTGCGGGGAGGCCGTGTCCACCCGAGCGGTCCCGGCTCAGCCCCATCCAGATCACAGGACATGGCACAGGGGGATCTTCAGGTTGGTGGGGGGCGATGCACCCCTGGAGACCTCCTGGAGCTGCCTGTGCCCCACGGGACCTCACAGGGCACCCCAGTCCTACTCAGCCTCGGCTGCTGGGTCTCACCCTGCCTTTGGGTGCCCCTGTGATCCATTTGGGTACCCTCAGGGGGGTGGGGAGCAGGTCCAGGAAGCAGATCCACTTGCAATCCAATGGGGTGATAAGGTTTTTGGGGGGGATTCACTCTCAGCGCATGGTGCCACAGGAGGCCAGGCATGTCCTGCATGGGGGTACCAGCACCCCCCCCCACCCCTCCCCCCCAGGAGCCTCAAGCCTTCCAGGAAATGGGGCATTAAATGATGTTAATGAGCCCCTCTGGCAGAGGATTCAGCCAAAGGCTCTTCCCCAAGCAGCCTGCTGGATGGGAACGGATGGGTTCGGGGAAGGCGAGGGGGCACGTCTGGGGCTGATGAACCTCCTTCCTCTGTGCATCGATCAGCTGTCAGGCCAGCGGAGAGACGCAGAGCGTTAATCCCTGGTGACAGCCCAGCTCTGGGGTGGGAGGGAGAGTGTCCTGGACGGGCTGAGACCCGCTGGCTCTGCGGGAGAAGTGGTCTCTGGCTGCTGGGTGGTTTTATCCTCTGGAAACTCCCTGCATTGTTATTTATGGATGTTCAGCATCGCAGCTGGCGGTGGGGAGTGGAGGGTGCCAGAGCATTTCTGGGGAGCGACGCAGACAAACAAGGGGTTGTTTTAGTCTGTGGGTGAAACTTTGTGGGTGCCCAAGCCACCAGGTCACTCCATGTTCCTGTGGGAGTGGGAGGAAGTTCTCCCATTGCTTCCTCCCCATCAAAACCACACCCTTGGCTGGGGCCAGCACTGGATCTGAAGTTTGTGGCTTTCCTTAGGAGTGAAATTTGGGTCCTGCTGGAACGATGATCCAGGTCCTGTTGGGGTGATGGAAGCTTGATGACAATTGGCGTGCTGAGGCTCTAGAAAACCCCTACTTCCCTCCACACCTCCCCCCCCCCCAGGTTTTGCTGCTATGGCTTCGACCTGCAGCCCTTGCTGCCCGGCCCAACAGGCTCTGTCCACTGTATTGTGGAAAAGGAAATGTTGAAAGGCTCTTCCTTGCAGAAGCAGCCCCTTCATTTAGTTTCCTGGGGTTTATCTCTCTGTGGACGAGGATGCCAGCACGCACCTTTCTGCCGGCTGGCTTACACCGGCTGCACGGTCATAGGAAAGGAGGTGGCACGGCGTCAGAGCCTGCTCTGCACAGGCTGGGCCAGCCAACGTGCCCGTGTTCAGGCAGGCTGGTGGCCCGGGTGGATGTCACCGGGCCCTGGCACGTCCCATGTCCTGCCCCTCCGCCTCCTGACGCAGCCCCGATCTTTATATAGCCGATGTTTCCTGTTTGTGGGGTGTGCGGGGAGGCAGCTCGCTCCCTCGCTCGCTCCTTTCCCTCTTGGCCAAGGGCAGGAGGGAGTCGGTGTCCTGGGAAAAGTAAAACTTGAAAGCGAAGCTGGGCTCTTCATTGTCAGGAGCCTTGTTTTTTTCTTTTTTTTTCTTTTTTTGATGCCTTTCCTCTGGGCCGTTTCCTTTTCATTCGAATGAGGGTTAAAAATATGTTTCCGCTGACATCACCCCGCTGTCCCTTTTCGGAAGAGATCTGGTGCTGGTCTCCCTGAACACCCCAGGGCTTTGCATTCCTCCGACGGCCATGAGAAACACGCCTGGAATGAGCAGCTGGGCCAGCCCGGGGCAGCTGATGGGACCAGGACGGAAGGACCAGCCAGGGAGATGGGACTCTCACACTTCTTGTGGGGGTTGCTAATGGTGTTTGTTGGTGCCGCTCTTTGCGCGGGGGAGATTCGGCCTCGTTTGATGCCTGACAGGTGAGGGGAGCCTGGGAAAATCCAGCTCTTCTCTCGTCCCGAGCAGCGGCTGTCATGGAGGAAGAGGATGAGAGACTGCGTGCTGCCCTGCTGCGGCTTGTGACTGTTGTCCGGTCTCTGCTGGAGAAACCCACTGCTGCTCCGGATCTAGTCACGCCTGTGCAGGTGCCATGGGACAAACAGATCCGGAGAAGTAATACTCACATTTTGTCCCCCCTGCCCCTGTGCAAGCCCCATCTGCCATCAGGACAGGTCTCAGTGGGGTGGGACTGAGGGGTTTGACCCACAAATGTTGGTGGGCTCAAGCGAAGCAGTCACAGGCTTTCTCTCTTTGAGAGCCACAAGCCCTGTGGGGCCAGCGCCTTGCTGTCTTACATGGATCCAGCCCATCCCTCCAGCCTCACAGGTCCCCCCCTGCACATCCATGGCATCCACCCCGCTCATGAGCTCACCGGGCACCTTCTCCACCCATCTACCCGGTGGTGGTGAGACCTCAATTATTGCTCCTCGTGGAAAGGCTGGAGCTGTTGGCAGCAGGTCGATGGCGCAGAGATGTGCGTGCGGATGAACACAAGGGTTTCTTGAAAAACCAAGACCTTTGCTGCACCCCAGCTGGAACTCCATGGGAGAGAAGCTGGAGCTGTTCCCTCTCTGGAGCCCACTGGGGATGGGGGTGAGGCTCAAGCATTTCTCCCTCAGTTGCCGCACACATGCTGAGAGGTCCCAGGCTCCCGGAGGAAGGGTTATGGCCAGCAGCCCCCGGTATTTATACAGCTGTGGCTTCACGCTGTTTGCTTTGTGCTGGGTGGCCCTGAACTTCCATGAAATATTTGGTGTGTGGGGCAAAAGGTCCGTGCAGCCATGCCTTGTGCTGCCGGCTGGAGAGGGAGTAAGGAAAGTGCCCGTCCTGGTCTCTGATGGCTGAAGTTGCTGAGAAAGGATTTCTCCCCAAGCTCTTGCAGTTTTCCCATCCTGATGAAAGCTTTCAGGAAGTGAGAGGCCAAATGACTGTTCTGGAGCTGCTCACTCCAAAGGGACATTTTGTTGTGTCAATCAACTTCAGAGTGAGTTTCAGGAGGGAAAAGCTGTCCTGAGAGAAACGCGTCTCTGGAAAAACAGGACGTTTCAACTACTTCCAATCTTGTTTTTAATGAGGAGAGTTCCAGAGGAGTGGAACAGCTCCAGTTCAAGTGAACCATCATTTTCTAACAGAAGTGGTTTGCCTGGGAGGCTCCTGGCTGGCACAAGTCACAGTAAGTCCCTAGGAACAGCCACGCTGAGCCTCTTCCTGGCCAGATGAAGGGCGCAGTGCTTCCCTGTGCTCTGTGACCCTGCCTCTCCAGATGTGCCACGCCGGTTGAAAAAGGGGCATCTTGCCCCATTTGATTTCCTTCCCCAGATACCTCCTCCAAGAGATCACCTCTTTGCTCACCTCCCTCATCACTGCTCCACTTTGCCCCCGGGCAGATGCCAGGCCCCCGCATCCCTCCCTGGCTGTTTTCCCTCTCCTAACCTTTCCCGGGCTGGCTGTCTCCTCCCTGCCATGGTGCTTGCGGGCAGTCCATCGGTCCTGCCATCCCCTGAGCTATGGGGCAGCTCTTCCTCTGTCCCCGGTGCTCCTGGAGAGTTATGGGGTGCAGCCACATTGCTGTGGCCTGTGCAGTTCCGAGGAGTTCCGCATCCCTGGTGGGATCTCAGCTGCCCACCGAAGCTTGAGGACACTGGGGCGTGAAGATCTGAAGCCGTGCTGCGTTGGCAAAGCCGTGTTCACCCCCAATTGCTTTGGAGAGACCTGAAATCTGGGCACAGCCTCTGCTGTGAGACAGCACCCACCTCCTCGACGCAGAGAGCCTAGCTGTGGGACAAACCGTGGGGCAGAGGTGGGATGTGGGTGCAGGAAGGCAGCTGGCATGGGTGGTCCGAATGGTGCTGGGCACGCTGTGCAGGTTGCTTGTGCATGGAACATGAATTTGAGGAGCAGGTTTGTCCAGACCTGGGCACCCACTGGGGCAGGGACCTGGGACCTGAGCAAAGACAAATCCACTGATCCACGTTGCAAAAAATGCCTGCGCTCCCCAAAGAGGGGCCCAGGACGGCCCGGTGGTTTCCAGCCAGGAATGACGAATAGGGCAATTGCTCCATCTTGTGACCCAGGCTGCGAATGCAGCAAAGCTGTCGGGAACAATAATGGGAATTAACGCCGAGGCTGCGCCTAGCTCGGCCTCTCCATCACCAAGTCCACCAGAGCTCCATGTCCCATTGCTCAGGCAAGGAGCTGGTGAAGGGCATGACCCAGCAGCAAACTCGATTTTCGTTGGGTCGGTGTTAACCTCTCTCATCATATTGCAGAAATCACTGAAAAAATAAATCTGTGCAGGACGGGACCTCCGCCAGCCTGAGGGTTGCTCTCTTGCTTTCCCCCATTCGACTGGATTTTCCTTCATAGCAGGTTTGGCCACTGACCTTTTCCAGGGCACCTTTGGCTCCTTCCTATCTATGATGCCCCGTTAGGCGGCTGATGTCCCTCTGGACATCTTTTCTCCAGGCAGAGAAACCCCGTTTCCTCAGCATCTCCTTGCATACCATCTGCTTCATGCCCTGGCTTTCTTGATGGCCCTGCAGATGCCAGTAGCCTCAGAAGGAGGAGGGAGAGAGGGATGGATGAACGACTGGGGCAACTGGTATTTTTAGGAGCGCTCACAGACTTCTGGGTCTCCAGCAAGACGGCAGCTGAGGTCATGAAACACAAAACACCACTACCAGCCCAAAAGCCACAGGCACTGCCAAACCCACGCCGTGACTTCAGAGGAACCTGAAACACGGCTGCTAGAGAGCAGCAGAGGCGTGCTGTCCCGCAGAGCTGCGCGCGCGCGAGCTCCAGCGCTGCCAACCGCAGCTGCACGTTAACAGCCCAGGACACGGGGAAGATGTGTCCGGGAGAGGCCCCAGCCCTCACGCCTGCACCCCAGAGCTTCTTCAGATGGGAGTCGGTTCCAGGGAGTACAAAGATCTGCTTCAGGCCTTTGCTCCGGGGGCGCAGACCCAGCCTTGCCTTGGCTAACTCGGACTGGCTTCCCGCAGTCAGGCTGCGCCTGGATCCTCTGTACCAGGCGACTTGGGATGATCTTCTCCGTCACAGGGGTGCGGACGCCACGGCTGGGAGCGCAGCAAATACCCTGCGGGAAGGAGCCTTGCTCCCACACCCCTAAGAACCCTCCCAACCTGCAGCCTTGCGCCTTTCTGTCCTTCCTCTCCCCGGAGACTGCCCAGCCTCTCCTTGTCCCAGAAGGGTGCCATGAAGCCATCTCTGCTCAAAATCCATCTCTGCAGGGATGCTGTCCGTGCACGCCTGAGCACAAAACACCTCTGCAAGGAGGGGCTGGACCTGGAGGAGGTGTTGGAGCAGAGCAGCCATGAACCAGGGATGCCCCAGCAGGCGCAGCATCGTCTGCCTTTAAGACTTCACTACCTCCTTCCTGCTGCCAGCGAGAAATGATGGCGTGGAAGAGGCAATTATTGGAGAGCGGCTGCATCTGTCCGTCTCTGGCTCGGGCCGAGGAATGATCTTGCCCGACAATGAGCCTCCTCGGCTTTGCTTTAGGGCTGCCCGTTAATGGGGAAGCAGGAGGAAAAAAAAAAAGGCTGCGAGATGCCCGAGAGCTCTGTGGGAGAACCAGCAGCAACCTGTTGTGCTATAGATCACCCAGTTCCCCCTCCGAACATAAAACCAAAAATTAAAACCATTTACGAGAAAAGTCACTTCCTGGTGATTTATGGCCCTTGGCTGCGGAGGAGTTCGGGGCTGCGGCGTGGGGGGGTGCTGCTCTTGCCACCTTTCCTCCTTCCTGCAGTATTTTTACCGGGGAAAGGCTTTGCCGTTCAGCTCGGCTCCCACATTCCCATCGCTCACGCCACTCAGAGGAAACGTGCCCTCTGACAGGGTCTGCAAGGGTGATTTAGAGGTAATTTGCGTGTGCACGGTTGCAGCTTGCTGCCAGAACTCTGCTGCCTTCGACGGCAGGGCAAGGCTCGAATTAAACCTGCGCCTGGTGCCTCTGAACGGCGTGTGAACCTCGCTTCAGGCTGCTGGGGCTCAGGCAACTCTCCTTCTGCCCCCAGAGCAGGCGGGGGGCCGGGGAGCACGGCTGGCGATGGGCGCAGCCCGGACTGGAGCGAACCTGAAAGTTCGAAAGCAGCCGCTGCCACTTCAGAAGTGTCCGTGGATTATTTTTTTATAATCTTTTTTTTTTTTAAAGGAAAGTGCAAATACTGTGTTTTCTCCTAGGAAGCGCTGCTGCCTGCCGGACTGAGTGCGGAAGCTGTCACCCCCAGCAGTGACGGGCGTCTCGTGGGAGCGTGTGGCGGAGAGGCAGCAAAGCAGAAAACCCAGAGATGTCATGGTGCGGAGGAAGGTGGCATGGCTCATGCATCACAGTCCGGGATGTCACCGCTCTCATTGAGATAAATGGGGAGGTGGCCCCAGGAGAACTTGGGAGTCACTTCCATTTAGCAGCTTGCAGGAACCGGCCTGAGACGGGTCAGCAGGAGACAAATTGCTCCTTGGTGGTGGCGACTTCGGCTCCTCCTGGAAGGGTGAGCCTGTCTCACCCCGTAACCCGGCTGTGCAGGCAGGGAAGGGACTCGGGGTGTCCTTGCAGGCAGACACATGGCCCCAGGTGGCCCTGAGGTGCTGTGCCACAGGGGAAGACGTGTGCTCGGGGACAGCACCATGGGTCACAAGAGTGAGGGCAGAGATGTGTCATGAACAGGAGATCACACACGTGTGAGCTGTGACATGCAGCGACAGAGCAGGGCATCCTTGGAGGGGTTTGCCAAGGGCATGGCAGGTAGAGGATGGCCTGGCTCTTCTCAGCTCCAGGAAGACCCTCTTGACATGCCCTCAGGACACTTCATGGAGCTCTCAGCATTCAAGATATGGGAAGTGTCTAAAGTTTTAGTGCATCGGCACAGAAATCAAGACAAACCAGAGAAAGGTGATGGGCAGGGTGCAAGGGCCAGGAGCGCGGTGCCAAACGGACCGTATGTCAATTGTTTCTCAGGAAACTGGTTGTGCAGGCAGGGAGAGGATGTGTCAAGGCATAAAGGGAATGCAACGAAGAACGGGGCTTTTAATTTAAAATGAAATGCCCAGGGAAACCTCTTGACAGAGAGATGTGTCAGGCCATGGAACATTTCCCAGGGAAGCGCTGGAGATCCCGTGGGGGACACTGGAAAGCAGATCAGAGAAAAACATCCTGGTGATGGTGAGGCATCCAGTGTGGCCGGGATGAGTTGGGAAGCCTGGCCCCTTCCAGCCTCGGTCACTGCTGCGTGCCTCCAGCTAGGGTTTCTATTTGAGCGGTTTTATCACTATTTTTACTATTTTAGGGTGTGATAGACCAGTCTCCTTCACCTTTGGCCCAAGCTCAGAGATTCTCTACTTCACAGGGAAACTCATGGAGCTGCCCATCCCCCATGGAGGTTGTTGCTTGAACATGAAGGAGAGAAGGTCCAGCCTGGTGGAGGATCCCCAGGGGGAGGGAGGTGTCACTTCCCCAACCCCCGGAGAACGGATCCCTCCGGATCCTGCCAACGCGTGGGCCCGGGCTGTGTGTAAGGCCTGCATCTCTATGTGCCTCCTTTGATTGGACTAATTGGCCAGCGAGCTGCAGGGAGACCCAAGTGCCGTGTTAAAAAGATGAGATGAAATATGAGCGTAGAATAAATCATGAGCCAATTTCCAGCATTTTCTTGGCTGAAATGGAATGGCTAATCATTTTGATGGCAGAATTAACATAATTACTCTACCCACTGGCCCAGGCCGGGCTGAGCAGTGAGAAAAACAGGCTGCTGTTTCAAAGGGATCTGTTTATGGAGGTGATTGAGTGAGTCGTGGGACTCGGATCTGGGAAGAGACTGGCTTGGTCACGGGGAGCCACGACTGCTGTGCTGGACCCGAGCGTCCCGTTCGCCCTGTGCAGCTGTGGCTTCTTAGACAGAGCCCCATGAGCAGGACTTCCCATTCGGTATTCCCACCTTTCATGCGCAGGATTCAGTGAGTGATGGCTGAAACCGGGAGGAATTTGAAAAATGAAAGGAAAGCAGAAGAAAGCTGGCCATGTCGTGTTACACCGGTGAGTGCAGCGGGGCCTCCGAGCCCTGCTTACACCCCGCACAGCCAAAGAAGTCAAACCACGAAACCCTTCTTGAAGGACCTGNTTACACCGGTGAGTGCAGCGGGGCACAGCCAAAGAAGTCAAACCAAGAAACCCTTCTTGAAGGACCCAATCTTGCAAGCTACTTTGCACCTACATCTCCTGCTTTTGGTAATGTTTAAGCTGATTTTACTGCAAGTGAGTGCTTCCTTTTCCTCTCTTTTCTGATGTCAGGCACCCATGTTTCTATACTTTCGCGCAAAACCCTCCGCGATGTTTTGCAGAAAGTGACGGTATAGCGATTATCGTGGCTTCTGGCAAATACGGTGTTTATAGGACTTTGACTTACCTGACTTGGGAAGGTTTGTATTGCATGAGACCTCTGCTTTTAATTAGGGTCCATCTTGAGATCAGCGGCTAAAAATTGATGGCAATGAATCTCACACTCCTTCTCACCCAGGTCTTTTGGGTTGGATGCTGTATAATCTTAATATGATTTATAAAGAATATTGGATGCTTTATAAATCTTAATCTGCATCTTGTGTCTTTCCAGATCTCCCATTTGAGCATCCATCTTCTGCAAGCAGCCGAACTGGGGAAGAACTTTAGAGAGCCGTAAACTCCTTTAGCTCAGACAGCAGAAGACCTTGTGAACAGACGCAGGGACTCCTGGTTTCATCTCCCTTCCCAACAAGAGCTGTCAGGACATTTTTCGTGGTGGTTTTCAGCCCTTTGGCTGCGTCTTTCCTTGCTACACTAAGACTAAGGTGGTGAAGTTAGAGTCAGCTTGGCCTCTTGAATCTAAAGCCTTGGTGCCAAACTATAGTCTTCAGGTGGAAAATGTCCCTACCCCCTTTGGAGCGTCTGGGGGCTCTAGGGCATCCTGAGATGCTAGGAGTTGGTCCTCTCAAGCCATGAGGTCCTGTCCAGCCCTGCGCTTCTCTGAGCCTACTGTAAGGTTTGAAAGAAATTCTCATATTGCTGAGGAAAAAAGACCCAATCTGATCAGGAAAGCAGAAACCTTTTAATGACAATCTGAGTTAATGTAGTAACAGAGCCTCCAGCCACCCGAGTTTCCTATGAGGTTATCGATTGTAGAACAACACTTGTATATTGTGTTAACATCGCTCATAAGGAGGACAATCCTTGTTTACTTGTTTTGTTAACATTGGAAGACTCCAGGGCCTTCCCACACACATTCATTTGCATGTTTCTTCCAATGAAAAGCAATAAAATATTCATATCATTGAAGGAAGGGGGGAAAGAGAGAGGCCTTGGACTGCTCCTCTGATTGAGTGAGTGGGTGAGCTGCGTGTTCTCCCGCAGAGGAGCAAGGGAGGATGGGGGGTAGAGGGTGCACACAGATTTCAGCCTGGTCACCTGTCCCTCATGAGCGTGACTGCAGCCAAGACTTGCGCAGCACCCCGCCGCATCCCACCCGCTGTGCCGCGTGGCTGGGCTGCGCTCCAGCGGACCTGGGCGAAACGGGGTGACGTTTTGCAAAGGTTCCTGAGCCACACGTCAAGGCTGTGGAAGGAAACACCCGAAAGCAGCTCTTCGGTGTCTGTTCGGTCCCTGCCGATTCCTCCTCCTTCTCTCTCATTCTGTTTCTCACCCAGAATGAGTGTGTTGGCCCCACTTTGCACCCTGCAGCAAGGCATCAGCTCACGCCTGCACCCGCTGTGCCATAGTTAGCAGCGGGAAGGTCCGCGGGGGTCCCTGGGGCGGTGGGGGAGGCCCTGGCTGGCCATGCTGCCCGCTGCGATGGACCACCTGCTTTTATTTCCTCGGTGAGGAGCAGAAACACCCTGGACTCCAGGAGCTGAAGTCACGGGCTAATCAGGATGTATAGCCAGCCACTGAGGCCATGTATATTTAATGAGCCCTGTTAAAGGATTTTTAGAAGTGCTCTCCCCATGGACACGACAATGACTTCTTTGTTTATAATTTTTCCCCCCTTTCCTGTTGCCACTAATCACTAACTCTCTGCTCCTTAATGGCACCTTTGGGGAACTCTGGGGAGGATTTATTTATTTATTTACCTGCTCCAGACAGCAGAAAAGCTCCCTCACTCCCTGCCACCGTCACGGGTGGTCGCAGGTCTCAGGGTCCATCTACACAGGAGCCTTCTCCAGGGAAGTGACTCCAGGTTGTGGTGGGCTGACAGACGTAGAATCGGGATCCATCCCCTTCCTGGCTGACAGCTGAGGGAGGCTGAAGCGATGAGTGGAGAGGAAGAGGAAGGGAGAGCTCCTGCACTGGAAGGTGGCTGCAGGAAAACAGGCTCCTTCCTCCTGGGCACCTGGAGAGACAGGAGCTGTGAAGAGCTGCCTGAGAGCCCAGGTGATGCTCCCAAAATACAGGTAGATGGTTAAAGTTTATATTTGGTGCCTGTGAGATGACACTGTAAATGCTAAGCACTGCCGGTGAGGCAGAGCTGCTCCATCAGCCTCCTCTTCCCTGCCTGTGCCTGCCCACCGGCCATGCCTGGCTGAGGGGAGGAGGTGTCTGGGGCTTGGGAGCCTTCCTTGAGGACTCTGGCACCTGCCTCCTCCTCCTCGCGCCTCCAGCAGCTGCAGGCAGCAAACCCCCATCCCCTCTCACAGGCAGCAAGCTCCTTCTCCAGGAAATTCCCCCCCTTCTGCACATCACGAGGGTCGGACTCTCTGCTTCTCTTCCCAGGGCTTTTCTCCTCCTCCAGGGCTTGGCCAGTGAGGTCCAGGGGGACCCCGGGGGAGGAGTGAGCAACTCGTAGTGTTAATGTTAACGTTAATCTAACACCGGAGCGTCCTGTTCCGCTCAGCCAGCCTCTCGATGTGACCTACTTTGCTAGAGAGACTTATGCACTTAGCGCTGTGTGCGTGTGAGCGTGTCAGCTCGCGTCCTCTTTGACCACATCCTTCTCTCTGGCCAGGTTCCCTCCGAGCCCAGGGAACCACCATCACCTTGGTGCAATCCACCTGGGTTACGCTTTTATGCTCTGAGCTTCCGTACGACATAAGCCCAAGGGTATGTCATAGGGACCACCAAGCCTCCTAGGAAGCTCATGGGAAGCTGCGGTCCATGTCCCAGTGCGGAGACTATTGTCACCTGAGGTGAGGACACCATCAGTGACACTGCTGGGCGGCCAGAAGATCTCACTGTTGGGTATCCTATGGCTCCTCCTCTGATCTGAATGTCCCAGGGAGAATCTTCCTTAATCCTGAGTCTGAAATTCTGGGGAAAAGCTGAAGTTCAAAGGCTTTGGGAGAGGTTTTGCTTTAGCCCAAATCAGGCTGGGAAGAGAGACCCGGGAGCCTTTGGAGTTGTGTGGCACCTGGGTAGTGCTGGTTATTCTTGGTTAATTTAGATGGCCACCTCATGTCATCTAGACTCACCTGCAGGCAGCAGGAGGAAGACGGGAGGCTCTCTAGCTTTGGGGAGTCAATCGTTTTGAGCCATCTCTGAGTGTTTCTCTCACTCTTGTGCTCTTGGGCTTCTATTCCTTTGCTACAGCCACCAGACCTGAGGACAAGCCATTAAAGAACCAGAGGCAGAGGCACATCCTGCACAGGATGGAGGAGCCAGGACATACCTCAATTCTTGGTCCAAAGACCCAGATGACAGCCCTGATGCCCTTGGTGACCCTAGATGGGTACTTGTTTGTGATAGTCAGCTTGCTGGCCTTTTCCTGAAGTGTCTGAAAGTATTTTCTGTCTCACTCAACAATGACCATTACCAGTTGGGCATTGAAATTGGTTCCAGGAGAAAAAACTGCCTTTTAAAATAGCATTTAGAATTATTTTTTGAAGCTGGAAGACAGAAAGCTGTCTGCTTTCAGAGGGAAGTGTTACATCTTTAATTTTGTGAAGAAGAAAAAGAGCCGAGAGCTGAAACTTGCTGATGCAGGTTCCCAGGCTTCTACCACGGATACGGTGCCCCGGTGTCACTCAAAATCTTCCTCCTTGCAAGGTCACACATGCCAATTTGCTCGGGAAGGCTGGGGGTCTGGACCTCCCTCTGGCCCCTGCTAACGCTGCCCGGCTCACGGCAGTCTCCCCCAGCCTCATGTAATGGAATGCAATTAGAGAGCAGCAGAGCCGGTCCCGGCCCCGCGCTCTTCCCAGCTGAGGCTGCTTCACGTCGGGGCTGCTCAGGCTGCGGAGCGGCAGAAAACTCTCCTTCCTCCGTGCATTAATTTGCACTTGGTTCTCTTGCTGGCTCTTCCTCCAAGCCAACGGGTAGTGCTTTTTAATTGACTGGAAGGAGCCAGCTGAGCTGATGAAGGGCTCTCCAGAGTCCGAGGTTTTTGCCTTCGTAGCCTTCTCAGCCACCGGGAGCTAGAGCGGCAGGAAACCAAGCTGGGGAATTGAGCTGGTTCTTCTCTCTGAAGGCTCCCACACCTCTGTAGCTGGAAACTGGTTTTCCAGACCCTATCTTCATCCCTCTAACTGGAAGGGAGTCCTCCTTCCCTGGTGCTGCTGCTAGAGGTGTCACAAGGCAACCAGTCACTATTCCCAGACATCCTGCTCCTTCCCGGTATGCTGCACTTCAGCAGGGAGCGGTGGTCAGCCCAGGACAACCTGTCACCATCAGCTGAGCCAGATCTTTTACTGCTCCTGGACTTACACTGACCCTACACACCTGTCTCTGGCCCCAAACTTGTCCCTGGCCAGGGACAGCTGCCCACAGAAGGCAGGAGATGTTGGTGCAGGGACCTGCTGTGCACCCAACCCTCAAGACCCCCAGCAGCCAGGGGAGCCTGCACCAGTGGTCCTCAAACCTTGGTTTAGCTTGTGGACCCCTTTCCTGCTCTCCCCCCAGCCCCTGTTTTGGGGGTCCCACTGCCTGGAGGAGACCGTACGACAGCTTCTTGAACTGGAGTCAAGACCAAGGACATGGTGGCAGATGCTACAACACAGCCTGGGTCTTGTGCCTTCAAATCCCATTCTCTATGTGACCTGCCTCACCCAGCCTGATTTCTGTGCGCTTGGTGCTTGAGCCATAGGCCAACCCACCCTGGGGTGGGGAACCACGTCTTGTTCCAGATGTGACCCTGGTGGCATCGAAGCAGAGAACTGTGGAGGATCACCCCATCCTCTTTCTCTGCTCCCAAACCAGCACAGGACCATTGTGTCCTACAAAGGGTAAAGGCAAGAAGCATCCAAACCCTGGCCAGGATTTCTGCGTGTGTTTTAGCCTGCAGGCTGCATTCCCGACCCAAGGAAACTGGAGGAATGGCTGCACCTGAGCCCCCGGGCCCTGCCTGCTTCTGAGGGCGCCTGCGCGTGTCCGTGCGCGCGTGCCATGCACGGAAAGTTCTGCAGCAATGCTAATGGCACGGAGAAAAGCCATTAAAGGAGGAAGAGTTGAGGTTACAATATTGTGCTGAAAAGTTTATTGCTGCCTGTAGAGACATCAGGTCTGTACTTCCAGGATTACTCAGTGCTTAATGCTGAGCGCCTGCACATTAGTTTTGCCGGGAAGCCCATTTGGGGTTCTTCCAAAACGGAAAAATTAAAGGTCTTCCCTAATAAATGTGCTCTCCAAAAAAAAAATAAAAAAGGCTCCGAACTCAGCCCGGGAACCCAAATCAAAGCAGCCAGCGTGGGCTAAAGGCAGCACTCTGGAGCCTGGGGGGCGGGGGGCAGTCCTGCTGTCTGAGCTGTGCAGGGAGCAGCGTTTGCGGCTGGCGGTTGAGGGGAGTAACGTTTGTACCTGCTCCCTTCCCCTCTTAGGGTCCCCAGAGACCCAGCTACGTAGGGGTAAGTGCACGGTTACACAAGAGTTTGGGTGCGCAGCAGGTAAATTTGCTTGGAAAATTCTTCTCCCTGTTTTACTGACAAAAGGAAGCTCGGCTCCAAAGAGGCTTTGCTCACAGCCCTGCTCTCCACCTAGTCTCTGCACACGAGAGCCAGAAGCCAGGTCTTTCGAGTCCCAGTCTTTCGTCCAGGCCATTGGGCCACTCTTTTCCCAGCATTTAGTGTATGTCTGGGAACAGGATTAGTGCCTGAAATAGCCGCAGACTGGATGGTGTGGCAGCAATGATCTGGGGAAGCGGTAGTGTTTCAGCCCTAAGTCAGGTGGTTCGGCTCACTCCTTGCTCCTGTTCTGGCACCTATCTCCTATCTGAAATCAATGGGAGTAAGGTGCCAAGATGCAAGTTAGACTCCGTGTCTCTTTGCAACTAGTAGATACTATAACTTCACGTAGGCACTGCCTGGAAACTGAGTGGAGTGCGGACCAGCGGTTTTGTGCTGTTCTCAGCGGGTCCTTAAACTGCCCGTGTCGACCAAAAAGCCTTGAGCCTCTACCTTGTGTAGGTTAGGGGTGGCTTGTCTGCTCGTGCCTTCTCCAAGAGTGATGGGGTGGGGGAGTCCAGGGATGCAGATGTGTTCCTAGGTGGGGGTTTGGTTTGGTTGGCCATGCCAGTGTGTGCTGGGGAGTGGCACCGTGATTCAGCTTGCCTTGGGAGTGGAGGGTTCTGCAACACCCCCCAGCTCCCAGGGACATTTATTCAGCAATGTCAGATCTTTCACGAAGAAATCTCGGCTGCGCAGGGGAGTTTCCTCTTCACGGTGTCTTCAGAAGGGAGTTAATGGTTGGCCTCCTTTGGTGAGCCCCTGGCTGGGCCATGTGATGGAGCATCCTGTAAGACCTGACCTGGCTGGCGGGTGGGACTCGCTGGGCACTGGTATGTGCCCCCTTTAGCTGCAGGGTGAGGGGGGACACGGCCGTACCCAGCTGTGCTCTGCCCCGTAGCTGGTGTTGGTGTTGGTTAGTGCTGTTGCTCAGGCTTAAGAAAGAAGCTCGAGGCTGTTCTCGTTCCGCAGTCAGGTCACAAGATATCCAGAGAATTCTCTCACTTGGTTTCCATTCCATTTCAACGTAGTATTTTTCCCTCCAAATAAACCCCATTGTCCCTGCTCCTGCTTCAATCCCTCTTCAGCAAGCCAGTGCCAAGAAGTGAATTTGCGCATATGCCATGACCTGCTGTTGCCAACCTACCTTTCCAGTGCTCTGGAGAGCTATCAGAATATTTCTCATGGCTCTGTACTTGAGGAAAAGCCATCAGTGTCACGCAGACGTATTGCTGCAGAGTGCTCTGGCCACACGTGGCCCATGGCCCCAGCAAGGCGCCTCAGATCCGTTGCACTCATCGGATTTCCCTTGCAGAAGGTGTTTATCTCCCATGGTACTTTCACTCCCTGGTGATGTCTCCTCTCCTCGCCCTCCTCTCTCACAAGACAGCATGCTCCTGGTTGGGATGGTCTTCAGTGAGTCCCCTGGGAAATAGCTGCTTCCCAGTCCTTCTGCAGGCTCTGTGCTCTCCCACCTCCCATCATGGCTCCTCCAAGGCTTGCTGGGTTTCAACAATTGCTCTTCCATAGGGCTTATAGGGAGGACCTGCTTGGTCATCCGTTCAGGCTGCTTGTTCCAGACCTCTCCATCCATCCCCACTGACAGACACCAGCAGAAATTGTTCTGCTGAGCCGTAGAAGCTGAAAATGATCTATTTGAGGTCATGCACCCACTGAGCTAAATCCTTCAACCTACTGTCCTCATCAGTTGGTGGTCTCATCCATTTATTGGAGATTACACATACTCTGAAAGGTTTTGTGGTCTCCAGAACCAGACAACCAGATGTCTGCCCTCCTTGCTCACAGCCACCTGGGCTAGATCCTTGCCCGGTACCTGGGGAGCTCCAGCTGTCTGTAGCAACCAGAAATCAGTCCTTCCAGTTCAATTTTTGACATAATTACTGTGCCAGGGACATTGTCTGTGGTGGGACTGGAAAGTTTATGTGACAGATGAGTGAAGTGTGAGGATATTTTGGGAAGAGCAAGGAAAAGCAAAGGAAGAAGAGGAGAGAGAACAGTGCAGGCAAGCAAAGCCCAACCAGCAGCAAGGCACTGAGTGCTTCCCAGTGCAGAGATGAGCGGGGACAGTGGCGCAATGATGATTTGCACCACTTGGGCCAGCTCCACTGCTTGGAGATTACTTGGACATCAGGTAATCAACTGGCTCACAGCTTCATGCCTGAGACCATGCAGAATGCCCCAGCCCTCCTGGCTGGCCCGAGGGAGGGCAGGAGAGCTCAGCGCTGCTCCTGCTCCAGCTGCTGAGGGGCTCCTGGCTGTCAGTCCTGTCCGAAGACAGGGGTTAAAACTTCTCCTGTCATCTGCCCCCTTGGCTTCCCTCTGTTTGCTCTGTCTCAGTAAACAAGACACCCCTGCAGGGCTGCCCTGACCTCACTCCAGATGCCTTCTGAAGGCACCAGTCCCGACTAACCCTCCTTCAGCATGGGAAAAGCTCACAGTCAGAGCCAAGCTTGGCAGGGTGGGTGCTCACCTGGAGCTGGGTCAGAGTCTCTCCATGAGCTGTATTCAGCATCATTAGATGAAGTTAGCAGAGAGAGAAACCTACTGTGCCCACAGTTAGTGGAAAAGATGGGTGGGAAGACTGCAGGTTATGGGGAAGCAATGGAGCTTGGGGAGGGGGAGGAAGAGTATTTTAACCTCAGGGAGCTGTGAATTTCCTTGCAAAGACAGATCATTTTGGAAAGTCAGTACGTCCAGGTTTCACTCTTCCAGAGTCGGGGTGCTCTGCCCACCGAGGCACCTCCAAGCCCATCTGTGTCTCCCTCCCCAGTGCCTGAGGTTGCATTATTCTCCATTTACAAATCCTGCTGGGGAGAGCAGAGGCTTGGCACACAAACCCATCTGCACGGGGGCAATGCCAACTTTTCTCCTCACCACAAATCCCGTTCCTGCTTTCCCAGGAGAGCAGCTCAGTTCACTCTCGGAGCCTGGGTGGCAGGTTCATTAGTGCACATTAGACAGGTCTGGTCCAGTGCTCACAGAGCGAGACAAGTTGTTGTGAACTCTGGGGAATACATCCCGCTTTCTCCACTCTTTCCCTCTCTGCAGCCCCTTCCCTGGGCCTCAGTTTCCCAACCTGTGCAAAACAGAAACCATCTAACCTCAGCACTCCTGTGGTGTTTAAATCCATCACTTCTTGTCCCGCCCACCAAGGACTGTTCCCTGCAGGAACACCTTGCACATTTAAGCACATCTCTGGTCTTGTCTTTTTTGCCATTGCCATTTTTTTTCTAGATCTTTATCTCTGGACTTTTCCCAGTTTATATTTCTTACTAGAGACAACCCTTGCATCTGTCTCTGCATCCAAGGGTGGTGGTTCATCGAGACTGGTGGCAGCTATAGGCAGAGCTAGACAGCAAAGGTCAGTACCTGAGGTTACTAGGTTATATACTGCCCTAGGAGGGGCAATCATGGCTGGTGTCCCTGTAACTGCTGTGGGCAGTGCTTGTAATGGAGCCTGTGGGTCAAGAGATGGAATTAAATTCATCTTTGAGAAATGGAAGAGCACAGGGTCCTGAAAGCAAATCTCCAGCAGAAGTCACAGCGTTGGACAGTCAGGAGTGTGGAGACAGCGTGTGTGGGACAGGGGCCTCTTCTCCTTCTCTTCCAAGGGAAACCTTTTGAAAATGAATGCTGAGCACTTTCTCCACTTCTTGGGCAGGGGTTGCGGTCGGTTGGTACCCGAGGAGACGAGTCAGAGAGAGTTCAGATACAACAGCCCATCTCAGCTGAAGAGGGACTCTGCACCATTTCCCACTGGGACCTACTCCCTGGATTAGTTTTTTGTTTCTTCCTCAACCAAATTCCCCACGGGGAAAGCGGGAAGGTTAAAACTGCAGATGAGCTCCAGCCCAGAGCAGGAAGATGCAGTGGAGAAGTTCCCCCCCATCCAAATTCTCAACTCCATCCTTGCTCCCTCCCTCTCCGTACCCCGTGGCCCTGGACTAGAGCAGGGACTGTGGCTGTTGGCCGCTCAGAGCCCTCCAGGAGCCGTTGTGCTGTGTGATATAAATTCCACGGGGGGAAGGTACTGCTGCCTTTCCCAACTCGTGTGCCAGCCCTGCCTTCCTCCTGAGTCTTCCAGCCAGTTCTCTGCTCAGACTGATGCAAACGAGCTTTTAGCGTTGACACAGAGCCTGAGATTCAGGAGAGCGGGGTGAAGTGTCTAGCACAGTGCTTGAGAGCCGGACCGCTTACTGGCCTCACGGCAGTCAAAGCATCGCCCTGAGAGAATGAGGCAGGACTTGGGCTTGTCTCTTCTGTTGCTTCTCCATCATTTTTACTCAAACAACTCCCTCGCCTTTGGGGAAGAAGCTCCGTTGCTCCTCTTCTGGCTTCTCTCTGGGTCCTGCTGTGCTGGCCGCTGCAGAGGGTCTGCAGGCTGCCAAGGCTGAGTAACGCTGATCCAGCCCTCCGTGGCTATTTTCCAGCCTGGGACTGCTGCGGGACAAGCTCCGGGTGGACTTGTGGAGACGGTCTTCTCAAAAACAGCTCCTTTTGCCCTCAAACCAAGGGCCCCATGACACGGAAGCCATCCTCGGGGGGGGGGAAACAGGAGGAACGTTCCGTCTCGTACCGCTGCTTTTCTAACCAGCCCTGCACTTTAAAACCAGGCATTTCCTTTCTCGAGTCCAACACCTGTTTCTGCTGAAAAGCCACCCACCACTAGTCTCTCTGACTTGAGAGGCTAGTATTTTATTTAGGGCTGATCCATTTTTCTTTTAATTCAGATCAATGCAGGTTAATTGAGAGCAGCTTATTTTTACTTCTGCTGGTATCTGCCTGCCAAGATCAATACCAGTCATTTCCACTTAAACCGTTGTACCTTTACTGGAACTACCAGAGCGCCCAGCTCTCCAGGCAGCAGCACGGAACGGACCAGCCCCCCGTACATGTGGTTCCTCGCGTTATAATTGAGACCAGTCTCTCGGCAGTCTGGCTGCGGCGGCATCCTCGTAATGCGGGAAGGAAACGGAGACATGCTCGGCCTCAACCAGGGGATATGTATTACAGCACGAAACATTTGCACACTAAAAATACCCAGCGAGGGGTAACCGTTCATTGATCTCCTGCTTTAATGGGGCCGCAGAGATCCCTCTGGCCACCTTTGCCACTAGATGGGGCGATGCATCAGCAGCTGCAGCCCCAGAGCCAGGGCCTGGGAACTGCCTTCCCCTTCCCTGTCCCAAAGACACTCAGCCCAGGAGAACCAGGAGCCCTGTGGCCCCAGACCCACCGCCTCTTTTGCTGGGTGCAAAGACCCCCGCGGCGTCCCCGGGAAGCGATGGGCAGGGTGGGCGTGCTGCGGAGGTCGGAGGTGGCGTGAGTGCTCTGTCGCTGCCTGAGTCTCCGCATCTCCGGAGGCAAATCTTCATGGAGGGACCGATGGGGTGTGGGTTTGGGACCCGTCTGTAGCATCCCAGCGTTTGTGCTTGCCCAGTGGAAGAAGTCTTCCTCGGTGGAGATCGCTGAGGAAGGCCCAGCTTTCCCAGCAGAGCGAGGGGCTGTGGCTGGGACGGTAAGTGCCGAGCTGTGCGACAGGGAAGGGACAGAGCAGGGGGAGTGAGATGTTCTGCACCGTGCTGTTCCTGCACGGTTGGGCCGGTCAGACAGCAGCGCTGGGGGGGCAGAGTGTGGTGGCGGGGTTTGCGTCGTGTCTTCGGCTGCGCAGGGACGGCGGCAGCAGGACGCACGGCCAGAGCTGGGTGACACAGGGAGGACCCGACCTGGAGCGTGGCTGGGCTTGACTTTGGCTGGGTCTCACATAGGGTTGCAGGGGCCTTGGTGGAAACATCGAGGGGAGAAAGCATGAAAAAAAAATTTAAAAATTCAGATGGGAGCTCTGGAAAATGCATCCAGCCTGAATTCTGGCCAAGCCACCGTCCCCACTCTGTATCACTGTAGCATCTCCATGCCCCCGCCGTGCTGCTGCACAGGGATGCAGAGCGATGGATAACCACAAGCTCGTTTTATCCCCTCAGCCTGAGAAAGCTGGATGTGGGGAACGTCCCCAGAGGGTGGTGGGACAGGAGCACACCTCGTCTACGTGGAGCCGAACCCCGTCAGGCTGCAGGATTTTGTGGCACACAAGGTACAGACTTAGGACAAGCTGCATAACTTCTGATTCACATCAAACCCCCTGGCCAGTGTGGTGGCCCAAACGTGGTGGTCACCACATTTTCCTGACACTGTCCCCCCGACCTGCCTGCTCCTGCCTTCCTTCTCGCCCCGCCTGGCCCCCACCCCTGTGACAACCAGCTCACCGCTCGCGCTCAGGACCTCTTGCATCAGCTGCTGTGGAGTTGTCCGTGGAAGAAATTTAAGAATTATTTTTGGCATTTCATTAGCTGATACCTTAAGGGAGAGCAAAATCAGATAGCACAGGGGAGAGAGAAGATCCTCTGTGACGCATGAGTTGGGTGTTTGAAGGACCTTTTCCTAGCGATCTGCTCGCTGGGCAGAGGCTCGCTTTGGTCGGTGCTTTGCTGGAGCAGCTTCCTGCTCCGACTGCTGCCTGTTCGTCTGTAGAGACGAGGACCAGCTCTGGAGGCTGCTGAGTCCTGTCCAGACGGAGTGGAGGCAGGTGAAGCAAAGGGAGAAGGAACCATCAAAGCCATGGGGAAACCATTCCCTCCCTCTCCTTCCCTTGCAGCGGTCCCTGCCGTTTGCTCCTCTTTCCAGACCAGGCAGGTTGAGATCTCCCAGCCCAGCTGCAGTGGCTGATGTTTGGGAAAGAGAAGAATTACCAGCTTCCTGATGGGTAAAACCAGCAGGCTTCCAGAAGCAGTAGGGACAGAGCAGTCAGCGAGTCTTGGTCATAAATGTCAGAGGATAATGGCGTTGGCCCATACCTCTCAAGCAGAACTGATTTAAAGGGTAATTAAAAACTGTTGATGTCCATAAGGGTGGGACACAGGGGCTCCAGCCCGGGTCTTTTATTCCCTCTGGCTGTATCAGTCAAGGCGATGGGCTTGGAGAAGCCATATGTCGGCTAAATGTGTCTCTAATTGATTTGTGGATCTGCATGGAGTGTAAACATTTTACCAGTCAGGGAGCAGCTGATCGGGAGAGGAAGGAAGAGGGTGGTGGGAGGGGAAAGGACGGGAGAAAGTCTGGTGTGAAGTGGTGGGGGCGTCTTGGAAAACGACCTTTGTCCGGACCCATCAAACCCCAATTTACCCCTGCCCCTCCACGGGGTTCCCTGGTAATGGAGTCCCTCCCAGGGCAAAAGTTAACTCCAATTAGAGGGTCTGAAGGAAGGGTTGTCAGTCCCACGTCTTCCCGCAGGAGCCGTGTCAGCTCACGTTATAGAGATGGGCCGGTGGCGGGCAGGGGAGCAGCTGGGAGCAACGTGTGGACAATGAGGGGTGTCCTGGGAATCCTCCCTTCGAGGGGGCAGCCCTGTCCCTCCTCCTCCTCCTCCTCCTCCTCCTCCTCTCTCCCAGCGATGGACAATTTGCCGCAGACTTGCTCGCACGCAGCTCATCGTTTGTCACCTTTGGGGATCCCTGTGGCGGCGGGGACCCAGGGCACCCACCGTGCAGCCTGTCCAACCCACAGACCTCTGCAAGGGCATGACCTCCCCACCACCACCTCGTACAAACTTGGTGTTCCCAAACTGGCAGACGCCCCTTAAACCGTGTTTATTTACTCACCTCTCTGCACAGCCCCTCTTTTTAATCCCGTCTTTGCCACCTAGATTCAGCTTCCAAGATTTTGTTCCAGAGCCACAGAGAGCAGGGAGGTTTCGGGGATTGTCCTTCTGAGCATGAAAAACAAGGTCCATAAGAAATCTCCTGCTTCAACCAAAGAAACAATCAGCTGTAATGAGCCTTTCGATAAAACCACAAAACCAAACAGATCTACTTCTTTTACAGAATATTGTGGGACTTTTTTGTTGGAGTAAAACACAACGAATCATGCTTCAACTGTTTTTTCTTTCTTTTTTTTTTCCTTCGTCTCTCCAAGCCTGTGTTATGCAAAGCTTTCACTTGACTTGGATTTCATGAACGTGTTCGCCCGAACAGAACTGAAACCCGCTCATGAACCCCAAGTCAAGTTCAAAGAGGAGAAAAAGGGGGAAAATTACTGGGAAATGTTAAACAGCATTGATTTAGGGAGGAGCTGTTTGAGGTTTGTTGCTTCAAAATAGTGATATGGTTCTTAAAAGGTCCTAAACTGGGAAATGACAAGCTGAGACCAGGTTAAAGCTGAAGTCCAAATAACTGCCAAGTGAATGAAATACAAAGTTTTGTTCAGCAATAGGGTAAGGCATCTTTTTCACAGGAACATCTTTCCCCCTGTGGTGGAAAAAACCCCTAACCCCAGCCTTCCTATGTATCCAGGCTGGATTTATCCCCGACGTGACTCAGTTCGCACAGGCTGGGGCAGGACCTGTGTTTTCAGCTGGGCGATGCCTCCCCGCTGCAGCACCCCACCGAACCCCCTGAGCTCCAGCTACGCTTTCACCCCCTTCGCATTCCCCCCTTCCCCTTTCATCCCCGCCGTCTGCGTGTGCGCCCCCCGGCCACGAGCAGCCAGGGCGGGTAATTGGGGTGGGTGGCTCTGCCTGGCAGCTGACGCTGGCTCCGGTGACCCCACGGGCCCCCATGCAGTGGCAGTGGCCCCCACGCCGCATCCCGCCCTGCATCTGGCGCTGGATGGCGTTGCCTGCAGCCAGGGATGGGACGGGCGTTGTGTGTGTGCTGGGATCGGCGCCTGCCACCGCCTGCAGCAAACCCGCCCCACCAAGGCTTTTCAAGCCCGGGCTGAGATGTGCAACCTGCCGGCTGTCAGGTTTGGGGACGGGAGAATAGCTCCACATGGTGATCACCCCGAGCTGGAAATCACCAGCAATATGGTGAGCACGGCAGGCAGCGGTACAGCCCCCGAGCAAGGCGGCAGATGGAAATCTGTGCGGGTGAAGGGGCAGGAGCGCGGCAGCTTCCAGCAAGCGTCGGGTCCAGCCCTAGTTTTCCCTGCAATGAGCTTGCAACAGGCTCCTGGATTAAAGAGCTGGCAGGAAGGATCCAGGGCTGGGTTGGGATTTAGTGAGACAAACTGCAGGCAGGAGCAGTGACCGCTCTCGCTGAACCCCCTTCCTGACTCTCCCCCCATCTCCCGGGGGAGATGACCCCTCGCTTCCACTCCCAGCCACCTGCGCTGATTTTTATTCCAATCTCACTGAACCACACTCCCTCCGGGTTTGAAGGTGAGCATCTCCTGCTCCGGGAGCCCCTCTTGCAGCGTCTGCGGGCTGTGAGCAGCATGCAGCGCGAGGCACGGACGTGCACCGCCACCCGCCGCCCCGTCACGCCGCTGCCCGCAGGCAGGGGCAGGACAGCACCCCGCGCCTCGGCAGGCTGCTCCGTCTGTCCTTGCCGTGCTGATGCAGCTCCCGTGCTGATGCAGCTCCCGTCGCTGTCGTGTTTGAGAGTGTCCCAGTCTCGCACGGGCCCCTTGCAGCGTGTGACATGTTTTGCGGAGGGTGCGATGCCCGGAGCCCGCCTGGAGTCACACCGTGACCATGCAGCGGTGACACTGAACCACGGGAGAAACAAGATATCTGTGGCAAAGGGAAAGGCAAAGGGGGAGCTGGAAGAACCAGGATGTGTCTGCACGGAGGGTGGGACTCCCAGAGAAATGGAAACTACAAGGCTTTTTGCCCCCACCGCCCCGATGTGCAGCCTGGCAGAGTCCCATGGGGGTTACGCAGCTCCTGCCACCAGTTTCTCTTCCCGTTGTACAGCTGGTGGATGTGAACGGGCTGTAGTGGGGTGGGAAAGGGATATTCAGCCCCATGACCTGAGGAGCTCAGGAGGCAGCAGGTACCTGTAGGGCTGGGACATGTCACCCCTTCCCCTGGGTGCTCAGCTGGGCTCTTTCACCCTCTGGCAGCCAGGAGACTCAGCTCGCTGAGCGTCTGATGGTCCTTGGCTGTTCCCAGCTGCCTGCAGCCTTCGGCAGCGCCTGAGCACCCGGGGACTGGGACAGCCACCTTCTGTGTCTGCAGTTCTTGGGGGCAAACCTTTTCCGAGCACCTCCTCCTTCCTCCCAGGGGAGCACAGAGGAAAACTGCGGGGTGCAGGGAGCAGGCTTGCAGTAGAGCGCCGTGTCCCACACGCGTCTGCTTCTGTCTGCGAGGGAGAGGAGGGAGAAGAGCTCGCCGGGAAGTTTGAGGGCTGTTAAAGGAGGAAAGCAGCCCCGGTGAATCCCTTGCTGCTAAGAGCTGGCTGCAGAGGAGCTGCGCCGGGTTGCATCAGGCAGCGCAGAGCCGGAGTGATGCAGCTGGCTGTCTGCAGGCTTTGGAGAGGAGCTGGCTTTTTGTAGCCAGCTCCCCCGTGTGCTCTCCTTGGAGGAGCCCGGGCACTGCGGTGGCCAAACAGGCAAAGGCCAGCGCAACGCTTCGGCAGGAGCAAGGCGGGGTGGTCACTCTGGAGGTGGTCACAGCCCCTCTGCAGAGGTTCGGGTGCCGAATTCCACGGCAGGATGCTGAGGGCAGCGGGCTGTGCCAGGCAGCGCCGAGGAAGCCCACCACCCTCCAGCTGGAGAGCGTGGGGACGGTGGCTGGGGGGGTGTGGGCAGGGCAGGGTGCGAGCAGATCGCTGCTGCAGCATCTGCCCATCGACTACTGCGCTTTCAGAGCTGGCCGGGGGGAGGCCAGCGTCAGCCGGTCCCTAAGAACCCGGGCTCTCATTTCTTCCCCAATAGACATCTATTGGCCGGGCACCAGATCGTGCTCGAGGGACTCATATCGGGTGGCCGCGGCTCGCATTATCGGGCGGCTTCCCTGCTCCGTTTCTGTCCATGTGTCCCTGGGATGGAGATCAGGTTACGGGACCTTCACAAAGCACCAGCCATCTATTATTCAGCCCCTGCGTGCTACCGTATACGTCGGTGCGCAGAGCTGAGCCCACCCGGCCTCGCGCCTGCTCGGGCAAGGTGGGCCTCAGTAAGCGCCCGCGCGGGGGGATGATGCTGTAAATCACCCGCCCTGAATTATCAGGATACAAGCAGCAGGCTGGCGGAAACCACCCGGAGGTACCTGGCTCCAGCGATGCTTTATATAGCGCGAGCGAAACCCGTCCCACGAATTCCCGTCAGAGGGACGGGTGGACGAGACCAGCGTCTTCCCGCGCCCGCCGCTGCGCCGTGGGGAACCTCTCCCCGGGTCAGACCACGGGAGATGGGTCTGACCTCCCAGACCGCCGGGTGGGCGGGGGGCAAAAGTCCGGTCGGTGGGATAAACCTCAGCCTGGGGAGGCTCTGGGTGCCCGAGAGCCGGGCGGAGGGAGCAGCGGCCGGGCTCCTGGCCGGGGCCCTTTGTTCAGGGCATCACTCACGTCTCCCGGCTGTCAGCGCCGAGGGCCCAGAGACGTTTAGTGAATGAGAAACGCTCAGGACAGAGCAAAAGGAAATATTTCTGCACTGTTCCCTGAGGGAAAAAAAATTCCCCCTGGGTTGTGTCTTTTCTGGGGAAATGTTGGTTTGTTGACAGTGAAACTGAATTCGGGGCTGGCGGGATCAGTCTGTTTGGGTGAAATTTCGGTTTGGAAACAGACAGACAAATAAAAATGAGCAGAGTTGATGCCAAGGAAGTCCTGCTTTATTACGGTTAGAATATTATATTTTTATTTTGTTTCCACATCGACTTCATTCTAATTCATTAAACTTACTTTGTTTTTAATTTTTTCTTCCTTTTTTTTTTTTCATAAGCCCAGTGAAACCATAGGCGTTATAGTGCTGTCGGACTGGAGCATCCCGTTCGACCCAGACGTCAGGCCAGCCTCCCCCTCTCCCTTTCTCCAAACATCGTCTTTTACAGGAAAACCCAACCTTAGCCTTTTCCGCCAAACCGAAATTCAGGTTCCTGCCGGGCGCTATGGACATACTGTCCCAAGCAGCAAAGGCAGAAGAAACATCAGTCGTCTGTGCAGGAGTGGGGTCTCCGGCAGCCCCGCTGCTGGGACAACATCTCGTTGCTTGCCAGCTCGCACCACCCAAGCTTTGGGCCTGATCTTTCACGTTCTGTTTTCCTCCATCTCTCTTTCCATCAGAGGCTGGGATGCGCAGCAGGAGAAGACGGTGGAAACACCAGCAGGATACCCAGCTTTGCAAGATTTTAAATGCTGCTGGAGATCTGAAATCCTGGGGAGACCGGAAGCATTTAGACCATAAATCCCGTGGGGAGATGCCCACTGCTAACCAAAGGTGGTTCCCCAAGCTTCTCACAGAAATAGACCCCCCACTCTCCTCTCCCTGCCTCCCAGGGGAGCCTGGTGGGGCTCGTAGGCTCCGTCACCACCCAGCCATCCTCTCCCACCTCCAGCTCCTGCGCCAAGGCTTGCGTTCCTCGTGGACCCGTGCTTGCAGAGGACCGAGCTGTCCACTCCACGCCGTTCAGCTTCCCCGCCCGAAGCTCGCCTGCCCTGCAGTTTATTTCTCAATGGACAAGCTTAACAGAGATGTCTTGGGTTTTTAAAAATAGTTAATATTTAAATATTAATTGAGCCATTAATTACATCTGAGCCCCAGAACAAAACAGCCGTGAATAATTAATGAGAGGGCCTATGGTAAATGCCTCTAATAATTCACAAAGCAACAGAACCAGGTATTTTCAGCGCGTTCAATGCGAGGAGAAGCAGGGGAGAGGGGAGGCAAGCAGAGGCAAGAAGGTAAAGGGAAGGGGCCAAATGGAGAGATGAAGCATTATGGGCTGTTTGGTGCTGTTCTTCCAGGGCTTTCTCAGCATCATGCCCCCCTGTAACGTCCAGCTGCTGGGGAGGGGATTTCCTCTGTGGTTTGTAGTGGGGAAACTGAGTCACGGGGAGGCTGAGTCTCCCCCAGAAGCAGACTTGGGAAGACAACCAGAACTCCTGACGGCCTCCCACAGCCGCACCTCCGGTGTTTCGGTCTCTCTAACACGGGTCCCTGGCACAGGTCTCGCACCCCACAGAGGAGCCTGCTGCCTGAGCACCCTGCGCTGCAGAAGGAACCGGCCCGTAAGCAGGAGGGAGGGGTTTTGTGCCCTCCCTTTCCCCCTCCTCGAAGACGTTTCAAACACTCACTCCGGAGGCCGCAGTGAGGAAGATGATGCTCTGTAAATGCACGTACTTTGCAGGGCGTGTTAACGGACCAACATGGGATATTTGTGCTTAATAACCGTGAATCTTAATTACGGGCGGTTTAAGCCTCAAGTACGGCCGAGGACTTGAGCACTGAACGGACACGGCCAGACGACGGAGATCCCCTCTGCCTCCTGGACCTCGGCATCTTAATGGTCTCTTTGTGCTTCAGTTTGTTTGTGCAGGCGAGTGTGACTAATGACCCCATTCACCGGCCAGCTTCTGGCTGTGGCTGGCGAGCTCTTCGAGGCAGAGATATTTCACCTCCCGCCGCCGCCTGCAAGCCCCACGTCTCAGAGGCGACCGCCGGGTCTCCGGCTCTCTCCGCGGCTGCTGGAGAGGGGATTTGCCACAGCACGGATCATGCTCTGGCAGCGCCGGCCGCTCTCCGTGGCTCGAGAAAGCCCAGGCAGCCAGTATGGACTTCCCTTGAGGCACCGGTGTTATAAAAGGGGAATCCCACCTCCGGCTCCGCAAGCGGGCGGCACAGGAGAGCTTTTTGTTGCTCTCGGTTGCAGTGAGTAATAATTGCACCGCCGGCAGGGAGCAGACTCTTACGTAGGTTTTACGATCCCATTTCCCAGTACCCCCGTCTCTGCAGTGGAGCAATAACCCGTCCTCGCTCTGTGGTTGATTGACAACCATTAAACGAGCGCAGGTTGCCACCGTCCTCGATAGCCCTGCCGATACATGACACACACCCCACTGTTACCAAAGCAGCTTCTCTTTGCAAGGGATGAAAACGATACAACTCACCATGTGCTTGAAAATTGTGCCCCTCTCAACCATATTAACGACCGTGTAATCAGCGAGCATCAGGACCTCTCTAATGAAGTGGTGCCATTCTCCCCAAGCCACATAAAGCGTTCGCTAAATGTGTCTTTGTTCCTTTTAACAGATGAAAAATTCAGCCGTCTTCCTTAGCTTATTGACCTCCTGCAAATACGGGAGAGAAGGAAGTGGATCCCTTTCTGTCGCTAATAGCATGAGATTCACAACTTCGAGTTATATGGAGAATAACAAAACGGATTGGAATAATTATTATCAATGTCTACTTCTCTATCTGTGTGGATGTAGCATTTATAAATTAACCAAAAACACTTGCAAATCTGCATAACCAGTTACCCGTGCTCCTAATGCTTTCAATTTATCCTAATAGACATTTAATGAATACTTTATAAAGCCTTAGATGGGGAATTTTAAAATCAATGGTGCTATTTTATTGCTGTTTGTATTATCTTTATTTGGATGGTGTCTTAGCACTCTGATGCCCATCGATTTCAGGCCTTGATCAATGAAACAAGGTTTCAGCTTAAATACACTGCGATGCGCAAGAGAAGCTGGATCTGGGGGTTCTTTCCTGGGTGAGGCAGGGCTGACCCCCCGCTCCCCGCTCAGACTGCGGGTAGCACCGGGTAATCCTAGATATCGTCCTTGCACGGCTCTCCTCTTACCTCGTGGCTCCTGCAGCTTCTGGGGTAACAACAACTAATTATCCCCAAAGCAGCTCTGCTGCGGAGGGGGCGGTCAGCAGGTCCGTGCCCCTTCTTTTGCTCCAGCTGATTCAGTCCCAGGCTGGTAGCGACGCTCGGGTGTTTTATCTGCATTCAAATCATGGGTGTTCTCCTAAATACCTCTGAAAGCCTTGTGCTGGTGCTAGCTCAGCAGCACTTACGCGTGGTGGCGACTATGCCCAGCACTGATGGATAGATATGAAGCTTGACAGCTTCTCCCATCAGTATCAGCTCGTTCAGTTCCACCGCCATCGATTTCCCTTCTCTGTCTCTGGTTCCCTCCAACCCGGCTGAGCGCGGGTCAATCCTGTAATGAAATGGATGAGGTCCACAGCAACACCGGTGCGTTTTCGGATGGGTTTTGGGGAAGGGCTGTCTGAGCTAGGAGACATCGTGGAGATTTTTCCATGGATTTTAAATCAAAACCAGATTGTAAAGCAACCTGGATTTTTTTTCCCCTGTCTGGAGGTGACTGCAAATTTCACTTGGTTTGTCAAACTGGGAAGATGTGGCACGAAGTGTGACTGTCTATTGCATGATTTATTATGAATTTCCATTGAAAGAATGGAAACACGTGGAATTTAAAGCTCTGTTGTGAAAAGTTCATGCAGCTTTGCTGTTCAGCCCATTGCATCATTCATGCAACAGTTGTGAGCCCTTAAAACCTTTCCCTGGTGACTCAGGAGGTGCCCCAAATGGTTTTCAGCATCACAAATTCAAATTACAGGCTGGAAATCAGGTTTAAACAGCAAAATCAGATCCCCTCTGTTCTCCTTGGCTAGTTTGGGACTATAGGGTCTCAGTGCAAGGTGGGTACCATAAACCAGAGCTTTGGTCTGGACATGGTTGGGGTCTGGATGTTTGGGTTTGCTCCCACTGTGGCAGGGAAGTTTCTTTAAGGATGTGTCTTACACCCCACGTTGAATTGCTTTATGCACAGCGCTGGATCTCCACCGGATGGAAGCAGTGCTGGTCCTCCTGGTAACCTCAGGGTTTCAAGGAAATCTGGAAGTGCTGGAGAGTGCTGGATGCACTTTCCTGAGACATCTGCTTTGTTTTGCATGGAAAATTCACAAGAATAAGGACTGAAGCGGAGATGTCTTAACCACTGGACTCAAGTCATGATCACACCCCCCCCAGTGTGGACACTGAATTGTTCCCAGCCAAGTGGAAGAGGTTTCGCAGGACTGGAGAGCTCTGAGTCCCAGAATAGCCCGAGGTCAGGATTTAGCTCTATCATGAGTGACCTGAGTTTGAATCCCTTCAGGAAGTGATGGGAACCATGCTTAAGGCTTCCCCTGGGATATTGAAGCTTTCCATCATGAAAAGATAATCTTTTCTCATCGCTGCCCTTGTGAACAGCAGGTACCCAAGCCCTGCCATCCATCCGCTCTCCTTTGCTTTCGTGGAGCTCGCCTCCTTTGCTTGGCCATGTTGGTTTTACTTGACTTGGGAAGTTTTCAGATGTAGGCAAGAAAAATCCCAACTCAGATCATTTCTGAAATCTCCCTTCCGCTCTCCCACTGCCGTTTCTTAGTTCAACCAAGCAACCCCTATCTGCAGAGCCGTCTCCTTGTGTCAGGGCTGTGGCTCAGCTGCACCCCTCGTGCTAATGCATTGCTGAGGGCGCTAATTAGGGCTCCCAGGAACTAGCGCACAGCAAGTTCAGCCCATCGCACGTCTGATGGGCAAGGCCAGAGCTCACACAAGGCTTTGCGTGAGCCCTCCCTGACCTGTGGGCAGCAGCTTTTCCACCTACCTCAGCCTGCCGCCGAGCTCCTTGCTGGCTGCATGGCTTGTGCAGCTCTAAGTTCGTCCACCAGGTCCCATCCCAGAGGCCTCTGCACCTCCTCATGGGGACCTTTCTGCTCTTGAGTTGCTGATGTCCTTCAGGAACACACAAGCTCCAAGGGCTGGACCTCTCCCTCAGAGCAGAAAGGTCATGTACCTGGTTAATATTCTCCACGGTCCCTGCACACCCTTTTCCCCTCCAGCCCTCTGGACCTATTCTCCCTCCAGCCCCTTTCTGCCTCCTACACAGACATCCAAGCATTTTGGAATTCAAAGATCAGCCTCTCTCTCTCCTCTGCCCTTCATCTCCAAAGTGCCTGCGGGGCATAGACCAGGTTAATCTGCTGGCTGCTAATCTCCCCAGTGACAGGGGATAAGAAAAGGGACAATATGGGGAGGTCTGTGGGTCAGCCCACGGCCTGGAGGGCTCTTAACCCTTTCCTCCCCTGAGTCCTCTGGGTCCTGCCTGGAAGAATCCTGTCTATCCGGAAGGACAATGAAGATTTATGCACGAAGGTCAGATAAACCATCCCACTCAGATATTCCCCCCGTTGTGTCCCTCCTCCTCTCTGAAAAATACTCTCTCCTCTAGGGCTCGTTAGACACTTTCCTCTCCTACGGCTGCAGAAGATCTCAGAGGATCCAAAGACATTTTGACCCTTATTGTTCTTGCTGTTTTGGTGGTAAGTTAGAAATCTGTGTCTGTTGCGTGTCCAAGCGCCAACCACTGTCATGCAGATGACTGCGGACTCTTGGCCGAAGCTAGCCCCGCCTGGCGTGAGACTGCTGGTTACCCTCGAGCAGTTGCTGAGCAGGACAGCTCGGAAGCAACTTGCCACGTTAGGTGTAAGGACTGAGCCCATTTGGGGTGGTTTTCTTCCAACCCGTGCATTGCTGTCAGTGAATCAAGCTGTCCTCACACGGTGCGAGGGGAGAGGTGCTCCTGTGGGAGGTCTGGATGGTAGGGCCACGCTATGGGTGGGCAGTCACCTCTGGGCTGCTGACCTGGCCGATACGAGGATGACCACAGCTGGGGAGGAAAAGCACTGGGCAGCAGGCTCGGAGCAATCGAAGCACCAGGGAGTGCACTGGGAGTGCTGGTGCCAGGAGCGTGGGGTCAGAGGCGGGGGATGAGCGCAGTGGGAAGGCAGTACCTGAGACACGGGGCTGCTTTGATCCCGGTCCCCAGGAGGTGCGGATACACAGGCGCTGTGAAAGCACAGACAGCTTTGTCTCCTCTGAAAGGAAAGAAACCTGCCGACGGGATAGACTTTCCCCGCTTTAGATGCCTGCCCTCCGCCTCACTGACACCCTGCACTTGCTTTCCCCGAGGAGCGGGGACAAAAGGCTGCTCCTGTCACCAGATAGCCCTGCGAGGACAACCTGCCTGGCCCCGTCCCACGCGGCCGGAGGCGCTGGGGAGGGTTTTGTTCGCAGACGGGCACTTACCGCCTGGAAAGCCCGGCTGAACTGCTGCCCGAGCGCAATTTCGGTTCAGCCCTCCTTTGTCCCCAGAACAAAACCAGCCTGCACCGTACAGCTGCTGCCGCGCGCTCGCGGGCCCTTGTCACCCGCAGAGGGGCTCTGCGCTAAAATCGCCTCTTGTTTCCCACCCACGGATGCTGGCGCTGACCCTGCGCCTCCAGAGTAGGCTGCTCCGACCGCTCCACCCCTCGACCCAGCTCGCAGAGCATCGGGCTGGGCTTTTCCTCTGCCGTGACCTCTGCTGGTGTAAGAGGAAGGGGAGCAGGGCTCGAGGGGTGCTGGGGAGGGGGGGACGCAGGTGGGGGACAGGTCTCTGGGACGGCAGTGACAGTACGTGGGTGAGCCGTGGAAGTTTCTGTGACTGGTGCGTGAGACTCATTTATTCAGGCAAGCTTTTCTGCCTGCGGGTCTCCCAGAAGCAAAGTAATTTCCTCAAGTGGCTTTGACACTTGGAATTAGTCCCTGAGTTGTTTTTGCTCATTTCCCTTCCCCGCTGCAGGAGGGTCAGGATTCAAGATGCTCAGGTGGTTCAGCGGGGCCATCTCAGACCAGAGCCAGCCCCTGCTCCCAGCACAGCCCGAGGCACATCCCCTAGACCTCCCTGTGATGGGCCCCACTGGCATCTCAGCTTCAGCCCACGCTGGAGATGCTCGCTGGAGGCATCACGTGAGTCACAGTCCGTGCTGTCCAGGTGAACTCAAAAATGGTCCAGCCCAGGCAGGAATAAACACATTCCTGCTCCAGGTGGTCTCGGTGATGCTGGTACGGGTTTGGCGTTGGTCGATGCCCCGGTAAGGGCAGGGCATGGGGAAGAGGTGCGGTGGGAAAGGATTTGGAGTCAGAGCTATGGGAAGTGGCTGTCGACCTGGAGGCCCTCAGGACACAGCCCGGCTGCCTGCACTGGGCACCATCTAAAGAGACGACCTCTTCCTACACTGAGTTTCCATCCTGTGAACATCAAGGCACAGCTGGTTTTATAGAAATTGGGAAATTGTGCCCAAATCTTGCCTGAACCCAGGAGTATCTACCAGGGCTGTGGACCTGGAAGCGCTCCCGAGCCACAGCAGCCAGGCAGAGACGGTGCAGCCAGACCAAAACAAGTACAAACAAAACCCTCTGGATGAATCTTTGCCAACTCAAAATGCTGCCTTGAACGCTGACGTGTCCTGGTTTGGTGCTTTTCTCCACAGCACATGGTGACATGGTTTTCATCTCACAATGACTGCGTGAAACGAAACCTGCTGTTTCTGACCATAAATGTATTTCCAGTACCTGGGAAAAGTTGAAATGAAGAAGGTGAGTTTCAAAATTATCTGATGAGCTTCATGTCAGTCCCTGATCATTTATGTTTAAGTTTGGTTGGTTTTTTTTTTCCATGCACATTTGGATTTTCTTTTCTATTCTGTTTAGAAACTGGGGAAAAAAAAAATCCTACCTGTTTTCCTGCGAAATAGAGAATCTGATTCCAGTTCAGAGGAACACAAATTGTGTGTGTGTGTGAGGCTGAGATGTTTTTGGCATGAAAAGGACCCGGGTGATCTGTCTGAGGAACAGTAGAGCAACAAGTATTGCTCATGTAAAGGTTTTTCCTCTGCTCTGGTTGCAAGGTGTAGTGAATAACCTGATTTTAGCACTACTCAGGAAGTGGAAATAGTTTTTAATTTCATCAGATAATCACAAAGTGACATTACTTGAGTAATTAAAAACTGAAACACAAACAATTTCAGAAGAAAGCTAAAAGAAGGTGAGAAAATAAAAAAATGTGGGTTAGACGTCAAAAAATGTTAGGTTTTAGGTTCTTGGTTCTCCAGGAAGGAAAGGAATTTTTTAAGGAATCGGAGTGTTTCCCATGAACAGTTCTGTGTAATCACAAGGGTACTTTTATGAAAAGTAAAACAATAGCAGAAAATTTTTGGTTTCCCACTTACACAGTTTCTCCAGGAGCCCAGGCTGGAAATAATCAGCTTCCTGGGAGGAGGACGGGGGATATTTTGGCCGTCCTTCGACCTGGGGATGGATCCCTAATGCCAGGAGCCAGGTCCTGAGTCCTGGCTGGGAGGTTTCTGAGCCAGATCCGCTCCCAAAGGGTGCAGCGGGACTCCCCACCCTGGCGTGGGGTTGTTAAACCCAGCGCCGGGCTGGCGGGATGCTCTCATATCCCAGGGATGCCCTTGTATGCAAAGATGCCCTGGGGGTGCACCAGGGGTGTCCCGCTTGGACCAGATCTAAACCCATCAGCCCTGCTCCCACTTTTTTTGGCGTCCCACCCGTCCGAGGGGATCTCCCTCCTCCTCGCCGGCTTCGCCTCCCTTCCCCCATGGCCCCCTCCTCCCCCGCCCAGGAGCTGTGCAAGCCCCGGCTCCTCCGAGGGGTAATTGAAGCAGCACGTAGAGCATATGGCCAAGCAGGGATCCCTGCTGGTGCACCAGCTGTGAACTGGGTGCTGGGAGGGAGCAGGCGGCGGAGGCTCCGTCTCCCTGTCTGGCTGCCTCCCCTGGCCCAAGCGGTTATTCAAATGGCACCTCTTAAGGAGGTCTGCCCTTGGGGTCTCACTGGCTGCCGGGGGGAGGGTAGTGGTCAAGGTTTCATCCTGGGCATCCCTGCGTTGCTCTCTTCCCCTCACACTCAGGTCCTCCTTGATGGTGCTGCCCCTCCCGCCCCCCCCAGGCTGTCTGCTCCGTCCCTCTCCTGCCACGTACAGGCTCTGCTGTGGGACTTGGGGTCCCAGGCGGTGCTGTGGGGCAGCTTGTGGGTTTGACGGGCACCTGCCAGCAACCACCCAGGAGAGGGTCCCCCCTGCACTGGGCTGATTCCCATCAGAAGACCCTGACTTTGCAAGTGAACTCTCTCCAGCTGCTGCAGACCCCCTCACAGCTGGGGCTTGGTCTCCCCAAAGTTGTGTCCTTTTGCCTCCCAGGGATCGTTGACCCTCTGTGGGGTACAGGATCTTGGGGCAGGAGCTGGGGTGGCACTGCTCTGCAGTGGGAGCTGTGTCCCTTGGAGGATGGTCCCGCTGCTGCAGCTCAGGTCACTCCCCTCCTGCCACATGGGCTGAGGTGGGGGTCCTCTGTAAAATGCTTTCACAGCATGGAAGAAGAAGGCATGTGAGATATTCAAAGTCTCCTAGTCCTTGTACTTCTCCTCAAGTTAGCTGGGGGACTGTCCAGGCTGGGGGAGTTTTCAGCCCCTTTGCTGTTCTGGCATTGCCCCGTGCCTCAGAGACCAGCTTAAGAGGTGACACAGCGACCCACCCTCACCCCACACCACCCCATCAGACCAGGAGTGGGACAACCTTTCCCCACACGCCTTGCACCACCCCACAAGGTAGCTCAGGCTGGCGCTGGGGCTGCGACCAAGTCAACCCGCTGCTGCGGTGCTTCCCTTCTGCAGCTCCGTTTTGGGACAGTGCTGGGGAGATGTCTTGTCCTTAGACAGAGACTCCAATAGGTCCTGACGAGGCAGCGGGACCTGAGCACAGGTCCATCCTCACCTTGATCTTCCGCACATGGATTCCACACCCACCCCACCCCTCCCACTTTCTCCCCTACTGCATTTCCTATTTTCCATGCGATGCGTCCCGTGAGGCAGCTACCTGCCATGAGCCACGTGCCACCCTGTGTCCCCGGGTGTGTGTCCTCAGAGGTCCCCTATGGAAGAGACTGAAGGAAAAATCACTCTGCTCCCAGCTTCCTCCCGGCTCCGTGCAGCCCTGCAGCCATCTCTCTGTGATGTGGGCTGACGGGGAGGGGGTCACCGGCGCACAAGGGACGCGCGGATATTACAGGCTCTGCAGGACACGCTGGGGAACATCATCCAGAGACATCCCCATGGGGCCATCTCTGACACGGTAAAATCTGTTATCTCAGAATCAGCTTTGGCAGCACAAAAGATTTGCAGAGAGGGTGGGAGCTCTGGTGCCAGATTTCCCGTTTCTGGGACATCTGGTTAATATGGGTGCTGTCCCTGCACAGAGGGGCCTGGGAGGTAGCCACCTTCCAGCATCCTGCCCTGCCCTCTGTCCTGCTCCCCACTCCCCAAAGAGCCTTTCGTCTTCAAGGCTTCACCCCAGCCTCAGGTAAGGACCTGTGGAAGGAGAGCAGCCAACAGCAAGTCCTCAGGACAAGGGGGACAGCAGTCCCCTGCGCATGGAGGGCGTGCAGAGGGCTCTGTGTCCATGGAGGCTGGAAGGACAGCAACCCTTGCTCACTGCAATGGGGATGGAATTAGGACAGTGGGTGGAGAGGACACCTGCCCTCCTGCCTGGCAGAGAGGGGGATCGTGCTGTCCCTGCTGGCTGGTGTCCCTTTTCAGGCCTGGCTGCGACACTGGGCCCCCTCCCCTGCACTGGTGGTGCCATGGCCCTGTGGACTATGGCATGGAGGTGGGTGGTCCAAGAAATGCAGGAACCAACCCTGGACCGCCTGGCTTACAGCATAACTGGGATTCCCTCCAGGGTGGAAACGTGTGGGATGGGATGTCTCTAGTCTTCAGGACCAGGTCTCGGAGTCCTGGCAAAGGCTGAGGAGCTGAAAAAGGCTCCAGTGCCTCCAGCACCTGCCAGGCCCATCTTCTTGGATGACCTCAGACATTCTCCCTCTGGGTGTAAGGCCAATGTCCCAGCCACCCATACTGGGCTCCCAGATGGTTCCCCGTGTAGGGGAGGGGGCAGGGGGAGACTCTTTATTGAAAGGAAAGGGACTTCATTTGGACCAATTATTCTCAAACTGAGGTGGAGGATGCCGTCATTTCAGCGGTTCCTTTTTTTCCCCCTTTTACATTTGTTGTGTGTGTTTTTTTTAACACTCTGGCAATGGCTGAATATCACACAAGTGCCCTGTCAAGAGATATATTCAATAAACACTTGACACCCAAGCTCAGGAATACATGGCCTGTGGCAAACATGAATTATTCAAACGGAAATCAAGATAATTTTGCTTCTAACTCAGAAAACCAAGACTCTCTCTTTCCTTCCTTATTTTTCCTCTCTTCCTCTCTTCATTTTCTTTCTGTTTTTTCTTTCTTTTTTCTTACAATTTCTTTCTTGTTCTTTCTTTTCCCCTCTCTCTCTTGCTGGAAATCTAAACTGCATTAATTTCTAGGGAACTCCCTCTTCTGAATAAACCAAGATGAGGACCAGAAGGAATCTCCTTTGGATGGAGAGACAGTCTGCAGGTTTTTCCGCTGTGACTGCTGTATCCCTTTGGCTTGGGCTCGTGGGCAGTGGGTGTCCTGTGGCCAGGTGCCATGGAGGTGCCATTGCAGCTAGACGTTGGGTCATCCAGCCAAAACCCATTTCTTAGTCCAACGTGACTTGTTTGGGAGAAGCAGGATGCCGCCGCTGGCGCTGGGGATGTTTTTCCTTCATGAGCGGGACTTTCCTCTGCTCAACTCTCCTGCCAGCTGCAGAGGTTGGTCAGGGTGGGGTGGGCTTATGGCAAGAGGGGTCTGGGATTCTGGGGTTGCATGGGCAGAGCTGCCTGAGGAACTCTACTCTAGAAGGACCTGGGTTGGACTCACAGAACAGGGGATTAGCAGTAGGCTGAAGAGCTGAAAGAATGTAGAAGAACAGGGCCACAAAGTAGAAATGGGAGCAATGCTTGAAGCTAGAGGAAAGGAAGGGACCTCTGTTCCTACCTCTGCTCACAATCTCCCTTCCCTTTCCCCTGCCTCCCTCAGTTCTTAGAAATGTGGTCTCGAGCTGATGAACACCAGGGCATGGCCTCATGGCAGCTCTTCCCCAGCCTGGGACTAATGGGACAATGAAGCCCTGTTGTTTGCTGAGAGGAGCCAGAGGTGACTCTTAGGAAGGCTTTAGAAATGGGATGCCTTGACCAGAGTTGTGGGCAGCAGAGAGGGCATTGCCCTGGTCCATCCCACCGCCTGGAAGATCTGTTTCCTCCTGTTCATGGACTTCTTTTCCGTAGACTGATTGAGCTTTGGCCTCCTTGCTAATGACTTGGTGCTGGGGAGCGCTGCCTTGCTCGGGCGTGGGTTGAGATTCTCCACCGAGTCATGGCCCCAAAGAGAACTTAAAGCGTTTACTCAAAGAGCAGGCTGCCTTTTGACGTGGTGCTTTGGCTTACGAAGAAGTACAACACGCTTGAGCCCTCCAGGCACGAAGGGACCGTTCAGAATGGCACTTCTGGGCTATGCAGGCTTGGAGGTGTGCGGTCACAGGTAGCGATGCTGTTCCCATTGGTGTCTTCAGTGCTGTAGGAGCTACGGGGCTGCACGATGGCTCAGAGGAGAAGCAATCCCACCAGCAATCCATGGGGTCTCAGGCACCAGGTCCTGGCAGACCCTGATAGCAGGCGGGGCAGTGAAGATGCTTCCCACAGCATCCACGGCTGCTTTCATCTGATCGAAGCCATCAACGATTTTACGGCTCCCCTTCCTCCCTTCCCTGGTAACATCCCCCCTGGGTGGGAGAAGGCTCCAGCCAGCTCCATCCTTCCTTCCTCTCCCTTTCTCCAACCCTGCTGGCAACGCCGGAGTTTCCCCATCCCGGTGAATGGTCGTGGTTACTTGTGAGGTCGGGACTGGCTGTCAGCCAATCACAGCCCAGCAGCGGGGATCTAATAGCCCCGGCGCCAGCCATTTAAGAGGAAGGAGAATATAGGTCATCAGTGACATCATCTCTCGGAAAGGTGGGGAGGAGGGGTTGAGAGGAGAGGGGGAAGCAATCGTTTAAATTTGGAGAGGAGCTAACTGGAAATTTGGGCCATCAGGAGAATAATGGGCCGAGAGGAAGAGACGGGGATATTAATAGAGCTGGTTTCTGTAAGAGCTGGAGCGAGCAGCAAGGGATGGAGAACCACAGAGAGCCTCCGCGTCGGCAGGCGTGTGTGCGCTGGAGCAGGCTGGGAGGTCCCAGGGGCCCGGGAGCATCAGCCTGGATTCCTGCATGGCCACGCTCTGCAAAACCTCCCTCTGCATCGCAGGAGCCCAAAGGTCTCTCCTCCTGCTCCTCACCTAGTGGTCTTCCACCCACTTCTACCCCATCCTGACCTGCTGCCCCTGTCTCCCAGCCGCAGCAACCACCACACTGAGAAACCCTCTGAGAAACCCCAGTGGGTTCACGGGGACAGGAGAGGAGCTTGGTTGGGTCCCAGTTGCTCCTCTCTGCCCAGCCACTGCTGCCATCTGAGCCCAGTTCCCTTCATCCGCAGCCCCGCAGTGTTTGATGCTAAATCAGGCAGATGCGACACCCCCAGGCAAGTTTTGGTTGCATTTGTAGATTAAGATCCTTGACACCTTGTCCCTGCTCACTGAGCAGGGGCCCAGAGAGCTGATGGTATCTCCATCCTTGGAGACGTTCACAACCTCGCTATATAAAACCCCGAGCAACCTGCTCCAACTGGCCTTGCTTCGGTCAGGGTGTCGGACTGGAGACCTCCATGTGTCTCTTCCAAATCTGGGACTCCTTGAAGAGGAGGACCCTTCTCTCCTTGAAGAGAGGAACTGCAAACACCACTCCTCCTGGGACATGACTTGGACATCCTTTTCCAGAGGACGACACAGCTCCGTCTCCCAGGTACATCTCAGAGCAGGGCTGTGTGTCTGGCTCTGCCAGTGGAAGGGGGGACAGCCGTCCTGGCTCCCGAAACTCTCTTGGCACCATCAGTGCACTCCCTGGTGTGCTTTGACCCAGACCAACTGGTACCCTGCCACAGCAAACTGGGGGTGCCCTCGGGGTGTAGCACGAGTCCCGAAAAGCAGCCTGCACAAGTCGAGGGTGCCCAGCAGTGGGGACACAGGCTGTTCCACATCTGTCTGCCTCTGGCCCGAACACCTTTCACAGGCACATTTCATGTTCTTCACTCCCACCATGCTCTCTCTGTGCCTGATCTGTGGCCACCCCAATCAAATCCCCACCACCCCGAGTCTCTGTGTTGCTGCGGGGCTTTGCTGTGCTGCCGTGACACTGCAGTGGAGAGCAGGAGAGGGAGAGGGGCAGTGCTGCCAGCTGAAGGAGAGGCAGGAGCTGAATATGTATGAAGAGGGGAGGGAGAAAGGAAGGGGGTGTTCCCCTTGTTAAATATTTACCGTCCCAGGCGGGTGATGTGATATTTCCTACCCTCTAGGAATTTCTAGGGACTAGCAAGGTTGACCAGAGAGGAAGAGGGGTTTCCCCCCAGCCTTATCTGAGCAGCCAAACCTTGTCCCCGTGCCAGGGGTGTTTGAGGTCCTGGGCTCCCTGGAAAGGTCTGTCCGCTCAGGGGGGCACGAAGGCAGTTAACCCTTTGCTTGTCAAGGCAAGGTGCTGGGGTGGGCTTGGACAGGCTGTAGCAGAGCTGGCCAAAGCAAGGCACTGGGATTTCCTCCCAGGAGGGAGAGGAAGGAGAGAAGTGCCTCATTCCTTATGGAAGAAAGTCTGATGGGGATGAGGCTATGAATTCACCTTTCCCTCCTCCTTTTGCAGATAGCTACGGCAGCCACTGCGGACTGTCTTCTGGGAGCTCTTTCTTCTTTGGCTGAAGGAGGAGGTCGACCACCTCTTTCCTTTTCTTCATCAGCATCTCCCAGTGACCACCGAACTCTGTGTACCAATACCTGCCTTTTGTTCCCGTACAGGGGTAGAGCCGGCGTTACATCTGGAGCTGCTCAGACACGTGCTGTGTGAATCACTTTACGTGTGCAAATAAAATACTAGCAGCATATTCCGGTTTTTTCAGGAAAGCAATGCTACAGTTCTTTGTTTGTCTCAGGATGTGGGTCAGTTATTGTGGGTCTTCGTTGCTCTTCGTTGACCTCGATGCAGTTAACTGTGCTCACAGTGAGTTCCCAACGAGCAGTGCTGAATTCCCCAAAACCCACGGTCACGAGGACAGTCCAGGATTCAACTCCTGTGGCAGTGGAGTCCCTTAAAAGAGAGGTCCCTTGACACCCAGGGAAGCCTTGTGCCTGTTTCCCCTTAGTTTTCCAACCAAATTGAGCTGCTGAACTGTGTAAAGCACGAGCTGGGGCAGGTCCCCATGTCAGGCAACAGGCTTTGCGAGCAGCTGAGCATCTCCCAGGGGCAGACCACTCAACCACTTTGCTGCTCTCCTCTTTGCTTGGGCTAAGGGACAGTTGTCTTCTTGGGACCAAAAGCGGGAGGGGATATAGCCAGGAGCTGTGCAGCGTCAAGCACTGCTCTGCTGGTCAGTTTCCAGGCTGGGCTGCCCCACTGTGTGTAGGGACCAGGGCTGGACATAGCCGTCCGTGGTGGGGAGGAGGGACCCGGTATGTCCATCCCATGGAGGACAGTCAAGGAGAAGTGTATGGGACAGGGGTAAGGCCCCTTGTCCCCCTCCTCACACCCCCCCATCACATCCAGGTCACTCTGAGTGTGTCCACCTTGCACACCAGTAATGTGAAAGCTGTAAGAGGCTGGTTTGGGGCTGGGCTGCACAAGCTGAGACCCTTGGATTTTTTGCAGTCAGGTGCCCACAGGCCCCTCTGCTGTCCTTCCCGCAGCCCGTGTATCCGCTCACTACCCCGCAGCCACGGTTTGAGCCAAGGCCAGACCGTCCTGTGCCTGACGGGCACCTTTGCGCAGCCACCGCGCCGCAGGGCAGGGAGCTGCCCGGGCGCCAGCACCTCCAAGCCAGGGGCACAGCCTTGACAATCACAAAAACTGCTTTTCCTGCTGGGCAGCGGAGGAAAATGCTCCCTCCGAGGCACGGAAAGAGAAACTTGGGCTTCTTACGTAAAATGAACCTGCTGGTAGGGGGGAAGAGCCCCTGTTTTCCAGTGGAAAGCACGCGTTCCCGCAGAACCCAGGCGCACCCTGAAAGTGGGCTGAAACCTGCCCTTTGCAGTCTGCGCGGGCTTGAAACGAGCGTGCACCAGTTACACAATGGAAAGGGCTCAGGTACTCTCTGGCTGCAAATACATTTGATACACTGCAAGGGTTGCGGGAGCGTATCAGACGAAGTTCCTTACTTTGCTCAGGCAGCCTATCAAATATTTAACGGGCTGCCATAGGCAATTACATTAGAGGAGATAGTTAAACACCCCCTACCCTAGGGCACCCCCCTGCAATGTAAATCAAACAAATTGGACTCTTTTCACAATTGACACACACGATTTTACTTACTGTAAATAATTTAGTATTAAAAAGTCGAGCTACGCTTTGCCCCATCTGGATTTTCTTTTCTCTTGCTCTCTCTCCTGCTCCGCGGAGTTGAGCAGCACGGACTCCGGGCTCCTAATGCAATAGATGGAGTGGAGGAATTTTGCTGCCTGGGTGAGCTGTTAAAAGATTCCCATTTCCTAATGGAAGAAACCACACTCAGGAAACTTGTGAAGTTGCCCATTTAAAACAGTCAGAGATGTTCCCTGCCAGCTAACAAGGGATGGGAAAAATCCCTCCCTCCGGAAGGAGTTTAGTCTATTGCTGGTTGGCATCTCCTGGGGTCGTAGCAATCTCCTATAAAAGTTGGCTGAATGGTTGCACTTTTTAATTAAAAGCTATCTTTCACGATTAGGCTCAGCGGGGTTTTAATAAGGATTTTTACAAGCTGGCTTGCAGCACTGGCCTGCACAGATAGCCTTTCTCTTACACCTAAAGTGCTAGACCCGGGCATTAAAATACGCTGCGCTATTCCGGCTAAGGAAGAGATCTCGTCGTCGTCAGGAGCTATTTCTGTATTCCTCTCCCAGCCTCCAGAAAAACAGGCATCTTGAAAGCACGGTGGTTTGAACCAGGACCTGCTGTCTTCTCTCGAATTCCAGCAGGGAGTCTGGGCTCCGCCGCGTCCTGTCGCACGGGGTAGCGCTTCGGTGTGTGGGGATCCCGGCTTTGGTCTCGCACCGAGTTGAAATCAGCGTAAGTGCCCTGTGCAGGGGAAACGGCCTCCTCGATGCCACGCCGAGTGCGACAGCGTACAGAGTTTGCTCTGGTTAAAAAGCGCTTGAGGCTTGATTTTCCGTTCCTGCACTCAAGCAGGCAATTTAAACCACAGTGTCCGGACCTCTGGCAGGTAGAGCCGCTTACTCATGTTGTGTCAAACCCAATTTTCTTCAGAAAACATCAATTCTGATGAGATCGAAGCATTTAATCCCCAAACATCTTAATTCTGATAGACGGATCCTCCCCAGGGCTTCGGCAGGCGGCGGCGGGCTGTGTCCGAGCGGGAGGCACGGGGGTGCTGCCCGGGCCAGGCAGAGCCGCAGGCAGCGACTGGGACAGTTGCCGGTAGCGAAAACTGCCTGCTGCTTGGGGCCGAAATGAAGTGCAAGCCTAAATGTTCCAGTGCACTAGAAATTCACCCTTTTTGGGTGCTTCCGCCTGCTCAGGCCCTGGGAAGGACCCCAAGGAAAGGGGGGGAGGGGGGCAGGGAAGAGGGTCCCCCTTCTTGTCACGCTGACCAGGTGGGGGGACACCCTCTGCGCAGTGATTTCGTGATCTCCGCATCGCCCCACAGAAGGTTTTCCGGGAGCAGTCCTGACAGGCAGCCCACACGGGTGGGTGGCTGTCCCCTGATGTCACCGACACTTTGAGGTGACACCCACTCTCTGCTGCCCGCCAGCATCATCACCTTTACCATCCCGCTGGTGGAAGACATGTCAGCTCACACAGAGCGAGCCTGGGACCGCTGAGCCCCACCTCCGCGGACGAGAAGACAGTGGCAGTGGTCACCTGGGGACGGAGCCACTTCCAGCCAGCGTGGCCGTCTGCGCGGGAAGGGTGCCCGTGCTCCACGTTCTGCAGAAAGTCGTGTCCCTTTTCCACTGGATCCTCTCCCGGAGACCTGGAAGACCGTGTCCCCTCTGCGCCGTGTTATGCTGGAAGCTGTTAATCGCTGCCAGCGGGTTTAATTGGTAGCTAGAACACACAGACCCCATTAAAGCCCACGAGGGTGCCAAGGGCTCTCGTTCAGGCACAAATGAAGGAGCAATCAAACCCACTTAGGTAATAAAAACAGCTGGAGTCTGGAGGCAACTGCCTGAGGCACCAAACCACATGGCAGGCAGGACAATCCTCTAAAAAGTCTGCATTGAGTTGTCCTTTGATGGAAAACGTGGGGATTAGGGGGAGTGCTGCAAGATTTTATTGGTTAGAGACAGGAAACCAGACAGAGAAACTATGGGTCATCTTCAAAAAGCAACAGAGAGATGGAGTTTCTTGGACACGGACCTTGCTGGCTGTCGCCAACAGTAGTTTGCAGTGGGAATGACAAATGAGAGCATCTGATGCTCTGGCTGTAGATGTCATGATACCCACAACACCCCTGGCCCCTTTCGCTAATTTTTCATGCCACGGCAGATAACCAGAACGTCTGACCATCACAAGGAGCCACAATCATGTGAAGACGTTCCTGCCTCTTAATTTCTGTGTAGGGATTTATCTCAGAAAGGGTTCCCAAAGCCACCAACCAGGCTGGGGTGTCAGCTCTTGGCCTCGAAGCTGCCCTTCCCCCCTGCCCAAGGAGTTTATTTTCAAAGGATTCAGACCATGAGGCTCTTTATTCAGTGTATTTATCTGGTCCTAAGAGGAGAGATCCTGATGCTCCTTTCTTTTATCCTGATTCTGGTGAAATACCTCCTGCTTCCCGGGGGTCACTCATACAGATGGATTAGAGCAGGGAGTCCGAGCTATTGCCGTGATGGAGCCTAGGGAGGAAATCATGCACACGAAGAGACACAGTGAGCGTTGCAGAGCTGCCCCACGTTGTGCAGGGAAGCCGTAGCTGAGTGTTGGAAATCATCTGAAAATTTGACCCACTCCTCACGAAGCACATTAGCAGGATGCAGAAGTGCAAACCCAGGGCGGGATGCTCAGGGCTGTGATGAGGAGAGGCTCAAAGGGCGGGGTGGGGGGTGGCTGAGTGGAAAAGAGGTCTGCTACACTCTAATATACCCGGGACAGAAAGGGAGGGGACGCCATTTACTTCATCTGTTTCTTATCTAATTTTCCTAGGTGAAGGCCCAAGGCTGGCCGGGTCTTTGGGCTGGCCTGGGACAGATGTTCTGCTGCTGCAGCAACTGTTTCAATGGTTGCAGGTGTGGAAAATGACATCAGAAATGGCTTCGTGCACTAGGAAAGGTATTTCCATGCTTCCTGCTGAGCCCTCCAGCCTGGTGCTGTCCTCGGGAGCAAGTTCATCCAGGTCCTGGGCTTCCTGAAGGTGTGGCAGGCCAGCTGCCGAGCCCCTCACGAGAAGACTCTGGTTTCCCCTTGCTCCAGCTGACTCTGAGTGATGTGCAGAAGAGGAGCATGCCCGGGTGTAATCCCAGAGTCCCCAAGCTCCTGGGGAAGTTCTGGGGCAGAGTCTGGAGTCAGTTTCCTGCAGGAAAATGCAGGTTGGGACAAGGTTTGCTTCCTTGGGAGATGTTAAATCCAGAACTAGGAACTGAACTGCTCTCTCCAACCTTCCTTCTCTGAGCTGCTGAAATGCAGAGCAAGGAGAAAGAAGATAGAGGAGTCACCAAGAAGAGCCCAGCAAAAGACAGTATGAAATACCCTGGTGAGTCTTCTGGCTGTCATGAGAGAGTTGACAAATGCAGGGGTTGTCAGCTGAAGGGGAGGGAAAGTGCCTGGGCCCCCTGCAGAGCACCCAGGAGGGACAATTCCCCTTTGCGATAGTTCTGCCTAAGTCTCCGTTGGACTGAAAGCTTCCAGTGAACCTCTGGCAGCAGCTCTCCTCTGCCCATCACCTGATGCTGCAATCTCTCCGCAAGCAGCAGAGGGGAGACCATGACTCAGAGCTGTGCTGATAGAAAGCAGAAGGGGAAGAGGCTTCAGAGCTCCTGGCTGCTCTTGCCAGTGGGCCATCAGAGCGTCAGCACGTTGGCAGGCCACACCGCTGGTCCTGGTGGCCTCTGGCACACGTAGGATGCTTTGATGAACAGGAAGGTCTGCCTGGACCGTGTGTGTAGGGGCTGTCCCTCTCCCATCTCTCAGGCCACCAGGGACAGGGCTTTCCCGACACCACCATAGTGCCGACGCAGTTCTCCCCCCAAGCAGAATACTCCAGAGTCGGGGCTCAGCGCCCTGTGGCCTCTCCTCCATCCCTCTGCACAAGCGATGTGCTACAGAGATCTAGTCTAGGGACCTTCTCGCTGCAGAAGCTCCCTGTTTGGTGGCTGTGCCTGAGTCTGGGCAGCACCACACATGGTGATGGTTGCTTGCAGTCTCCTGTCACTGGATCTGGCCTTTCCCCATGCATGTCCAGTGGCGAAGAACCATCTCTCGGAGGACACTTCAGCCCCTTAGGTGAGGTTGCGATCAGGTTAGGATTTTCCTTTCCTTGTGACTCTTGTGACCCTGTCTGACCCAGGGTGCCCAGCAGGATCCCCGGGAGGAGGGACATCTCAGAGGATGCTGTGTGCTGGCTCTGTAGAGAAGAGGGTGGCTGGGAGAGGGGCCAGGAAAGCTGGTACTAACCCTGACTCCTAAAAAACCTGCACCGCTGTCCTTGCGTTGCTGGGGCTGGATTTTCTGGCATGGATGAAGACATGCTGTCCCCTGTGAGTGTGACCAAGCACCATCGTATCCTCCACCAACCCCAGGGCTGCTGTCCCCCTCTCCAGCAGGTGCTGGGGCTCCCATCCATCAGCCCCCCTGCTCTGGGCTTCAGTGCTGCTGCCCACCACACATCTCATGCGCATTTCGCCTTTCAGCAGGGCTGTGAGCCACCAGAGCA